>RJWH01001744.1:0-319631 GCA_004363575.1 Solenodon paradoxus
GGCTAACCAAGTGACTGGGTTGGACTTTCTTGCCTAATCCCTACTCCAGGTAAAATGTTTTAGTTCATAGATTTCTACCTTGTGAGAGTCACTCATAGTCACCACAGGTTGAAAAAGCAGGGCAGGCATGCCCTTGTGGCTCAGGCAAACTGAGAAGATGGTTTGCAGACCACATATATCTCAAGGACCTAGGTTTGAGCCCCAGGGCCAGGGTGAAAAAACAAAATGAACAATGACTAAATAAAGATGTTTCTTCCTCCTCTTCCCTCCCTCCTTCCTTAAATGCTTCTTCCTCTCCTCCCCTTCCTTCCTTCCTCCCCCCCTCCTTGGCTCCCTCACTCCTTTCCCTCTCTCCCTTCCTTCCAAAGAAGAAGAAAGGGAAGGAAGGGTGAGGGGAAGGAAAGGAAAGAAAGAAAGGAGGTGCAGGTCCATGAGAGGAGAGAATGACTTCATACCCAGCCAAGGTTCCACATTTTCAGTTAGCATCAGGCCCCACAAATTATATAGTTGGTTCTGATTGTGACTCTTACAACAAAAATCAGCCCCCAGACCTTTATAAGCATCATAGTATAGACAGTGAGACATCTCTTTTTAATTGCTTGTTTTCAGGCAACTATTATCATATTCTCTCCATTATCAATAACTTATTATAGTAATTTAACCAGTTATCTTTGCTTTAGGGGACTTCTGCTTTAAATTCTTCCTTTAGAGTATAATATGAAACAAGGAAATCTAGTAAAATATATTATGAGTCTGGAAAAATTTCTGTATAAAATAATTCAGCAATAATGTTCCCTTTATATAGGGGATTAGATTAGAAAATATCCATGGATTTTCTTAAATAGAGCATAATATTACAAAATCTATTAAGACTAAAGCAAATCAAAGCTAAGAAATTATTAAATTATACTTCTAACCTCAACGTAGTTCACTGTCGTCAGGAGGTCTTACATTATTACAAAAAACTACATTTTTAAAACTGTGCCACAGAAGAACTAAAATATAATAAACATGTAAGACATAAAACACATATAAGCATAGCTCTTTAATCAGCATTTCAAATTTCGGTAGTCTTAGTTACTATTACTAAAGGTACCCATAACTATCCCCTTATTCTACTGCTTAATAAATTCATATTTCTGGAAATGAGGATAAGAATTCCTTCCTCCTAAATGTGGGATCTCTAAAATCCAACCACTCTTCTCCTGTCCCTGACGCAAAATAGAATTTGAGACAATGGTATCAAAAGTGGGTAAAAGGAAATGAGTCGTGATAATCTAACAATGTGGAATTGGAATTCATGCCAGGAGGAACCTCCAGAGTGCCTCTCTATATATGCACAGCCACTGGAGAAAAGTCTCTTGTTCTGAGTCGAACTACTACATAAACTACGGATTCCTTTTAGATGATCCCAGGAAGGCTGGATCAGTTTTGGGACTAAAGAGATTTGGTGCAGAATTTTAAGTCCTCCAAAGAAAAACTGAAACTCAGAACAGACTCCTGGTTCTACTTCAGCCCAAACTTTCATCCTGAGTTTGAAATCAGATCAACGAGGGAACAAGGTAACACATCTCAGTGGGATCACTGTGCTCTAGAATTGTCCTACTGCTTGATTTGCATTTTCCAAAATGATATATTTCCCACAGGGCACAAATCAGAAAGAAATATACCACACTGCCCCAATTCTTGTGATTCAAGAATGTGTACTGAGAAAGATGAAAATCTCAAGAGACAGATAAAATTTATACACACATTAAGAAACGTTGTCATGGCAACTTTGCTTGAAGCTATATATTTTTAATCTAAGTAAATTTAACATTCAAAACACATTTACATTTCCCTCAAATGTTCTGTATCAAGAATATTTTTAAATTTTCCAATTCCTTCTGAATTTATACCTTGAAAGCTTAACAAAATCCTATGAATATAATAGCAGCATAGACTTAAACACATATTTTTCAGAAGGAAAATCCAAAATAAAAGCCTAACACTCTCAGATGTCCTAACCTTCACCACATAATCTCTACACATTTCTTTTAAGCTGTAGAAATAAATTCTCTATTAACTGATGACCTTGTAACACAAGCAACAAAGCATGAAAGTTGAACAGACCTAGTACTGCAGTATAATTAAGCCGCAATTCATACAAGACTAAAATAAATATTGCTCTCTAACCTAGTCAAATAAATTCTTAGCTTTGTTTCTTCTCAACCTGAAGTTCTCCAGTATCTGTTGACAGTTTTCCTTTAAACGATGTCTAGTTTAATTCTCTGGTTCCAAACAAAAAATAACACAAATAATGGTTTGACACCTAACAGTTGCACTTCTTTCCCTACTTTAGTCTATAAAACCTTCTGTATTCTTTGTCATATAGTCATCTACAAGTTCCTTCCTATGACCCTTTCCATGACTTACTTAAAAGGTTCTTTGAGCCGCTTCCAAACGCAGATGCTAGCAAGACTGAGTGCTAAGAAGTTTAAGCTTCAAAAATGAGACTGTGGTTTTAATTCCTGGGGTGAAACACAGAAGAGAGAACGCAGTAATAACGTCATGTTTGTTTTGGTCACTGCAATATCCCCAAGGTTCTAGCACAAGATTTGACACATCTTAAGTGCTAAATGACACACACACACACACACACCCCATGCCTGACTACACATGTCCTATTTATTTGGATAGGTGTGGAAGTTGGAACAAAGGTAAGAGTGTCAGTGAAGTTGTGCTCTGGCAGAGAAAAGGGAATGAGAGAATTCAGTTGGTTTGATTGTAAGTATGGTCACAATCAGTTTAGAGAATCTTTGGACCATGAATAGTTTAAAGAATTAGCTAAGGCAAATGATCCTTGAGCCTCCTATTTGTCTATAGATAATGCCGACAAAATGAATTCTGTTGTATAGAACACTACTTCCATGAAATACTGATTTTATAGACTAATAGGTGTATTTGTAGAAAGAGATACATAGGGAACATTCATTGTTAAACCAAGTTAAAATAGGTTTATAGTAGAACTCAACATTTCTAATATATTAATATGCATTATAAATATCTGAGAAAGAATATAATGGATAGAATCAGGGGATAAATATGATAAAGGAATATTTTTCTCAAAGTATCTCACAGAATAACAGTCTTCCATGAAACACTGGGAAGTATTACTCTCACTAATGTAATTTTTTTTAAAAAACCCTCTGATTCTTAAATATTTATAAATTTAATGATGATCTAGTAATAAAATATAAATGAAACAAAGGATTACTTGCTTACCAATTATTTTAGTTGATATTTTATATAACTATAACCTATTATAAATCTATGTTCACACTTTATACAGGCACCCCTGAGATGCCTGTCTACACAAGATGTTAAATAATTCCAGTAAGTAGGTACTCAGCATATCAGAAAGTACTATTAGCATTAGAGGTAGTTTGAGTATCTAGAAATCTATTTCCAGCATTAAGCAATGTCAGTAATTTCTTTTACTTTATTCTATATACCCAGAAAAACTCCATGAATATTTCATTTTTTTCTTTAAAACTATTTTGATTGCTTTTTTGAAAATACACTCTACACTTATGAGATAGTTACAACAGTAAGATAACCCAGTTGCATTCCCAACCATTATGTGTTAAAAAACGAAACAAGAATTTGTAAATATTTTAGATGTAAATCAATTTTAATTACTAAACAGGATATCTATAACTGATTTGCTTATGGCATTTTATCACATACCATAAGATCCATTTCCATCTGTAGAAGCTTTACCAAGGTTTACCAAACAATAAACCAATTAAATGCTGAGTGAAACTGGAAAAAAGAATATCATTTTTCTGCCTTTTTGTTTATTGACAGGATGTTTTACAAAATGGCTCCTAATTCAAAATCTACAATTATTCCATATTTTGTCATAACATTCTATAAATCAAACATTTAAACTGACTTCTGTTTTAAGTCTACCCCTCCCCCCAAATAATCTATTTGCTGAAGCCCTTACAAAAATGAAGTAACAAAGAAAAATGTTTCCAAATAAGTGAAAAGTATATCACACTGTTATGATTGCTATACATAAAAATAAATGTATGTGGAAACAGGAAAAAATTTAAAAACAGTTGCATAACGTGATTGAGTTGGTAGTATTTAAGATTTAATACTCTGGTTATATTGTTCTTTTAATAATTTTCTGTAGCAATTATGAGCAATGCATCATCTGAAACTACTGCTCGATTCCCTCTTAAATAAGAAAAGACACTAATAAACCCCATTCACAATATTAAGGCAATTTGACATGCAGATCTTCTGTGTTTCACCCCATGAATCAGTTACATTTGCTGTTTCTGAGCTAGTATCTTCATTTACAGTACTTCTAGCAGGAATGAAAAACTACTTTAGTCTGTCACTGAATCTACCGTGATGCTTTAAGGGCTAAACGAGATAGGTAAATAAAGTGCTTAGTTTGGAAGGAATACTTGTTCCAGTCCTGTGTGCTACTTTCAATTTAACTATTATTTCAAGTTTCAGTCCCACTCTTTTTTATCAGAACAGGTCGCTCACAAAGGCTCAAAGCAACATTGTATTAAACCTTTTCTGGCTGTGCTAATTTCCTCTGATTTCTGCAGTAACAGTAACTGCTTTGTTGTCCTGTCCCACCCTCAACCTGGGCGAGCTCCTCCCCTTCTACCTTAACCACTGGTCTGAGTAACCCAGGAACAGGCATAATACCAGCTAAGAAAATTAAGGTCACTAGTATCAATTTGTTGACATAATAATGTGCCTAGAAATACTGTCCATTTCTCTCACAGCTAGAAACGACTCCTTAAAATAACTCTGGCTTTGTTCTCAGTGTTACAGTCAGTAGAACTGTGTTTTTAAAGCAGTTTTCAATCTGTCAGTATAACCACACGTGACAAAAGTACATTCTGTAGGTTAACAGCATTTTCTATGGATCTGGAGGAAAAAAAACATCTTTTAATCTGTTTGCCCCAGAGTCCACACAACAAAGAATCTTCTTAGGAATCCTCTTACGGCACATGCTGATGGAGCAGTGGTTAAACAGACCACATATCCCTGGGTTCAAGGGGAAAACAACCAGTGTGAACAATTAAATAAAATAAAATGAAAGATGCTTCTTTCTCCTCTCTTCCTGCCTGCCTGCCTCCTACCTGCATCTTTTCTTTAAAAAAAAAGTTTTTTCCTCTTAAAATTTGAACTTAATTATAATGAAGTTAATCTTCGGATAGCAAAGTAATTTTATTTCTAAAATGCTCATTGTAATACCTACATTGTTCTGTTACTTTAGCAAACTTAAGATGTATCAATGTATAACTTTTTTAGAATGGATGGAGAACAGCATTTTTTTAGATTGAGAAAATAAGACTATTTGAGAAGAGAGATTGAATAAGTAAAATTTACAAAAAAACCTGTATTTACATTCTGAGGATGTTAATGTTTCAGTTGTAGAAAGCACTATGGGTTAGTAAGATATTAAATAAAAAGAACAGTATATATATATATATATATATATATATATATATATATATATATATATGTCTTTAAAGGTTGTATATGGATAAAAAAAAAGAGAAGGCTCTATCTCAGAAGGCTCTCCCAGGATCTACCTGGTTAACTTCAATTAGGAAGACTGTGTGACTGAAGTTGCTATTTTTGTTTCTGTACTTCCTTGATTTTCCTTTAAGAAGTCTGTAATTTTCATTAAAAATATAACATCTTGTCTTTAAAATATGAGCTATTCTAAGATAAAGAAAACAAATTTCAACATAGGATCTACAAATTATATCTATATAAAATAATAAAACTGGCACATTTTTGGAACAGATAAAGAGCATGTGTTTTTTCATTTTTTCTGAACACATGCACAGAATTCATTTTGCCTTGAATTTTATTAGCACAAAGTGTAGAAGAGCCCTTCCATAAATAATGTGTTGTGCTGATCTTTTTAACAATAAATGTCTATAAACAGAAAAAAAAGATCAAAATCAGTGAAGAAATAGATTATAAAAAACTAAAAAGATACAAAGCTTAAGAATCCTACCAGAGTCCTGCCAAGACACTGAGGGTACTAAAACATTTGTCATTTAATACAAAGGATCAAGAATAACAGTGAGTGGATAACTCATTTTGTACATATTATAAATTGTATTTTATTTTTTAAAAGCAGCTCTAGAAGATTATTTATATTTAATATTTTAAGTTAGTCATCTACTAGTATGGATGAAATGTGCTTATTTAGCTGATTCTTCTATCGCCTATTTTTGCGGATCCCATTCATTAGTTGTAATTACACATTGCTGTATTTACTGGCAATTTAGCTAATTCCCTGACACTCTAGCTCAGTGTCCTGTTTTTACCTTCATCATAGTTGATTAGTGTCACTTGGTTTAAATTTCACTTATCTCATCTGATTTTACTGACACTGGTTTATAACAATTTACTACTGGAACCTTCCACTGCCAGTTTCCAACCGACTCATGGTAGTTAGTTAACAAAAGAAGATGTTCTCTATACACAAAATCATAGGAATCTTAAGTGAGAGGAATTAAATAAAACAACATGACTTATAAAAATAAGACTAGGAATGAAGAATACACATCATGCAAAGTTTTAGAATTTGTTATTTATAAATTAAATATTTTGCCAGAAATAATGGTTATATCTAATTCCTGAAATTCTATGTGTAACACTCAAAATTAGGTCTAAAATGTTAGCTATTTGGCCATAAACACAGTGTAAAATAACTCAGTTGTATAACCAGAGATCATTCCTAAAACGGAACTACAAGGGAAATTTAGAAGATTCTAAAATAAGCCTGAAAAATTTATCATTTTTCTTCCTTTCCATTCTATCTACTGTTGACATATTTCCCTTGGTTATCTTAAAGAGTTTATTCAAGTATTCAAGACTAGCGTAACAAAAAAAGTGGATTAAAAGAATGGTATTAATAAAAAAGTATTAAATATAAAACTTATTAGTACTAAAGTATGAATTCTGAAAGATACTTTAAATATTTATTTTTACTAGTGAGATTTACCATTTTCTAAAAGTTTACTACCGATTTTCTTTTATAAAAGCTGTTTACTCATGTCTTTTGTCCATTTATCTACTGTATGTTTTCTTACCAATTTGTATAAGGTCCTTTTATGTAATATGGATATTATCCCTTTCTATAATACATTTTGCAAAGATTTTCACCCATTTTTATTTCTTTTGGGGAGTTTGGTTTTCGGGTAGTACTATCTACTTTCTTAATAGGTTCATTATATTTAGAATATGACATAATTAAAAATTTAGCAATTCTGTTATTTCTACAGATGAGAATTAGCAGAGTAATACAATGCTACTAAAATTTCCAGCAAAACAGGATAGAAGACTCAATTTTAGTTATCATTTCAAAACATATTAAGAAACAACTATTTGATTTTCCAAATGACTCAGAACTGTTTAAAATGATGAACCTTATATAAGCCATGAAATGGACAGCTGCCCGGGAAGGAGTAGAAATAAAAGATATAAGTAAGATTTACCCAATGAGTTACTCAAAGCTAGTAACAATGACTAAACACAAACTAATTTACAATCAGAAAATAAAAATATTAAGCCAGAAATAAAATCAAATGAAGTCTTTTCCCCCTTTAAGCTAATTTATTGGAAGTAAAAAAAATGAGTTAGGATTATGTTTATCTTTTACGAATATTCAGAAAACATGATTCCCTAAAGTTACCCAAAATAATTTCTCAAGAATATTAATATTAGAGATCAAACTAAAAAAAAAAAAAAAATACTGAAGTAATGGCATTTAAAGTGATAACATTAAAATTTTTAAAAGCTTCTCATTAAACCTATAACTACATTGGTACAGTAAGTATTTTTGAATATCATGCATTAAGAAAAACTGATATACAAATATCCAAATCTACTCAGTGAAGTACTAATAGGGGTTTACATTGCACAATGATAGTTTATAAGATGATTCAATACAGATTTTCCAAAAGGGTCTTTCTCACCAACGTTAAAAGTAAACAATTTTAATATCTCTTTGAAACAGTGATCCAGGTTTCTTCCCTGGATGATGTTACCAGTTCATACTTAGTTTCAATAACTTGTCCTTCCACAGGAAGTAGATGCAGTCTCCTCACCACTATGCTCAGAAGTACTGTGGTGACCATATACGCAAACCTAGTTGGGAAGAAAGTTGCTGGTTACTAATGATTAAAAATTATACTTCAATCACAGATTGCTGATTCTCATCAAAAGTGATCGTCAATATGATAAGTACAAAGTCTGGCACCTGACTGCTTTCACTTTACTTTCTTTTATCAACTCACCTCAATTCTGGGCATTCCTGTGTGCCTGAGAATCCAAGTGAGGAGAACGTTTTCATCACTGATTCATCATCAAAGCGGTCTGGTTCAAATCTAAAAAGATTTGGGGCTAATCACAACAAAGTTCCATTGGCATTTTATATCCTTCACTCTAAGAACATAGGCAAGTAATCAAGTTTAAAAACCACTAAAAATACAATCTGTTGTCACATCGTATTTAAATTTCATCTATTATTATGTTCCCAAATTATTCAACCTATTTATTTTTTCTAAACATCTCTAAACAAAATATATTTCTCTGAAACTAGCAAGCAATAAAATTGTAACATGGGTTTACATCACTTTGAGATATAATAAATCATTGAAAAAAACAAATGAACATGTAAATAAATTTGTGTTCAAAATAACAGACTATTTGTTCAATACCCAAGGCATTTTCTATTGCTTCTTCAATATATGTATACCACAGCTTCTTTATTCACTTAATTACTAAAAAACACTTAGGTTGTTTCTACACTTGTGAATAATACTGCAACAAACACTATAGAACAGATCTCTTCGAGAGTCATTTCATTTCCTTTAGATACATACTTAGAAGTGGCATTGCTGGATCATATGGTAGTTCTATTTTTAATTTTTAGGAAGAGACTTCATACTATTTTCCAAATTATCTGTACTAGTTGACATTCACACTAACAGTATACAAGGGTTCCCTTTTATTCCATTGTTTGTCAACATTTATTATCCCTTGAAAAACAGTAACAGAAATCCTAACAGATGTGAGGTGATTTTGCATTGATGTTTTTATTTGCATTTCTCTGATTAATAATATTAAGCACCTTTTCATATACCTGTTGGACATTTGTGTCTTGTTGGGGTAGGTAAATTACTATTCAGGCTGTTTTCATGTCCTTTGCCCATTTAAAAATTTTTTTCTATTGAGTTGTATGAATTCCTTACATTCTTTAGATATACTCCTTATCAGATACGTAGCTTAAAAATATTTTCTCCCATTTCATAGGTTGCCTTTTCATTTTGTTGATTTCCTGTTTCTTTTGCTATGAATTAGTTTCTTTTAGCCTGATGTAGTCTCACGTGTTTACTTTGATTACTATTGCCTTGGTTTTGGTGTCATATCCAAAAGATAATTGTCAAGACCTAAGTGAGGACTCTTAGCTACAATGGTCTCTTATAGGAGGTCTAGGGTTTTAGGTCTTACACTGAAGTCTTATTCCATTGAGTTGATTTTTTTATTGTGTAAGATAGGGGTTCAGTTTCATTCTATTGCATATGGCTATCCAGTTATCTAATAAGCACCATTCATTGAAAAATACCCTTTCCCCTTTATGTATTCTTGCCTCCTTTGTTGAAAGTTAATCAACCAAATATGCACGGGTTTATATTTGGGCTCTCCATTATATGTGTCTATGTGTTGCTGATCTATGTGTTTTAGCACCATTTGTTTTCATTGTTGTAACTGTGTAAGTGTGGTGACTCCAAGTCTCTTATGGTTCCTTATGAACTTTAGCAATAGTTATACAATTTCTGTGAAAAGTGCCATTGGGATTTTGATAGATATTGAACTTCAGATTTCTTTGACTAGTAAGAATACTTCAAAAATATTCTTCCAATTCATGAACACAAGTTATCTTTCCTTTTATTTGGGTCTTCTTTGATTATTTTCATCAATATTTTATAATGATTCAGTATACAGATTTTCACCTCCTTGGTTGAAATTATTTCGATCTCTTTGAAGTGACTGTAAATGGAATTGTTCCCTTAATTTCTCTTCTACAGTCTAGTTGTTAGTATATAGAAATACAATTGATTTTTGTGTATTTATTTAATCATACAATTTTACTGAATTTATTAGTTTTAACAATTTTGGGTAGACTCTTTAGGATTTTGTATATATAATATCGTTTCATTTGCAAACAGACCATTTTACTTTGTCCTTTCAATTTAGAGAATCTGTCTCCCTCCCTCTCTCTCCCTCTGTCTTGAAAAGGTACAGGCAGGGAGAAGTGAAGGAGGGCAGAGTCAGGCAGGCAGGAACAGAGAGGAGGCAGAAATACTTCATTTCATTTAGTTGTTTATCTTGGTTGTTCAGGACCAATCCAGGATACAAACCCAGGGCCTTGCGATAATGTGGACTGATGAGCCCACCTACTACTCTACGAGGGCCACTATCTCTTTCTTTTCCTTGCCAAATTGTTCCGGCTAGAATTTCCAATACTATGCTGCGCGAAAGTGGTGAAAGTGGGTATCCCTTGTCTTGTCCCTGATGAAAGAGAAAAAGCTTTCAGTATTTCACCAAGCATGATGTTAACTGTTGGTTTGTCATACATAGCCATTATTATGTTCCTTCTATACTGGTTTGCTCAGAGTTTTTATCATAAAGGATGCCGAATTTTTTCATATGGCTTTTGAAGGTCTACTGTGAAAAGCATAGGATTTTTATCCTTCATTTTGTTAGTGTGGTATCTAAGTTTCGATTTGTGTATGTCGAATCATCCATCCTGGATTTATTCTTGAAGTACTGTTTGATCATGGATGATCCTTTTAATCTACTACTGAATTCAGTTTCCTAACATTTTGAGGATTTTTACATCTATATTAATTAAATCTAACCTGTAATTTCTTTCTCATAGTGTCCTTGTCTGACTCTAGCAGAGTGTAATGCTGGCCTCATTAAATGAGTTTGGAAATGTTTCTCTCATCATCTACTTTTGGTAGCATTTAAGAAGGACAGGCACTAATTCTTCCTTAAATATGTGGTAGACTTCACCAGGAAAAATATCTGGTCTTAAGACTTTTTGGCAAAGTTTTTGATAACAGATTTTATGTCCTTACTAGAGTAAACCATTTCTGTTACTTTTTAATTTAATTTAGGTATATTTTATTTCTAGGAATTTTTCCATTTATTCTAGGTTGTCTGATTTGTTCATATGAAACTATTCATTTACTTTCTTATGCCCTCAGTATTTCTGCTATCATTTACAATTTTATTTATTTGAGCCTTCATTTGTTTGTTCACAGTTAATCTAGCTAAAAGTTTGTCATTTTGTTTATCTTAAAGAAAAAACCAAACCACTCTTAGTTTCCGTTATCTTTTCTATTGCCTTTCTAGACTACTTCATTTATTTTCACTTTAATCTTTATTTCCTTCCTTTTGTTAATTTTGAAATTTTCCTTCTTGGTTGGCAATTTTTTTCCTTCCGCACTTCTGGCCTGTTTTTGTTAAAAAATATGCTGAAAGTCTTATGGGGGGTTCCTTTGTAGATATAATATTGCTTTCTCTTGCTGTTTTAGGGTCTCACTGTGTCTTAACTTTCGACAATTTAATTATATCTTGAAATGGGTCTCTCTAGATTAATCTCTTTTGGTACTCCTCAGGCTTTTTGATTCCGGAGGTTTGTTTCTTTCACAAAGTAGGGAAGTGTTCAGCTGTTTTATCTCTGAAGTAGCTTTCACTGCCCCCTCCCTTTATTCTCAGACACCTACAACGTCTATATTCATCTTCATAAGGCTTCCCATGAGTCCTTTAAGCTACCTTTTTTTTTTTTTTTTTTTTTTTTTCATTATTTTCTCTTTCTGCAACTCTGACTGGATGAATTTCACTATCCAGTTTTCAACTTCACTGATCCTTTATTCCACTTGATCTAGTTTGCGGCCAAATCCTATCATTGAATATTCCGTTCAATTACTCTTCTGCTCTGTGATTTCTGTATGAGGCTTTAAAAAAAAAAAGAGGTGCACCACAGAGGCCTAGCAGATATATGTCACTGGACATAGTCCACATATATCCCAAGGACCCAAGTTCGAGACCAGGGACTAGAGGGAATAACTAAGATGAACAAATAAATCAAATAAATAAATGTGTCTTCCTCCAACTCTCTTCCTGCCTGCATGCCTACTTGCCTTAATTCCTGCCTGTACCTTTCCTTTAAAATAAATAAATAAATAAATAAATAAATAAACGTGAAAGAAGGAAAAAAGAAGTAGTAGGTCATCTTAGTTGTTCCCCCTGATTCTGGTCTCAAACGTCAGTCTTTAGGATGTATGTTGACTGCTTCTGGCAGACTTAAGATACCAGGGCACACCTGTGTTTCTTTTTATAAATAAATCATACCTAGACATTTTTCTATAGGGGGAATAGGTTAATGTGAGCTATTCGCTCAAGAACTTATAAAAACTACAATGCACTATCACCACATAGCCACTTAAAAAACTAAAGTAAAAATTAGTAATAATAGTAAATGGAGACCTTAAAAATTTAATATTAACAAAAATAACATGTCTGGATTTTTTTCTTCCTTGAAATTTGCTTAAAATCAAACTTATTGCTGCAATAAAGCAAACAAACAAAAACAAATCCTGAAACAAGGCGCTAAGACCAAAAGTCAGGACACTCAGCATCACCTCTACAATGATGATAAGCAGTTGCCCCAAGTGCCCATCAGCCTCTTTGCTCCCATGACCCCCACCACCCTCTTCACAAAAAAATAAAAAACAAACGAAAAATCCCTCCTTTATCCCTTCAGAATAATCTTTTTCCCGTTTGCCCTTTTAAAAACCTCATTCCACTAGAGAAATGGGATGGTTATTTTTGAGCATGAGTCTGCCAAACCCCAAGGTATTGATATCTTAAATAAAAACAAAATCAATCTCATCCTCCAAGAGTAGCTTTCCGTGGTGACAGACAGACAGTAGGGGTCAGATGCTAGCAGTCAAGTTATTGACACTGCAGAGAAGATAAATCTCTCAAACACCGCTAGCAGGAGTCGATGAAAAATTATCTGGCAGGTTTTTGGCAAAACATGCACAAACCCTGTGATTCACCGTTTATACTCTTGGGCATTTATCCCTCCTCCTCCCACAAAAGAACCCTATATTCACACACAAAAATCTTGTGAATGTTCATAACTATACAAAATGAACATTTTAGTATTTTTAGAAAAATACTAGAAGTAACCCAAATGTCCTTTAATGGTGAAAGGTTGGGACATTCATACAATGGAAAACTACTCAGTCATTTAGAAAAATGCAACAGCTTAAGTCAACCTCAAAGGTATTAAGTTAACGAATAATGTCAGTTTCTTCGGCCTGCCCCTGGCTCAGGCAGCTGAGATGGGGGCGGGGGTAAACCACAGGAAGTCCAACGACCAGGGTTCCTGACCCAGGACAGGACTGGGATGGGACAAAAATAAACAATTAACTAAATAAATAATGCTTCTTCCTCTTCTCTTCCTTCCTTTCTCTCTTAAAAAGTCAATCTCGGCACACCCTAGTGGATTAACAGTTAGGTCAATTGCCTCTGGAGGGGCAAAAGTCACATACCCCTGGGTCAAGTCCCAGGTCTAGGGGGAAACAACCACTGTGAGCAACTAAATAAAAATAAAATGCTTCTTCATCCTCTCTCTTCCTGCCTGCTTACTTGCCTTCATTCCTGCCTACACATCTCTTTAAAAAAAACAGTCAATCTCTTCATCCTTCTGCTTGACAATTACATTTTAAATATAGTTAACCAGTTATCTCCACATGGTTTATATCTACCAATGTACATTTCTGTTAGTTTGAACAGTCTGTCAAGGATCATCCCAAGAAACTGACAAGAATAAATTGCTGGGTCTTCCATATGGGATGGTGCCCAACTTCAGAAATCTTTTCCTCAGCATTCAACATTCAATATTTCCTAAATTTGATTACATTTGAGTCATAAAATTGATTTCCACATTTTAGCATATATTCCTTCCAACATTTTTAATTTGTAAGCTAAATTCTTCAAGTATTTTGAGGATAGGAATGACAAAATTTCTAACAAAGTTCTTAAGTTGTTCAAATTACACTTAAAAGTTTATATAAATTTGGAATTTTCCCATGATTTTTTTAAAAATCTTTTAATTTAAAATTTAAATTTTTTATAATCAGAGACATGGATTTTCACCCAATGTTTATCTTTACTTGTGCTACAAGGGCCACTTGAAATATAAAATCTAATTAATATTTAGCTACAGCAAATTTTGAAGGTTTGCTATTTTACTTGCTAATATGCTTCCCTAAAATCATTCTAAACATTAAATATTAAAAAGATGCACACAAAACAGGTAAGGCAGCTAAGTTAGCTAGGGCAGCTAAGATACAGGACATTTAGAAACCAAAGAGATAGGTTTGGGCCCTGACATCAGGAAAAAAAAAAAAACACCTTTTAAAAAACATTCAAATGATCATGCACCCTGGTGGCATAGTGGGTTTAGTCTACTACAGAGCAATCTACATACATCCCAAGGTCCCCGAGTTAAAGACCCAGACCAGGGGAAACAACCAAGATGAACACTAAATAAAACAGATAAAATGTTTCTTCTTTCTTTCTCTTCCTGCTTGCCCTCCTGCTCATCTTCATTCCTGCCTGTATCTTTCCTTTAAAAACAAATTTAAGTGACAGGAACACATAATATGCCTCACCTTTATACTCCAGAAGTAAGATCTCTTGTACTTCAACCATGTCACCTACATTTTCCATCTACATTTCACACAGTAATCAACTCAAAATACAACTGGCATACAGGGCAGTAAATCTCCAGACATTTCTTTAAAGAAAATATTACTAGATGTCTATCTAGGAGGCAAACAATAGTAGTTTTACTCTTCATTTTTTTCTCCTCCCTAGCCATTGTCACATATAATACACATACACATAACACCTATTTTACTACTATTACTAGAGAGCTGAATAATTAAGACAAACAGAAGTAAAACAAAGAAACTACAAAAGCAATATTCACTTAAAAAGAATTTTAAAATTCCATTGGAATTAAAGGATAGTTGCAGAGATCAGGTAATTAAGCAGATTTCAGAATAGAAGCAGTAATAGGAGAGATAAAGAGTAATAGAGAGCATATTCAGGGCCAAGAAAAAGTGAACAGAAGATAAAAAGGGAAGGCAGTGAATTTCATTTGTTGCATCATCGTCACATACTGAATGTTCTCCTCAAAATGTAGAAAAGCAATGTAAAACATACAAACATAAATCATCACAAAAACAGTGAAAGACATTTCATACTTGTATGGTGATGGCCAAGTACTAGGATCCTGCAGTACCACACCAAGGGCATGAAGGACAAGGGTCTGAAAAAAAATAATTACCCTGGTTAGTTAAAGCCTAACAGAGACAAAATGACTCAAAGAAAGCCAACTCATCCTAAATGTTCTTTTCTAATAAAATGAATATGAAAAAAATATGGATGTATCTATAAGAAAATACAAGTCATCAATGCAGTTATCTTACAGTGCGAATGACCATCTAAGCACATCACAAATCCTGGAAGTCACAAAGGAATAAGACTTAATGAAAATGTAAAACCTGCAGCCAGTAAAACTAAAACAAAACATATCATAAGTACCAGTAAAAGATAAGTAACTGAAATGAAGAAAATATTTGCCATATAACTGAGTTAATATGTACAATAAACAAAAAGATACATAAGTTTACTAGAAAGAAGAGTGAGTTATACATAAATCATTCACAAAGGAAGAAATATAAACTGTTGCTATATGTATGCAAAGCCTCCAATAGAATATGTTAGCTAGAAGATAGGGCAGATGAATGGTTAACCAAGAAAAAACAGAATGAAAAGAGATGAAGAGAGGGTACAAGACCTAATGACTAACATTAAGATGAACAATATTTGCACAAAGGCATCCCGGAAGAAGAAAAGAGAGTAAAGGGGTCAGAAACTGTACTTGAAGAAATAATAGCTGAGAATTTCCCTAACCTGAGGAATGAAGCTGACCTCCAGACCCAGGAAGCTCAAATTGTTCCAAAGAAAAGAAATCCAAACAGACCTATACAAAGACACATCATCATTAAAATGTCAAAAATACAAGATAAAGAGAGAATCTTAAAGTAGCTAGAGAAAAATTAGTTACATAGAAAGGAGACTTTATAAGATTGTCAAGAGGATTTCTCAGCTGAAACTTTATGCATGATATATTAAAAGCACTGAAAGAAAAGGAATTCCAAGCAAGGATACTCTACCCAGCTAGATTATCACTTAGAAACTGAAAGAATGATAAAAAGCTTTCCAACAAGCAAAAGGTAAAGGAGTTTTTATCATCACAAAACCAGCTTTACAAAAAGGATAAAAGCATACTATAAAGTGTAAAGAAACCCCACCTAAAGAAGCAAGACAGCAAAATATGAAAAGTGAGGAGGAGGAAAGGAGAGTAAAAATATGGGTGGAGAGATGAGAATGAGCTCAAGACTAATTTGCTTTCAAATGAAAACAGGAAATAAGCATAGAAACATTAATGTAAACCTCAGGGTAACCTCAAAACATATCTCCAGGGAAAAAGCAAACAAGAAAATAAAAAGAGAAACCAATCACAACATAACTGCTTTCATAAGTGCTTAAGCACATAAGCACTATCTGTAACAACACTGAGAAAACAATCAACAAAATGGCAATAAACAGTTTATATCAATAATCACCCTAAATGTTAAGATATTGAACACTCACCAATAAAACACAGAATGGCTGAATGGATTAAAAAACATAACCCAATTTTCTGTTGCATTCAGGAGACTCACCTTCTTTCAAAATATAAATATAGGCTCAAAGTCAATGTCTGAAAGACAATCTTACAGTCGAATGGTAACAAAAAAAAAAATCAGGGACAACTATACTTAGATAAAACAGACTTCCAACTAAAGAGGATAATAAGTTGAATCTACACGTGCATGTACTTTGACTAAAAAAATTCCATTTCTAAGTCTCTATCCAATACTAGCACAAGTATATAACCTGTAATGATGAAAACATCAATATTGGTGCACCTGGTGGCACAGTGGTTAAGTCCATGGCCTTTGGCCTTACAACCCTCATATAGCCCAAAGATCAAGGTTCATGAACCGGTGCCAGGGGGTGAAAACCAAGATGAACAACTAAGTGAAATAATAAAGCACTTCTTCCTCCTCTATCCCCACTCTTTGTCTTCATTCCTGCCTCACATTTACTTTAAAAAAAATTTAATTTCAATATCAATTCCCATCAATGGGGACTGCTTAACTACATTATGGTAAATAAATTCACATAATAGAATACTATGCATCCATTAAAAATTGTAAGTTTCATCTGTTTCAAGTGTCAATTGTACTAATAGCCCTGACATACTCAATAAAAGAAGAAAATTGAAAAACAATATATGAAAAGTAATCTTTCACATGTAAATTTGGCTTTTAAAATACATATACATGCATGTATACATACACACATGTACAGAAAAAGAGCTACAAAAATACCCACCAAACTATCAACAGTAGTACCTGTAGGGAAGGAAGCATTTCTTTTATACTGTTTGCAGTTTAAAACAGCACGTGTTATTTTGCCATTTAAAACAACTGTCCTTGATTTAATAATGGGTCATTTATTGGACATTTGAAATGATTTTTTTTAAAAGAAAGGTGCAGGCAGGAATGAGGGCAAGTAGGCAGGCGGGAGGAGAGAGGAGGAAGCATCTATTATTTTTTTTAAATATAGTTGTTCACACCGGTTGATTCACCCTTACCTGGGACTCAAACCCAGGGGTATGTGGTTTGCTCTTTTGGAGGTGACTGAGCCAAATGCTGCGCCACTAGGTGGTGCCTAAATAATAAAGTTTTTAAATACACACTGAAAAGAATAACTGAATGAATTAAATATATCAAATATTCCCTACCTCTCTAGGAATAATGAATTTGTCAATCTTTCCTTCAATATCTTGAAGCCAGGCAGAGACTGGGGTCAGTTTTGCAGTCCGAACAGTTTCACAAAGCACTTGCCAACAATATCTGTTAAAAAAATTTTTTTGAAGATCTTTAGTTTGGGTGAGGCAGTTGCACAAATGCATATGCATTTCTCAATGTAATTAAACAACTTTTATAACCTTTCTAATTTGAAAATCACGTCAAAATTTTTATTTATTTGAAGATATAAGTGGTTTATTAGCGGTATATAAAGTCTGGGTAGGCAAAGATTAAAATAAATGAAACACCTTTAAAATTACCAGAAGAAAACTCAGAACAATATTTTTTATAGTTTTTGACTAGGAAATTCCCTTACTTTTAAAAAAGGATAAAGACCCTTTACTCAAAAATTATGAAAACACATGGCAGGAACATATATTTAGCGCTTTTCTACTAAAAATTTATGACACAATGACCAAAAACAGAAAGAAAATTAAAAATAATCTGACTATAGAAACTTTAAAAAAATTTACAATTTTAAGTAAAATTAAAATAACTATGAAAAAATGTATAGTAAATATATCCTTACTGCATGAAAGGTCTTTAAAACTCCCTAATAAAATAAACTAAGTCCACGGTCCTTAATTATAGCCCTGTACTACTGCATGTATCCTGAAATAATCTCACTTCTATATTCTTGTTAATAGAAAGAATTAGAAATATTAACAAAGATGTACAAGTAGGAATGCTTTGCCTTGTTTTGTGTAAAAGGAAAGCAGGGAGGCAGGAAATGGAAAGAGGCAGACAGGGAGGAAGGAAGAGAGAGAAGGAAGTATTTTCATTTATTTGTTTGGTTTTTTTTTTGGAGAACTCAGGTCCTTGGGCTTTACATGGTCTACACTCCAACCACCAAGGCTTGCCAAGTATAGGAATACTGACGGATTATTATATCTAAAAACAAGAAAAACAAATACAAAAAAATCATTCCTTTATTCTTAGAGCAAATATTTGCTGGTTACCTGTAACAGAAGTACAGCACTAGAAATTCAGTTATAACAATAAACGAGACAAAGGAATTCAAAGCAATTCGAAGTTTCATTGATGGGAGAGAAGAAGGGATATCAAGGATGAACATTAGCAAGCACACAACAGGGTGTTAGGAAGCATGTGGCAGAAACACTTAGCCGAGAAAGGACTTTGTAGAGAGAGGCGTAAGCTAAGACAGGAAGGAAAAAAATGGGTATGGTAGAGAGAGTATCTAGGAAGAGCAAGTTTGCATGAGCCAGGATATAAGAAAGAGTACAGAGCATGCCTGGTGGCCTGGTGATCTAGGACACTCTGGAAGCAGTACCACATCTATCCCAAGGTCCCTGGTTCAAGACCCAGGGCTTGGAGAAAAAACAATATGAACTACTAAGTTAAAATTAAGCATTTGCTTCCTCTGCCTCTCTCTTCGTGTGCCTGCTCATTTTCATTCTTGCCTGCATGTTTCTTTAAAAAAGAAAGAAAGAAAGAAAGAAAGAAAGTGTTGCACCTTTGAAGAAACAAAGGAATTTCAATTTAAAAAGCCCAAGTAATAAGATACCGGGGGAGAGAAATGCAAGATTCAGCTTTGGAAATTCCTCATGAGCTGTGCTAGCAAGTTCAAATTTTATCTAAAGGGCAACTGAAGGATTTTAAATCAGATTATCACCCGATCATATGTGACTCCCCAGATACAGAAACAACTTTGACTACACATTTGAATCATCTGAGAAGTGTTCGAAAACTTCTGATACCCAGATTGTGAGTTTGGGATTGGTCCCAGTTACCTGTATTTTTAAAGCATCCAAGTGATTACAGTATTCAGTGAAAGGCTCTATCATAACTTAGAGAATGGACTGGAGGGAAGCAAGCACCAAAGATACTAAAGTATTCCTCAAAACTGATAAGGGTCTCTAGAGTGGAAGCAATGGAAAAAAGCAAAAGGCCTTAAAAGTTGATTAGAAAGTATACTCAACAGAACCTGATCATTGATTGCATGAGGTCAAAATACTATACACGTACTATCCACAAAATATTCAGAGGAAAACAAAAATTAAAAAAAAATAAAATATATACCTCTTTTGTAATATTTTTAAATTGGTTTAAATATATGTGTAGAAAAATCTGGAAAAATAATATATAGTAATTGTTATCTCTTAAGCATACACTTACAAAAGACCCTCACGTTCCACTTCATCTACTCTTCATACTCTTCTACTTCATATAGTCAGGTTATAAAAACGTCAAAAGACAAGTATGTTACTTAAAAAATTAAAAAGTTACCTTCAATGTAATAAATAAAACTTCCAAAATTTTGAGAATTCTGTAAACAGAGATGTCTCTGTGAAACGCAAGGCTTCCAATTCTTTACCATGGCTGTATGCCTATCTTCTTTTCTAGAGCTGAAATATAACCCAAGGTAGGGCTGCTTGTCACACTGTCTCAGAGTTCCTAGGAAGTCACAGTTGCTATTTTTACAAAATCTTTTTAATTAAAGTGCTACTTTCATGTTAAAAAACTCACCTCTTTACTCACAGTTTAATCAATTTTAGTAATTTTCTCAACTGCATACCCACAAGCAAGATACAGAACCGTTCTCTCACCTAAAGAGTATCTTTATACCCTGTTGCAGGCGACCCCTTCCCCATTGTCTCAGACAACTAACCTGCTTTCTATGAATATAGTTTTGCCTTTTCAAGAATGTCACCTAAATGAGATCATATGACAGGCAATCTTTGTGGTTGACTTCTTTCAATTGGCATAGTGAGATTTACCCATGAAGTCATATGTATTGCGACTCTTTTCGTTTTTATTTGGCAGTATTCCATCGTATGAGTAGCTGATAAACTTTGGACCGCTTCCCGCTTTCTTTGTGTGTGTCCACCTCATGAATTTGGGTCCTTGGGCTTCATATGGCCTATACTTTTGCCATTTTATACATTTATACATTTGCCTGACCCACCAGGGTACATACGCTTGCAGCTTTTTGTTTGGGGTTTGACTGTGGGTGGTGTGTTGTCCACAGCCCTCCTCCCCACCTCACAGCTCCAGGGTCCTTGGGCTTTGCATGGTCTGCACCTCAACTGCACCTCAGCCTCCTGAGCCACACAGGTGTGCCCAGTCTTTTGCTGCTATAAATAATGCTATGAGGTTTCTCTGTGAACATGTATTTCTGCATTTCTCAGGTAAATGTCTAGGAGTAGAATCACCTTGTCATATGGTGAGTGTATGTCTACCTTTACAAGATCCTGCCACACTGTGTTTCAAAGGACTGTGCCAGTCTGCATTCCTGCCAACAGGGTACATTTAACGATTTAGCTACCATTTAACTATCATCACTGATACTATTTTAGGCAGGCTAATATAAAGGTACCCAGAATTACCTTGTGATTTTTAAAAAAGTAAATAAAATTATCTGTTAAAATCTGCCTGTAAACATTTTAAAACCCATAAAAAATACGTAGCTTTCCTAAGTATTAGCACTAGGTTTAAATTAGATATTAAACCAGCTCAAATTTACCTTTTAATGATCTCTTCCTTTCATTTTGTTCTTACCTCAGTTGGTCAATTTTCTCTGGAGTAATAGAATCCTTCCCCAAAACTTGGTCTAGCTCTTCATAGAGTTTTTTCTGAACTTCTTCGGAGGTGGTCAAAAAACATATTACCCAGGTGCACACTACGTGGAGATGTATATTAACAAGGATGAAAACAGTTAATTCATAGTTTGAGCACAGAATAAGAAAAAAATGTACAAATGTTCATGAGTTTGGGGCTTTTTTTTTTTTTTTTTTTGTATTTGCCTTTTTTTCTGATAGATACAAAATGCTACCAAAAAATAAAAAAAGATTCTTCACAGGATTCGTACTTCCTTCAAGAGAACATGAATACTTGCAGGAGATTGCCAAGAAGTGTTAGTGCGATCTGGAAGATTTCTTTCTTAAAACTGGCAAGTGACTGAAGTCACTTTCTATATTTTACTTTAGGTAACTTAATAATGACTATAAATAGGCTTCACATCTAGGGGAGTTTTAAATGTTGGTAACTGTGATGGACTGTCTGGTTCATTCAACTTTATAAAATAAAAAAAAATTGATGTCTCAGTTCACTCGGGAGTCTTAATGAAATGCTTCACATAAATTAAAAACCATAGGATGTTTACCCATAAATCAGTATCTTAAATTTCACTTGAAATGACAGATACATTAGTTCAAGAACTGGGATTGGTTTTGCAGAGGGCAGTGGTTCTCAAAAATCAACTAGAAGCTGACTGATGACAACCCCACATCCACAGATTCTGACTTAGTAGGTTTGGTTGGGGCCCAGGCGTCTGTACTGCTAACCAATTCCACAATTATTCTGCTGAACACTAACACTGGTAGATCACTAGCGTATGGCTTACTTTTGCTTAAAAATGGTTCATGAATCATTTTCACTGAAGAAATAAAAAGACAAAAGTACATGATGTATGATGAGCCTGCACATAGGAGTTTGTATTATTTTGTAAACCAGTCACCTCAATACGTATTTTTAATTACATGATAAAGATAAAATATAAAAGTTATATTTCCTTTAAGAATCCACTGGGACAATAAGTATTTGAAGAATGTTAAAAAATATATTATAAATATAGTACCTCTTTTCTTTGTTTATGCTTGAGAGTACTCTGTTTTTTTTCTATGCCAACTACTTTTAAAAATGCTTATAATAATTTCTACCTCTACTTATTATCTCTTGCCTGAGTTAAGAGTTAACTTAAATTTGTCTCAATGTTAATTTGTTTTAATTTTTGCCTAATTCACATATTATTCAATTCATATGTCTGGCAAAGACATCATTTACTTTCTGTACCAAATATTATCAGTAAAATCAATAATTATGTTACTCCATTATTTGGTAATTTAATCACATGCAGAGTTCATAAATGGTACATGAATAACTGCCTGTACTTAACTTTTCCCTACATATGTCTCTTTATTATGGCTATTGAGTAAACTACAGAATTTATACTCCACAAGTGATGTGAAACTTGCGTAGTATATGATATATAATACAGAATAAACAATATTAAAATATTTAGCACAAGAATTTGCATACAATAGGCATATACACCGGCTTGACTATATTATCACTTAAATTAATATAACTATATAAGCTTAATAATTTCAAATTCAGTAGTTTTGTAGAACTCTATTAGAAGTATGTCCAGAGATAGCTTTAAAATGTGATTTTAAGTCACTGACTGGTCTTTAATTACAATACTGAACCAAGATACAGTTTTGTAGTTGAAAGATACCTTGGAGGTTATCAGCACTAAACTTCTTCCTTCAGAAGAAGTGAAAATGCAGAAATAAGTATCGTGTCCCAGGCTAATATAAGGATCAGAGGAGAGACTGCTAATTGAGGTTTCCTGACAATTTTGCTTCTTGAAAACTTCAGAGGTATTTAAAATACCTACTCACAACCAAAAAATTACTCTGGAAATTCCTTCTAAAAGATGCAAATAAGATTTAAAAAAGTAACTCAAACTTGGAATTGTCACTTTTTATGGTGTTCAGAGCACAACTGATTCAGATTTTTAAGATTTTTAGCAAAGACAAAATTTAATTTAATAAATTTTTCAACAACTTAAACATTTTAGAAGGCTAAATAATTTTTGACACATGCATATCTATAGTTAATTAAAATCTATATTTTCTGAAGATTCCTAGATGTCAAACTATTTCCAAAGAATAAAAATTTACATTTGCACTCATTATTTTTAAGAAACCTGCCCCCCCCGCCGACCCCCACAAAGAGACAGTGACGGAGGGGGAGAGGAAAGAGGGAAACATCTTTATTTACTTATTTGCTCATTTTGTGGGATTTCTGCCCTGGTCCCAAGTCTTAAACCTGGGTCCTTGGGTTGTGTGTGGTTTGCACGCAAGCATCTGAGCTGCCTGAGCTACAGAGTGCACCCTTCAGAAAACCTTCTGGAGTAGTGGTTTGGTCAGCCACCTTCAGCTGGCGCAGTCACATCCCAAGGATCTGAGTTCTCATCTTGGGGCAGGGGAATAACTGAGATGAACAACCAAATAAAAAAAAAATAAACAATGTACTTCTTCCTCCTCTGCCTGCATCTCTCTTTTAAAAAAAAGAAAGAAAATCTTCTTAAATAAAAGGAGTTGTAAATCTTTTAGGTGAGCTCAAAAGCTTAAATCTGATTTCTTACTTCCTTTAACATTTTATGATAGTATATTTTTGGTTCGATACACAATTATTGATAAATACTGTAAGAATGAATGGCACTCTGCTAAACTAACACCAGTAAGGAAACTTAGAAATATACACACATTTTAGAATTTTAAATAAATAAATATCACCTTCAATTCTACCAAGAGTGGAGTTCTTTTAAATCATGATTTCCATGGCCTACATATACTCTGTTGGTATCCTTAATAAGAGCAGATGGATTGGAGTCAAAGTGAAAAACAGCAGCAGGAAACTGAAGAGCTCACTGCTCCAGTTGGAAAGGCGTCAATAGCAGCTCATTTTAAAGGCACTAACTAGAATTCACAATCCATAAACTGTGTCAAGAAATTTATGGAAATGTTCAGAGGTGGCACAGAGCACCTGGGAATTTAAAAAAAAATGATACCTGTGTGAATCAAGTCTTTAAAACAAGCATAAAGAGAAGAGGAAAGGGAAATTATAAAGTCTTGCAACCATTGTTTATTTTAGAACAGTTGTATCCTTTTCTATTTTATGATCTTTCTCAGGAAGAAATCAATTTATACTTACATTTTGCAGTTATTATGCAACCAGCCAGAGAAAATATCATACTGTCTTCTAGGATCTAGGGAACAAAACTAAGTTTAGACAGTGTGAAATGAAAGGTGGCCTAAATTACACCCTATTAAAACAACCTAGGGTGTAAAATTAGGGGCAAGGAAAGGAAAAAAGTTTTCACATTTTCACATACAAAAAATAATGTAAAACTAACTTCAATACTGCATTGTCTTTGATGCAGCAAACATTCATTGGTAATATTAGGCTCATAGCACATGTTAGCAACCAACCGGCCCAGTCCTCTTTCTGGCTCATCCTGGTACAGCAGCGATGCATCAGGAACAGTGGAGAAGAGCCCACCAACTATCCTCAGAGCCTGGTTCCCTTTCTGCACTCACACATACTCCAGAAACCATATCTGTCTAGTCTACGAGGACCTGCAAGTGTAGAGAGGGCCAGGAGATTCCTTCAGTGAACAGGCTGAAAAACGGCTGCACTCCCGTCCTTCGCCTGACAACACCACAAGCACGAGTGTCTGAGAGTAATAGTTGTATGCTGGGAACAAGCCACGCTATCACACCTCGCAGAGGAGTTTAGCTGATCAAGGCTTATACAAGCCCTTCTCTTCTTTTATAAGAAAATGTGGATTTAATACTCAATTACTCAAATGTTTAATAATATATAGATGCTTCAAAAAGATAAATAACAGGAGTCTAAATAGTCTGTCTATGGTGTACAAGAAAAACAGCCATTGAATTTTAGGATGACATCTGGACATCTGGATAAAATGAAAAAAAAGCACACTCTATACATGTGTGATTATATTTTATTTAATAAACATTTAACAATTACATCACCTGCTGGTCACTAAGATTCCCCTGTACTAAGGAGTCAATGAAAACATGTTGACTGAAGTTCCTTCCTTTTCGTTCCTTTATGATTTTCTTTAAAGTAGATTCCAGTTGCGCAAGAGCTTAGAGAAGAGAAACAGATTTTTTAATTTAAGCATTTGTGAAGATTGAACTTTTTTACATTACTGTACAATGTTACTATGTGAAGAATAAAACTTTCAATGGCAAAGGAGCAGTAACCAACAATAAAAAAAAGGCTAAACTTGTCCACTTTCATTTCTTTCTTTTTGTTAAATTTAACATACATACCCAAGAAGTGTATGCAAAATTTAAGGAATAATCATAAAGCAAACACCCATGATACCACCACATAGGTCAAGATGTAGGACAATGCCAGCACCTTAGAGGTAGACTTCCCCTAAGTTTTAGAGCTGAAACCGAGACCCAGTGGCTCCCACCAGGCATGGGTCGGCATTCAGAAGCGGGACAGGAGAGCAGTGGTGACACCCCCACTGGGGAAAGCTGCTCCCCTGACAATCTGGAGGTAGCTTGTCGGGCATGCATTTGTCCAAATTAACTTTGACCATCTGTGACTGAAACTAGGACAGTACTTCCAACTGGGCAGTGTGTCAGGACAAACACTGCTAAACTGGGAAAATCACAGTCAAACGAGGACATATGGTAACACGACTTAGAGGTCCCCCACACACGGACCTCTCGCCTGACACTGTCCACCTTTCTTTCAAATCGTGTCCTCTTAATTTCATGCTTCTCCCACACCAGACATCGCTGGTTTATACACAGGAAAAGTAAATTTCTGAAATCTAGAAGATATGTAATAAAGATATTAAATTGGTAATAAAATTATCCAGAGGTCATTTTCTTGATCCTCATCTTACTTGACTTATCATGGCATTTGATGAAGTTGATCAATTCTTCCTCAGGAAAATACTTGTCACACTAGGATCCTAGGACTCCATGTTCTCCTAACTCCATGCTCTCCTCCCACTTTCCTCCCTGCTCCTCTTCCTGTCCATTTTTTTGTTTGATTCCTTCTCATGTCTCAAATTTCTTAATGATGGAATGACGAAGGACGGGGTTCAGTTTTTCTCACCTCTTCTCTTTTTCTATCTACATTCACTACCTTGGTGATGACCCAAATATCTCTGCTTGGATATTCGAACCATATTAAATGCAATACATCCAAAACTGCACTCTCGATCTTTTCCCTAAAACCTGGATGGTTCCCATTATCTACCCATCTTATTTCTTAATGACAGGATTTTCCAATTAGTTGGGCCAAAATCCTTGGTATCTCCTTCTCTTACATCTGACACCTTATCTGTCAGTCAATGTGGGTGGTTCTCTCTTCAACTTACAACTTTTCCTTTGCGTTTTGTTACTGTAGTTGCTTTGTATCGTCCGCTGTCTGCTACCTAACTACCATATTCTCTCTCTTTTCGGGTTCACTGCAATAATCCCCAATTAGTCTTGCTGCTTTCTGCTCCGGGGCCCTATAATTTCTCACAGTAGCCTGTTAAATCATAACTCAGATGAAATTTGTTCAAAACCTCCCATGGTTTCCTATCTCATAGTAACAAACTCATTATACAATGACCTATAAAAATGAGCCCAAACCGATCCCTCCCCACAACCTTTCTGGCCACATTTTCTATTCCTCTCTGATTTACTGCACTCAACCATATTTTGTTTCCTCAAATGCAGCAGGAAGAGTTCCGACTCAAAGACTGCAATGATTTTCCCTCTACGTGGAATATTCTTCCTTGGACATGCAGCTATCAACATAATCTGCATGACTATTTTCCTTATCACTTGCAAGTGTTTGCTTAAAAGTCACCTAATAATCTTATTTAAAATTGCCACCTCTCCTGCACTCCCTCTCTCCCTTCCTGATTTACTTTTCTCCATAGCATCTTTCATCTTTTAACACATTATTTAACATACTTGTTTCAATTGCCATCTGCCTCTTCCCAGGAGATTATGGTGTCACGTGCAGGAATTTGTGTTCGATTTGTTCATTGACATCATCCCAGCAATAAAAACATGCCAAGATACTAGAACCCTTCGCTAAATTATTTATAAAATTGAAGGAAAATAATACACATCAGTGATTAAAATTAAAAAAAAAAATAATGCTGTAATTCAGTGGTTCCAAGCTTTGCTACAAATTAGAATCACCCAAGAAACTTAAAGTCATAACAATTAAATCTGAATGTTTAGGGGTAGAAGCAAGACAGCAATAACTTTTAAGAATCGATGTGTCTCAAAGTTTAGGAACTATGATTACATACTCTCAACCTTTTAAGCATATTAGAATAATCTAGAGAACTTTCATAAAAATACCTGATGCTATAAGGTAACTTTATCTTAGATTCTGAATAAACTGATTTAGGTTGGAGCCTGATCCTCAGGGGGTTTTCTTGTTTTATTTTAAGTTGACAAATTGCAAATAATCACAAATGAAGCAAATAAATAAAAATAGGTTTTTAATCTTTAAGATGAAATTAGTGGTTACCAGAAGAAAAGGGGAAGGTAGAGGTGGGAAAATGGGGCGAGTGATATGGTGAAGGACAGAACTGGACTGCCAGCGCTGAAAGTGATGTAGTACACACAGATGCTGACTTACGTAAGAATGCACACCTTAAGTCTATATTATGTCATCATGCAGTATTTCTTCAATCATTTTCTTTAAATAGCTCAAATTTGATCATGTCCATGTCATAGTCTAAGAAACAGGCCAAACGATCTACTTTGTACACAAAAATATAAATTATCAATATTCATTTTATACTTATTGACCAATATTTGTGAAATATTTTTTATTTAGAGGAATTAATCCAAATGCATCGACCAAGATAATCAGAATGGTAATGAACACCACAAAACAGAAAATATGCCAAATGAACTGATTTTTTTCTGGACTTACACTGGGTATCAAGAGAATTACTAGAATGATAAGCCCCACGAGGACAGAGATTTTTATATCCTGTACACAGAATAGTGCCTAGCACATATAGGCCTTGATGACTATTTGTTGACAGAATAAAGGAAGAGACTCCTGGGAACTATTATATATAGAAAATAATCAAATAATTCCATGCAACCTGTGTATTTTAATTTGCTCTACCTACTTCCAAAGGAGAAATTATAGAAGCTCAAAATAAAGGCATTAAAGCTATGCAATCATTGGCACACCCTGATGGAGGAGATGTTAAGTCAGTGGACTCTGAAGAAGAGCCATCATGTACATTACAGACACCTGAGTGTCCCTCCTGGGTCTGGGGGAAAGAACCAATGTGAACAAATAGATAACAATACAATAAATGGCTTTTGCCTCCTCTCTTCCTGCCTGCCTGCCTGCCTGCCTACTTGCCTTCATTCCTTCCTGCACATTTCCTTTTTTTAAAAAGCATTGCAATCATTACATCTCTGACAGAAAACATAGACCCAAAACCCAAAAGAAATCTTAAATCAAAACTGCTATTTTTCTGCATATATTTTGAAAGTATTTTTACTCAATGTTATAATGGTAAAAATGTTTTGTTGCTTTATTTTTTATAAATATCTATTGTATTTAATCATGTTGATATTTCCTTAGTAATGCCTATATTGTTGGGCATTTAGATGATTTGCTACTTGCAGAAATGCACTACAAAATTACTCATGAATTCTCTTCTTTCAAAAAATTTCATCCTTTATGACTCCTTTGTGAAGTGTGATTTTATTTTATCAATTTACTTTCCAATTTTTTAAAGTTTTTTATTAAAGTAACATTGCATTTTTTTTATATTATATAGCTTTCAGATGTGCATCACTATAAATCAACATCTATTTATACTACATTAAGTTCACCATGAAAGTCCAAATCTATCTTTCATCATTAGTGACTGTATGTATTGTTAATTACTTCCCCAGGATTTTACCCTATAATTTCCATTAATCCTATAAAGTATACCAGTTCTATAGTACCCTTATTTAGTCATGAGTCTTAGAATTTCTTTTACTAACTTACCGCTTTTTTCTCTTTTGTTTAAGAACAACTTGCTCTATAGGAAATGTAGGGAAAAAACATAAAAAGAGAAAATATACATGGACCTATAATATCATGATTTAGAAATAACCCTCAAAAAATGTGGACACATCTTTTTTTTTCCTTACTAAAAACTGAGAGTGGTAAAACTTACCGTCTTCATATTGCTTTTTCCGAGTTGTACTTTTATCAAGTGATCCATCTAGGAAACCTTTTCCAATCTCGGACCAAACCTAAAAATAGGAAAACATACCTGTTACCTAATAAAGTAGTTTTAAAAACACTATCAAGCAAACTAAGCTAATAAGAGAGGAACTCCTATCTCATCAACAGATCTGATAATTAAGCACTTTTTCAAATGGGCTGCATAATCATTTTCTCTATAGTCTTTGAGAACAAGGGGTGTGTGTGTGTATGTGGTTGTGTCTTCTTTTTTCAATAATTTCAGGCAGACACTTTCAAACTATTAATAATTAGAAAGTCAAAAGTTCCTTTTCTTTCAAAGGAGTAGGAGTGGGGAGGAACAGGACATGGTAATAGAATTCAATTCTCAATTTTTATTATAAAGCATCAATGAATAAACAAAATTCACAGGGAATTCCAAATTTTGACTTCACCTGAGATAGTGAGAAGCACTGACTGACATTCAGTAAAAGATTAAATATTAGTCTTGACAATAAACAACAAAACAGTTTTCTAATTATTTTAAAACTGGGTAATTAACCCCTGAAAAAACTTTATCTTGCTTATAATTCAAAAGTCATGGAAGAATTGGGGAAAAGAACACACTTGGCTCACCCTGGTGGAGCAGGGGTTGGGAGCAGTCCATATACATACCAAGGTTCCAGGTTTGTGACCCGGATTCATCAGCAGCAACCAAGATGAACAACTAAATAAAATAAACTGCTTCTTCCTCCTCTCTTTTCCTACCTACCTGCCTCTGATCATCTTCATTCCTGTCTGAACTTTTCCTTTAAACACACACACACACACACACACACACACACACACACACACACACACCTCTTATTAATCAAAGCTAAAAATATGAAAAATGTATAATAGAATGATGAGTCCTAAGCTCTCACGTTCTAAATATATACCTTTCAGGTTATTCAAATACATAAAAAAAAAAAAAAAAAATGTTAAAGGTGGTACATACACCCTGACCTAGCAGTTAGGTCAATTTCCTCCAAAGGATGCAGGCCACATACCCCTGGGTTCGAGTCCTGGGTCTGGGGAAAACAACCACTGTGAACAACTAAAATGGAAATGGAATAAAATGCTTCTTCCTTCTCTCTCTTCCTGCCTGCTTGCCTGCCTATTCACCTTCATTCCTGCCTGTACCTTCCCTTTAAAAAAATTATTAAATATACCATTAAAATGTATATAAAATGTTTATATTAAGTACATTCTTAACACGAAAAAGAAGTTTGTAAGCATGACGGAGCACAGAGGAAAAATTCATAACAAAAAGCTGAACTCATTTAGCTACTCTGTCCCAACAACAAAAAGCTAAAGAGACTGAATTCTTCTTAGATTCCTAAAAAAAGGTAAGACGAGACTTCCAAGAGCAGACAGATGAAAACAGGGAATCATGTCTCACTGGAATAGAAACCACCTCAGGAACCAGTACTGGTGTCAGAAAGCCTGAACTATAACTGATGAAATGCCAGAGTCAACACATGCAACTCTGAGAATTAAAAACTCAGCAGGACTCAGTGAGGCAGGGGGCAAATATTATCAGATCTGCCTCTAGAGCTCAATCAGGTTATCACAGCAACTACCAAAGAAAAATCCACTTGGACTCCAAGCAGGGGGTTTAGAAAAAGGAGCAAGCTTAAAATAAGCAAGAGGATTCTGTTCTGAAGAGTCTGCCCTCTGAGGAAACTAGTTAACAGAGCCAAATCTGCTGGGGTATTATCAGAGCCTAACTGACCTGGGGAAGGGAAATATTCCAGTCAGCTCTAGCCTTCCACATGTGCCAAATTCCAGCTTATTCAAGTCATCCTATTCCACCTAAGGGGGAGGTACACAAAACAAAACAAAACAAAACTGAAAAACTTTTGTAGAAGACCTACTATGGCCTACAGACACATGAGAAAATGTTCTACATCACTCGTCATCAGAGAAATGCAAATAAAATCTACAATGAGATACCACCTCACACCACTAAAAATGGCCAATATCAAAAAGTCTAGAAATAACAAGTATTGAAAGAGGTGTGGAAAAAAAGGAACCCTCCTTCACTGTTGGTAGGAATGTAAATTAGTGCAACCTCTTTAGAAAACAGTATGGAGATTCCTCAAAAAAAAAAAAAAAAAGTTGAAACCACCATTTGATCCATAATCTCACTCCTAGGCATATACCCAGAGAGTACAAAATCCCTAATCAGGAAAAATACCTGCACCCTTATGTTCATAGCATAGTTCATAATAACCCAAGACATGAAAACAACCATGTCCATGTACGAGGACAGTAAAGAAAGTGTGGTATACACACTCAATGAAATTCTACGCAGCCACTAAAAAGAACGAAAGTGTGCCCTTTGCATTGATCTGGATGGAACTGGAAGGGACCATGTCAAGCAAAATAAGTCAGAAAGAAAAAAGAGAAATACATTATGGTTCCACTCATGTGTGGAACATAATGAAATAAAATAAACAGATAAGCCCCAGCAAAAACTCACAGGATGCAAGATAGTAACTGCGGGAGGTGAGATGGGGAGGAAAGGAGAGCAGGAGCAGGTGGTGGGAAAGGCACTGGAATGTTGGTGGTGGGGACGGTGTGCAATACCCATAGACTGAGAGGCAAGTTCAATACCTTAAAATGAGTATGGCTTTGTAAACAAAGTAAATGGTAAAAAAAAAATTATATTAAAACACACACACACACACACACACACACGCACGCACGCACACACACACAGAGTTTTGTGAAGTCCATCACCATCCAGAGGCACAAGCTCACTGAGAGACTGAAATCTCATCACAGGGCTGTCTAATGCTTCTCCTTTACCCTCACCTCTCTATGGCATTGCCAAAGGCCTATTAGCAACAGTTCTTTTTATTCAGTACTTCATATCTGGCTATCAAAAAAAGCTATCATGCATACTAAAAGGCAAAAAACACAATTCAAAGAAACAGAATATCATAAGCAGATATTGCGGGGATGTTTGAATTAGCAGATCTGCAATTTAAAACTATCATGATAAATATGCTAAGGAGTCTAAAGATAAAGTAAACACTATGCAAGAAACACAGGCGATGCAAGCAGAAATGGAAATCCTAAGAAAGAACCAAAAAGAAATCCCAGAGATCAAATACACCGTAACAGAGATAAAGAGTAACTTTACTAGGTTTATTAAAATAGTGACCACAGGCGCACGCTAGTAAAGCAGCAGTTGGGCCTGCTGCCTCTGGCAAAGCATAGTCCATGTACATCCCAGGAATCTGGGTTTGTGTCCTGGGGATGGGGGAAGAAATCAAGATGAACTACTAAATAAAATAAATAAATACGTAAATGCTTCTCGCTTCCTGCCTGTCTACCTCTGCTAGTCTTCATTCCCACCTGCATCTTTCCTTTAAAATGAAATAGTGGCTAGTTTAGGAAAGAATCTCTGAGCTAGAGGATGTATCTCTAAGCTAAAGGACATTTAACAGAACCGTCAAAAACAATTTCTTACAAAACAAAACCTAGCCTTCCCATCCAGCAATCACACCCTTTGGTATTTACCCAGAGGAGTTGAAGACATGGCACACAAATTTTTATAGCAGCTTTATTCATAACTGCCACAACCTGGAAGCAACCAAGGTATCTTTCAGGGGCATGCCCTGGCGACTCAGACACTAAGCCAGCGGCTTCAGCATAGACCATGTAAAGCCCAAGGACCTGAGTTTTCAAACTGGGCCTGGGATAATGACAAAAATAAACAAATAAGCACACCATGATGGCCTTGTAGTTTAAACCAGGTGCAGTCTACACATATCCCAAGGGCCCCAGTTCAAGATCCAAGGCCGGGGAAACAATCAGTGATGAGCATCTAAATAAAAATAAAGTGCTTCTACCACCTTTTTCTCTGCCTGCCTGCCTGCCTACTAACCTCCATTCCTGCCTGCACCTTTCCTTTAATAAAGATATCAGTGCTCTCTCTCCTTTCCTCAATCCTCCCTCCTTTCCTCCCTCCCTCATAAATGCTTCCTCCTCATCTTCCTTCCTGTCTCTTTTTAAAAGATATTTTTCAGTAGTGAATGGAATACACTGATACATCCAGACAGAAAATGGAGTATTATTTAGCTCTAAAAAGAAACAAGCTATAAAGTCTTTGCATAAATATGATGTACAAATGTAGGTTAATCCTCAGTTAAAAAAATGTACCATTCTAGCGAGTGATGTTGATAACGGGAGGCTATGCATGTGGGAGCATGGGGCATATGAGACCTATCTGTAGGTACAACCTAAAACATATCTTTAAAAAACTAGGTCTTCCTTCCGTCCTTTCTTTAAAGAAAGAAAAGATATCTATATATCTCTATATATAGATATATACATATAAATTCTTTACAAAAGATATTTAACTCCACCAGTAAAAGAATTACAAAATTTAATAATGAAATATGCTTTTTGACTTAAAAATATTTAAATGATCAATAATTCCAAATGTCAAAAACACAGGGAAAGAGGACTAATGGTGGGAGAAAATGCGGACAATGTTTTTGGTGAGCAGGTCAGAAATACAGCATGCAAGTAAGTGTGAGATATACGTTTTTTCACATTTTAACATATATATAATTTGAATCTATTCATGAAATACTAGAAGAAGACATTCTACAAAATAACTATTATGCTTTTGAAAAATGTCAAGGTCAAGAAACAAAATAAAGCTGAGGAACTATCCCTGATTAAAGAGGTTTGACCATTAGAAATAACAAGTAAACCTAAATGGGGGGCAGGGTGTGTGTGCAGAGCACATGGGCAGGAAAGAACAGAAGAATAGTATATGGGCAATAAATAATAGTATCAATTAATGTAAAAATGTCCAGTTTAGATAGCTAGATAATGAATGGATAGATGGACAGATGGATAAGATAGTGACAAAAACAGATAGGGCAAAATGTAAAAAACTGGTGAATTTAGGCAAAGACTATATGGCAGCTCCTTGTATTGGTTGCAACTTTTTTATCAGTTTTAAGTCATTTTTATTTGAATTTATAAGAAAAGAAAGCAAAGGAGGAGAAAGAAAACACCAGCATAAAATGAACAAAATAGGTATCAAGACCTTAGCAAAAACGCTTGGAAACAACAGTGGGGTTGTTTTGCTGTTGTTTTTTTTTAAATGCTTTCTCCTGTGGCTCAGACAATTGGGGTGGCTAAGGTGGGGGACATGTAAAGCCAGTGGAGACAAGTTCGTGACAGGCAGGGGTACAAACCTGACTATCAACAACTGAGTCAAAAACCGATGCTTCACTGTTATGAAGACATTTTTGGAATTCCTTAACTGATTTCACTTGAGTATATACAGTTACTTACTCTAATAAGTAGAATTTAGAGATTTTTCATGTTTTTTTCCTAAGTTAAAAAAAGTTATTGAAGGTGTTACAACAAATTTCAGGAAGGCATGATTTAAATCAACGTCAGTATATATAATACATTAAGTTTACCACCCACACTTCAGTTCTATCTATTACAATATAATCCTCTTATTTTTATGCTCCAGAATATGGAATGCCTTATAAGAAACATGTCATTTTTTTAATTATCAAAAACAAATAATGAAATTGGAAGAAGTACATCAAACAACGACAGAATGTTAAGCCACAGTTCCTAGCGATTTTTATTTTAAGTATCTTACCTTGACTATTCGACCTGCTTTTATAGATTTGAATAAAATAATTTCTCAGAGATCCAAAAATGTGGGTCTAAGCATCGAAGACTATTTTGAACCAAATAAATTAATTTAATGTGACGCTGTATTTTAAAAAGAGCCTGCTAAGAAAATCCAGAGAGTTCCGGTCAAGACGGCAACTGGTAGTAACAGCCAAGAGCGAAGGCTTCCCCACAGAGCAACGAGAAAGTCACCTGTTTCCCGAGACAAACACTGAGGAAAAGCAGGCAGAGAGGCTACAGAGATACAGCAGCGCTAGTGAGTACGAAGGGTAGGAGACAACATCAGGGTTCAGAGCTACACTGAAGATCTGGGATTCAGGCAGCAACCAAGGGAGCATAACTGCAGGAAGAACCAGGCATCGGACAAATCATGAAAGAAACAAAGTACCTATCCAGTGAGACTGCAACACAAATCCTAGGGAGAGGCTCGTGGCATACAGCGGAAAAAGCACCAGTGTGCAGGTGGTATGAATGGGAGCCCCGGTGAGAAAATTACCCTGGGCACCAACATAACCAGGAGGCACCTAGGGAATTCCCACAACCCCATCCCCTCCTACCATATTGCACTGGAGCCACAGGACCCAACCACCAGAAATCTTGCCACCAGGCTTAAAGAAAGAGAGGCTACCAAGAGAAACTGTCAACACTGCCCGCTAGTGCCACACTGTGGGTGGAGGCAAAACCGCAGCCTAATTATTGATTTTGGGCAAACAAGGTGGTCATGAATATTCGGAACTGGGACAGTGGAGGAAGGCTCTGCATTCCACATAAACTCCAACATCATAAGCTGAACTCGTGGGACCTAATACAAGGTCCACCTAAGATCTTCAACAAATACAACCAGTGATGACACCACAAAACTCAAGTTATCCCAGTGTTTAAACCAAGATCCAGGCTTACTCAATCCAAGATGAACCCTATACAAGGCCATCACTGCAGGGAAACCTGATCCACAGAAACTTAAACAGAATGTTAAACAGAGCAATGACATGGAGACATATCATTGAAATGATGCATCCGGCTAAAAACTCATGGAAAATTCTGAACACACAGATGTATACAAACTACTTGAAGATGAATTTAGGGCAACAGTCATAAACATGCTCATGGAATATGAGAAAAGAATTGAGAAAGAAAAAGAGAACAATGAAAAGAGAAAGAAGGGATGAAGCAAGATATCAAAGAAATTAAGAATACGACAGGTGAATTAAGGAACTCAACAGAGGAACTCAAGAATAGGATGGATGAAGGCTCCAATAGAATCAGTGAGCTAGAAGATAGGACAGAGAAATGCACTCAAGCAAACCAGGAAAGAGATGAAAGAGTGCAAAAAAAGGAAGACAGCATTTGAGTACTACGGGATAACAACAAAAGGAACAACATTCATATTACAGGGGTCCCAGAAGGAGAAGACAGAGAAAAGGGAACAGAAACTGTATTTGAAGAAATAATAACAGAGAATTTATCCAATATGAATAATGAAGAAAGCCCCCATACTCAGGAAGTTCGAAGAGTTCCTAATAAAAGAAACCCAAACAGACCTACACCTAGACACACTGTCATCAAAATGTCAAAAAGGCAATATAAAGAATCTTAAAAAACAGACAGAGAAAAATGAATCACATAAAAAGGAGTCCCCATAAGACTGTCAGAAGTTTCCTCAATTTAAACTCTACAGGTCAGAGGGAATAGTATGATATATTCAGAGTGCTGAAAGAAACGGATTTGCAACTTAGGATACTAAATCCTGAGAGATTATCATTTAGAACAGAACAAATGATGAAATATTTTTCAGAAGATAAAAGTTAAAGAAATTCATCAACACAAAACCAGCTCTTCAAAAAAAATACTAAAGGAAACTCTATAGAGTATAAAAATGTCACTTAAAAACAGTAAGTCAGCAAAACAAAAAGTGGGGAGGAGAAGAGGGAAAAAAGTGGATGATTAGAATGAATGTAAGACTAATCTGTTTTTACGTAAAAATAAGAAATAAACATAGAATATTTAATGAGAACTTCTAGGTAACCTCAAAATACATATCAGGGAAAAATCAAAGAAGTAAACAAAAAGGGACATCAATGATAACATAACTACACCCAACCTACCTAAAAAGACAAAGAGAAGAACAAAGGCACTGTTTGGAACAACACACAGAAGACAAAATGTCAACAACTACATATCATCACTCTAAACATGAATGAACTGAACTCACCAGCCAAATGACACAGAGTGGCTGAATGGGTTCAGCTGCATTCAGAAAACTCATCTTCTTTCAAAAGATAAAGAAAGTTGCAAAATCAATGGTTAGAAAACAATCCTACAGTCCAATGGCAACCGAAATAAAAGCAGGAATAGTTATACTTAAATGGGATAAAACAGACTTGTAACTAAAAAGCATAGCAAAAGACAGATGGAAATTATAAAATGAGTAAGGGGTCAATCCAGCAGAAAGACATAATGTTTATTCATCAAATGAAGGAGCAGCAAAATATATTATAATCAGCAAGAATTATTAGAACAGACGAGAGATAGCAAAAACAACACAATTATAGTAAGAGACTTCAACACTCCACTTAAAACAATGGACATACCAACCAGGCAGAAAGTTAACAAGAAAACGGCAGCTTTAAATGACCATTTGGAACAGACAGGTCTAATAGATATATAGCAAACCCTTCACCCAACAACTGATTTCACTTTCTTCTCAAGTGTGCATGGAACATTCTCAAGGATAGATCATATGCTGGGACACAAAACATCTCTCAACAAATCTACGAAGATTGAAATCATACCAACCATCTTCTCTGACCACAATGGCTTCAAACTAGAAATCAACCTTAAAAATAAAGCTGGATGACCCCAAATTAATTGGAAACTAAATAATATGCTTCTGAGTGACTCTTGGGTAAAAGAGAAAAATCAAAGAGGAACTTAAAAAATACTTGGAGACAAATGATATTGGAAACATGAGCTACCAGAATCTATGGGATGCAGCAAAAGCAGTACTAAAAGGAAAGTTCATTGCAATCAGGCCCACCTCAAGAAACAAGAAAAATCACAAATAAACAAGCTAACTCTATATTTAAAGCAATTAGAGAAAGAAGAACAATTAAAGTGAAAAATCAGCAGAGGAAAGAAAATAATCAAAATTCAAGCAGAAACAAATGAACTAGAAAACAGATAATTCAGTAAATCAATGAAAATGAATACAAACAAAATTGGCAAACCATTGGCTAGACTCACAAAGAAAAAAAGAGAGAAGACTCTCTATAACCAGAGCCAGAAATGAAAGGGGAGAAGTTGTAACAGATACCAGAGAAATTAAAAACATCATCAGGGACTACTATGCACAGCTCTATGCCAACGAAGTGGACAGATTTTTAGAAAAATACAGTCTACTAAGCCTGAACCTGGAAGACCTGGAAAACTGGAACAAAGCAATCACAAACAAAGATGTTGAAGACATAATCAAAAGTCTCCCTGAAAATAAAAGCGCAGGACCAGATGGTTTTTTCTAATAAGTTTTACTAAATCTTCAGAGAAGAACTAATACCTATTGTTCTCAAACTCTTCAAAATAATGAAGAACAGAGGATGCTCCCAAATACTTTCTATGAGGCTAACATCACACTGATACCAAAAGTGATAGCTATGTCACCAAGAAAGAAAATTACAGACCAATATCTCTAATGAATACAGATGCAAAAATACTCAACAAAATATTAGCAAATGAAATCCAACAAAGCATCAAAAAGATCACCCACCATGACCAACTGGGATTTAGCCCAGGAATGTAAGGATGGTTCAATGCATGTAAATCTATTAATGTAATACACCGTGTATCAACAAGAGCAAGGAGAAAAACCACATGATCATATCAATAGACGCAGAGAAGACTTCTGAGAAGATCCAACAGTCATTTATTATTAAAAAATAAAAACAACCCTGCATGAAATCGGGATAGAAGGTACATACCTCAACATAATAAGGCCATATATTACAAACCCACAGCCAACATCATATTCAATGACGAGAAATTGAAAGCATTTACTCCAAGGTCAGGAGAAGAAAAGGCTGTCCACTGTCACCACTGCTATTAAACATCATACTGGAGGGCTTAGCCAGAGAAATTAGGCAATCAAAGAAATAAAGGAATCCAAATTGGAAAGGAAAAGAAGTAAAACTATCATTATGTATAGATGACATGATTAAATATATTGAAAACTCCAAAAACTCTGTCTATGAATACAGTACTATGAATATAGTACTATAAATACAGTAAAGTGGAAGGCTACAAAATCAGTGCACAGAAATCCATCACATTCTTATACACAAACAACACACTAGAAAATCAAATCAAGAAAACCACACCATCTAAATTAGAAGTAAAAAGAACCAAATCTTGGAAAATATACTTAACAATGAAAACTACAAGTCCTTTTTAAAAGAATAAGGGAGGATACAAAGAGATGGAAAGACATCCCCTGATCATGGTTGGGAAAAATCAACATCATTAAAATGGTCATCTAATCTAAAGCATTATACAGATTTAATGCGATCCCCACTGAAATGCCATAGGTTTATTTCCAGGAAATAGAACAAAAAAATCTTTTAACTTTCAAGGAACAACAAAGACAATGAATAGACAAAGCAATTATGAGAAAAAAGAATGAATCTGGAAGGGTTACACTCTCAGACATTGAGCTACACTACAAAGAGACATAATCAAAACAGTATGGTACCGGAACAATAACTAAGGCACAGACCAGTGGAATAGAACTGAATTACCAGACACTGAACCACTCACATACAATCAGTTAATCTATGACAAAGGAGCCAAAAGCATATGATGGAGAAAGGAAAGTCTTTTGAATAAATGTGTTGGGATAAGTGGACACAGCCATATGCAAAAGAATGAAGCTAGATCACCCTTTGATACCATTTACAACAATGAACTCATAATGGACTAGAGACTTGGAAATAAAGACTGGAAACCATAAAATTCTTGCAAGACAACATAGGAAAGATAGTCAAAGACATCAGCCTTAGGGAGCCTTTGGGAACTCAACTCCAGCATCAAGGGAAACAAAAAGAAAAATAAATAACTGGGGCTACATCAAACTAAAAAGCTTCTTCAAAGAGAAAGAAAACATCACCAAAACAAAAAGCTGTTACTAAATAATTTGCATTTCACATTTCTGACAAGGGCTTAATATCTAAAATACAGAAAGAACTCATAAAACCAATAACAAAAGTCAGGCAGTCCAATCAAAAAATAGGAAGAGAAACTGGAGAAACATTTTTCCAAAGAGGATGTGCAGATGGCCAACAGGCACATAAAAATAGGTTCCTACTTGCTGGCTATCAGGGAAATGCAAATGAAAACAATGAGAGACTGGTTATTAACCAAAAGCCTGGAAACAACAAATGTTGGCGAGAGTGTGGAGAAAAGGGAAATCTTTTACGCTGTTAGTAGACGTGTTAACTGGTGCAACCCCCATGGAAAAGTATAAGGAGATTCCTCAAAAACCTGAATATCAAAATCCCATATGATCCTGCCATCCCACTTCTGGGTTTTACCCAGAAGATACTAAAACACTAATTTGCAGAGATTTATGCACTCTCATGCTTATTGCAGCCTTATTCACAATAGCTAAGATCTGGAAACTACCTAAGAGCCCAACATCAACAAGGATGGAACTGGAAGGAATTATGCTAAGTGGAATAAGTCAAAAGAAGATAGATACCAGATAACATCACTCATGGGTGAAACGTGAATAAACAAAATAAAGGAACAGAAGAAACAAAACCAACCCTTGGATACTTGCAAAAGAAATGAGGTGACCAACAGGGAATGAGACCAGGGGGCGAGCGGGAAGGGGGACAAGTCGGGCCGAGCCCACTGGACAGTGGCGAAAAACACCACTGCGTGTTCTTGTGTGTTGGTGGTGGGCAGGGTATTTCCACAGATATCTTAGGAACAGGGAAACTGCACATATGGGAAACCTACACATATGAGTTTATTTTAATGTGCTAACTGAAAGTTACCACAATAGAAATTTTTTAAAGAAAATTCAATATGTGAATCTGGCAAAAGCAAACAGCACGTCAATATTTGCTAAATAGGCCTCACTTCAAATCATACTCATTTCATTATTTTACTCCTCCACTGGCTTTATTTAACTTCTTTCTATATAGCCTCGTTCTATTAAATAATTTTTCTCTTTAATCTAGCATATATCATTTGATAACATTCTTGCTAAGTTTTAGAGGAAATTTATTTACTTAAGTTTCAAGAAGTAATTGCTTTAAAAAGGTAATTCTTAAATTTTAAAAGACAATTATATATGGCTGTATTTTTGTTTTTAGCTCAAAAAAAGCAACTATATATTATAAATGCTGAATCTTTTTTTTGAGAGGTAAATGCTATAAACTCAACTACCCAATTTGGTGAAAAAAATTTTTTTTAAAGAGAAAGGAAATGGGCGTGACTGAAGGCATGCAGGCAGACAGGAAGGAAGAAAGAGGAGAAACAAGCATTTTTTATTTAGTTATTCATTTTTGGTTTTCTCCCCGCCCCGCACACCCCATTATGAAGCTAGGTCCTTGGGTTTTACGTGGACTATAGTACAGCTGCACACTTTAGCCTGAGCCACGAGAGCCCACCCACAGAGAAATTCAAAATTTGTCCCGACACTTACTGTGCCATGATTCTTCTGGAAACGAATGACTTCCTGGTCATCTTGAAATGTATTACCCATTACCATCTGTGTCACAGACTTCATGGCAAAACCAAGCATATGCTGGCTGAGGGGTACATGCTGGGATTCTGGACAGGACAGCCATTTATCTAATAATTCTTCTGAAAGCTGAAAGAAAACAGGAAACATATTGACTTATGCTATCTTTCTGCTGTCTTAGACAAATGGAGCAAACGGATTCGTTTCAGAGATTACGGCCTTCAACTGCGTATCCAAAGCAAGCTTTGAAGTATTTGCTTAATCTGTGAGACTAACACTGACCTCACCTGTAATGATACGTTCCATGGTTCAGGTCAGATTATGTCCGAGGGCTGCCTGAAGAACGAGAGAACCACCACCACCACAACAATGGACAAGCGAAAAGGCTGGAAAACCTTACACTGAATGGAAAATAAAGAGACTAAAATCTAGTATCTAGTTAAAAATAGTAAAGGTTCAACACACAGGACCTGTGATACAGCAAACAAGCAAAAATACGTGAATGTGGGGAAGTCCTAGACATGCTTCAGTGACAGACATCTCTCAGTTACATTTAAATCCCTGTGGAATTTAATAAATTAAAACAAAGTGTAGCCAAAAGATCACAAGCTTTGAAGTCAAAAAAACCTCGGTTTTACTTCTGGCTCTGTCACTAAGAAGCTATGTGACTTCAAGCAGTTTAATTTTTCCAAGGTTCAAGTGTCTCAACACTTAAATGGGTATGACATCTCCCACCTGCACAGTTGCTGTGACAAGGATAAATACACCCATGTTACAGAATGGAACAAGGGTTTTGTATATATAGCAAACATACAATATAGGGGATATATATCCTTTTTTATAGGAAATATGTATTACATAGGCACAAGATTTCCTTTTTCTAACCAGCAAAATATGTTTCAGAAAATAGACAGACAGATAGGTATCCTTTCATGTTAGGAACTCAAATTTAGGCTCTTTTCTCATACCAATTTCATGAAAGTTTTGCCACAGTTTAAAGTGTTAAAATTTTATACAAAGCTGAATATTCAAAGTGAAAAGGTTAGCACAACACATACCTACTTCAAGTGAAGTATAAAGAAGATAATGCCTTTTTTGGAGATAAGAAAGGAACACGTAATGATTCTACAGTACCAAGATTAGTTAATTAAATCAATACACTAAAAAACACCTCTGAGACTTGCCTGAAGAGTAAAGAAAATAATTAACATAGAACATAATTATGTAATTTACACATCACTTTCACGTCACTAACAAAATAATACTCATACTTACAAATGATAGAATTCTATAGTTATTATTGAAGTCATTTAGCTATCTTTATACTAAAAAATATTTTAAAAACAGATTTTGGAAAGAAATCATTAAAGCATGGATATTTCTATGTAAAAATAGAAGCAAAATAAGTTTGGCATAAGATAATGAAAGAAGGTCGGATGTAGCAAATAAACATGGGGAGAGATTTTCTTTTGTAGAAAACATAATAAATAGAAACTAAAAATAAAAGATTTCTTTTTTCTAACCATCAACATTCATTTGCTTGAGAAAACATTTTTCTCAATAAGCACAGGACTTTTTGCTGAATATTCTGAACATCTAAGATGTCAGGTTCAAACCCACATGACAAAGCTCCACCTTCATCAGTTACAGAGTCCTAGTGTTGAACCATTTGTTTGATTCTATTCACACCCCTTCTCCAGGATCTTAAGCCCAGGTCCACAGCTTTCATAGCCTAAGTGTTAGCCACCTGAGCCACAGAAGAAGACTGTGAAATTATATCAGGTACCAAATATAATGCTGAGTCTTTATCTTGGAGATAAAGTGTAAAGTGCAAAATCCATTATTTGTTCATTTAATTTTCATAAATGGTCACACTGTCTCACCAACCTGCTTTTCCTCCACTGATTAGAAATGTCACAGGGCATACATTGAATTTCCATATTAATTTTGGATTATTATAGAACATTGTTTATTCTATTGATCTACACATATGTCACTATCACAATGTTTGAAATTTTCTTGTATCTTTATAACATTAACATTTCCCACTACTATTCTTTCAAAATGTTCCAAAATAGTTTGTGTCCCAGAATGGTGAAGTAAGGACACTGGTGATCTCGCTCTACCTCTAAAACAATAAATTAACCAATTAAGCACTTCGGCAATTGATTAAAACCACACAACACAGAGAAGTGCTCATCTAATAGAAACAAGTGGGCCTTAATAAGACAGTAGACAGTAGGGTGTGCAGCGTTTTAACTTGGTTTTTCCATCTCCCTTCTCTCCCAAGCTCAGCATCAAGGCAGTCAAAACGCCAACAGCACTGCAGACAACAGAGAGATCAGGCATCTTTGGGGAATTATTTAAAGCACCATCACCATTGGTCACCAAAATAGTCACTGACAATGGTGAGGTAGAAAATGACAAGAAACTACCCCTCCCCTAACGCAAGTAATAAACAATCGGGAAGTACAAGAACTAACTTAGGAAGAACTCTGGAATATAGTTAAAGACTTAGAACAATCAGGAGAAGGCTTGGTGTAGAAGGAAGCTGCAGCTGTGTATGAAGAAAGCATTTTAAATAACCTGTTACTGTCCCTCCAACCCAGAGAGGCAGCTGCTATGAGAACAACCACCCATGCTCCTGGTAGAGATTGCTAGATGCAATATAGACATTCTTAAATAACTCCTGAATTTCAAATTATACTACAAAGCAATGGCAATCAAAATACTATGATACTGAAATAAAAATAGACACATACATCAATGCAATAAACCTGAGTCCCCCAAAATAAACGCACAACTATATGGTCAGCTAATTTATGACAAAAGAGTAAGAACATACAATGAAAAAAGGAAAGTCTATTCAACAAATGGTGCTGGGAAAACTGGACAGCAAATTTCAAAAGAATGAAACTAAATCACTGGTATCATATGCAAAAATTAATTCAAAATGGACTACAGATTTGGATGTAATACTTAAAACCATAAAAAAAAAAACAACAGAAGAGGGTATGTCCTGTGGCCTAGCACTCTAGAACACCCTGGAAGCAGTCCCACATACATCCCAAGGTTCAAGACCTGGGGTTGGCAGGACAACCAATATGAACAGCTAAATAAAAAATAAAGTACTTTCCCTCTTCTCACTTCCTGCCTGCTTGCCTTCATTCCTGCCTGAACCTTTCCTTTAAAAAATTAATAATAATTATCAGTTTAAAAACAACCACACAGAACAAAACAAAGATAATACATTCCAAGACATTGACTTCAGAGGTATCTTTAGAGACAGGACTCCAGTGGCAAGAAAAAAAATACAGTTAAATAAACAAATGGGGTTACATCAAACTAAAAAGCTTCTGTACAACAAAAGAAACTATCATCAAAAAGATATTCTATTGAATGGAAGGGGATACTTAACTCATTACACATCTGACAAGGTATTGATATCCCAAATATAAAAATAATTCATAAAACTCAAGAAAAGCAAGTAATCTAATAAAAAATTGGTAGAGAAACTAAATGGTCATTTCACCAAAGAACATATACAGATGACCAACAGGTATATATGATAAGATAGCCACACCTCTTGGTATTAGGCAAATTCATATAAAAACAATGAGGTATCACCTTACACCTGTGAGAATGGCTATCATCCAAAAGGCTGGAAACAATAAATGTTGGTAAAGGTGTGGAGAAGGGGAACACTTCTAAACTACAGATAGGTGTGTGGATCGACGTAACCATTATGGACAGCAGCATGGAGATTCCTCAAAAAATTGAAAATCAAAATTCCATGTGATCCCACTACCCCACTGCTGAATATTTACCTGAAAAACAGAATAACCATAAGAGATACATGTACCCCTGTGTTCATAGCAATACTACTTACAATAGCCAAGAACTGGGAACAACGTAAGTGTACACAGACAAATGAATAGATAAAGAGATGGTGTATATACACAATGGGATATTGCTAAGCTTTAAATAAAAAAAAAAGATTAAATCTATCATTTGAGACAACTTGGATGAACTAGAGAGAGGAATGAAGGTGGGTAGGTGAGCAGGCAAAGAGAAGAGAAAAAAGCATTTTTATTATTTTTATTTTAGTTGTACATCTAGGCTGCCTTCCCACTCCCAGACCCACCAACCCCAGGACTTGAGTCTGGTCCTTGGGATGTATGTGGACGGCTGTTAGCCGGAGGCAGTGGGCCTAACCGCTGCTCCACCAGGCTGCGCCAATATAAAACTATATTACAGAAAATCAAGGCTTGAAATAAAATTCTACCTGGAGGCAGATTTACAATTCAATAGATAAGATTTTGCAGTCCGCATCAGATATTCCGACTTTCTTTCTGAAAAAAAGTTTTTAGGTACTTATTTAGTGACTGTGAAGTTATTAGAATTTCACAGAAATAAAAAACTTAGATTTTCACCCTGCATACAGATATTGTGACTATAACATTCAAAAATATTGTTTAAAAAGAAAGAGCAAAAGTAATAGCCAAGCAAAACTATTTAGGGAGCAGAAGCAACCTCTAGAGAAGCAATGTGCCAGAATGACTGGTCTCATATCCTATTCCTAGTTTACTAGCTACCTGATCTTGGAAAAGTACTTAACGACTCTGTCCCCTTCAAGTTCTTTGTCTGCTAAAAATAAATAAATAAATAAATAAAGAGAAATAACAAAATCTACCTATAAAGTTCTCGTGAAGATTAAATGAATTCATACAAGCAACTACACCAAGGAATTCAGTAGTTTTGTTAGTCAAATAAGAGGATTCTGGACAATACTCAGAAATACTAAAATCATGAAATACTTATTAAATCGTTATTAGCCCCAACGTCATAGGAAAACAGCCAGTTGAAACACACAGAAGAAAGAAGTTACACTCACAGAATTCAAGTGGAGGTTTACACACAGGCTTGGAGCAGAGGTGGTCAGGTCAGGAAGGAGCCAGAACAGTAGGGTGAGAGTATTAGAGTAGAATCAGAAGACAGAATTCAGATCTGGACCAAAAACAAACAAGGTCAAAATTTAACTAGGTCACTAAGAAGAATACAACTTATTTTGGGGCGGTACTAACTCTGGTAAGCAGCACTGCTCTCTTAAAGAAAGTCATGGTAGGAAGGAGGAAGATGCTCTGAGAACAGCGCTCTTCAATCATGTTCATGCAGATTAAACATTTAACTGGTATTTCTGACTGATACCTAAGTACCTGGTTTTTGCTATGCAGCTGACAACAGAAAGCAGAAGCAAAGTTCTCACATATGGATTCTATGAACCATACCTTAAAAACATGAGGGCAGGCAATGTGTGAAAACTGGGAAATAATGCCCACTCTGACAAGCCTTTGATCAAACAAGAGGAGAAAAGAATGGAACAGAGAATAATAACAAACCACTAAAGGTTTGGAAAATAAAGACTGTGATAAAAGATTAAATCAGTTAGAATTCCTTAGTTTGAAGCAGAGAAGAAAGAATAAAGGCTTTTGACAACAGTAATGAAAAGGAAAGGGGTTTTCTCTTACCGCAGAAAACAAAGAGAAATGGACACAATACCCTGCAGATACTAATGCAATTAAACACAAAAATATTCTTACTGACAAATGTTGGGTCTTGAAATGGAATAGACAAGAAGACTGACTAAAGAAAGCTTAGAGAGGCAACATTACTGCTTCCAGGAGTGACAAGGAGGGCTGACAGGGAGGCAATCCAGCAGGATTCGCTGAGCCGCCCAGCACAGCCAATCGAACCTTGAGTCATATGACGGGAATGATAACAATGAAAGGGGGAGAACTTGGTAGACAAGTCTCCTGGTGGCCCTGTGAATAATCGCTACCAATGAGAAATGGGAATTGGAAAGGACAACCGAACCAGCTAGCCAAACATGGGGCTTCTTCAGTCTGTTTTGAGAAGCAAAAATTTAGACAGGAGCCAATGTATTAATTAAAATTCCCAGTAGGTCCCACTAGTCAATCTGCTGTGCTGTGTTTTGGAGATTGTGACTTTTAAATAGAATTCCAGTAAGGAAAAAATAGCATTAAACATTTAACAAATGCAGTTTTTAAAAAGTGGGTGCTGTAGGATGAGTCAATACAGCATCTTCTTAAGAGCTGTCAGGTATTCTACAATGAAAAAGAGTTACAAAAGAGTTCATAAGTGCAGTCGGAAAAGTGTGCTATAGGAGATAGAGAAAAGAAAACTGACCAGTGCCTATTAAGTGCTAAACACAACCTCTTAAAAATGCATGTCCTCGGTGGCATATTCAAAATTTACTTTAAAATAATACAGAGCAAGGACAGGGGAGATTTAAAGCAGTATAAACAAAATGTGATTGAATCTAATTTGATAATGAAGCTTGATGATGAGGATATGGATGATCATTACTTTAGTCTCTCAATTTTTGTTTAAGATTTAAAAAAATTAAAGTATATAATGTGAGGCTCAGTAGGGTGTGTTTGTGCATCTGCTGAGTGAATGTGGGCTTAATTGCTATAGAACAGAAATGTAGCCCTCCAAATAAGACAGATATAGGCTGATCAGTTATAAAAATTCTGCATGAAAAAAGAACTGCATTAGAGGGAGGTGCAGTTTCAGTGAGGCAGGAAAAATATAAATAAGGGGATATGTTAACAGAACTGAAGACGGAATAGGGGAAAAGCAACAAACAAGTGGCAGGAAAAACTATTTCTCACGCAAAAGAAATTTCTTGAATGGTTATAGGTCCTAAAACCTGTTTTACATCATTTAATCTCATATAATTCCTCAGAGCAAAATGTAATGTGAATGTCATTATGTTCAATTTAAGATGGGAAAAATAAGAGCTCAGAGACCAAGTCACAAACATGCAGATGCTAAATGACAAAAGCAAGTGTCAAAGCTTCTTATGTAATCTTAAGATCTTTGCATTATAGAATAATTCTTTTTCCCCAATGAACTACATTAAATAAGAGTCTAAAATAGGCCTACCCTGGTGGGGTAGCAAAACGCATACATCCCAAGGACCTAGGCTTGCATCCCGGGACCAAGGCAACCAACCTGGATGAACAATTAAATAACATAAATAAAGTGCTTCTCCCTCTCCTCTCTTCCTGCCTGCCTCTGCTCCCCTTCATTCCTGCCTGCATCTTTCCTTTAAAAAATGAAAAATCAGTGTGGCAAGATTATAAGCACAAATGAGACTATGGGAAATAACGCTGGTAATGCAAGTAGGGTTAAATCATATGTAGTCTTTATGACCATATTAAGGATTTTGGAGTTTGCCTCAAGAGCAAAGAGAAGCCAGTAAGGTTTCTGATCAAGGGAATGATAAAATAAAAACTACATTTACTCTTTATATTAATATTTATTAGGTTAACTTTGCTTTACAAATTAATATAAATCCATACATGTAGGGTCCCAACTATACAAGTTCCCCATTCCTCATATATATGTCAACACACCCTGACCACCACCAAACTAACAAGAATTCTTCACCACTGTGCATTGTCTGCCCCCACTTACCCACCACCTGCTTCCCAGTGGAAACTTCAGTTCTATTGACAATGTCCTAGAGTTTTTTTTTGTTTAGTCTGATCCTTTGCTTTGTCTCTTTACATTCTACCTGTGAGTGAGGTCATCTGGTATTTGTTTGTTTTCACTTATTCACTCAGTGTAATCCCCCACAGTTCCATCCATGTTGATTCAGATGACAAAATTTCCTCTTTTCTAAGGACTGAGTAATACACTATTGTGCAAATAAAACACGTTCATTATCCATTCATCTGATGATAGGCACTTGCTTTCCAAACTTAACTATTGTGAATAGAGCCTCAGTAAACATGGGATACATTTATCTTTGAAAATTAATGTTTTTGTATCATTGGGGTAAATACCTAGAGATGGGATGGTGGGACATATGGGATTTCAATATTCAACTTTTTGAAGAGACTCCAAACTGTTTTCCATATGGGTTGCAACAATTTGCACTCCCACTGACAGTGTAAAAGTGTTCCCTTTTCTCCATATTCTTGCCAACATTTGTTATTTCCAGAATTTTGGATAACAGCCAATCTCTCAGGTGTAAGGTGGTATCTCATTGCTGTTTGGATTTGCATTTCCTTAATAACCAGTGAGAAGGAACATTTTGCCATGTGCCCATTGGCCATTAATATGTCTTATTTAGAGAAATGTTGATTCAGTTCTTCTGCCCATTTTTTCATTGTTGAGTTTTATTAATTCTCTGCATATTTTGTATATTAAGTTTTTATCAGATACATGGAATGCAAATATCTTCTCCCAGCCAGTAGACTGTCTTCACTTTGATGATAGTTTCTTTTGCTGTGCAAAAGGTTTTATGTTTAACGTAGTCCTACTTGTTTATTTTTTGTTTTGTTTCCCTTGATGCTGGATTTGATTCCCCAAAGGCCTCTCAAAGGTTGGTGCCATGTCATCTCTTTCCCACGTTGTCTTCTAAGAGTGCTATGGTTTCCAGTCTCTGTTCAAGTTTCTAGTCCATTTTGTATTCGGTTTTTGTGAATGGTATTAGAGATTGAACTGGCTTCACTCTTTTTCATTTGACTGACCAGTTTGCCCAGCATCATTTATTGAACAGACTTTCCTTTCTCCAGTGTATGCTCCTGGCTCCTTTGCTGTAACTTAACTGACTGTGTGTGAGTGAGTCAATACCTGGAGGTTCAGTTCTATTCCACTGCTGTGTCTCTGTTGTTATTCCAATAAAACACAGTTGTTTTGTTTTTTAAGGAAAGGTGCAGGCAGGAATGAAAGCAAGAAGGCAAGCAGGCAGGAAAGACAGGAGGAAGAGGCACTTCATTTATCTTTATTTGGTCGTTCACACTGGCTGCTCCCCGCCGCCCCTGGTCTTGAACTGGGGACTTGGGGATGCATGTGGGACTGCTCTCAGGGTATGTTTGGCTGCTGTGCCACCAGGGCGCATCCCAAATGCCAGATAATTTTGATCACTATCACTATGTAACACAGCTCAGTATCTAGGAGCGTAATACCTTTGGATTTGTTCTTTTTTCTCATGACTGCTTTGTCTATTTGGGGTCTTTCGTTGTTCATATAAATTTAAAAGTATTTTAAGCATTAAACATGGCTATCAATGGGTAAATGTATAATATTAAAAATACTTATTTCTTTGTTAGAACTCTTCTAATTTTTTTCCATATTCCATAAAATGACTACCAAAAAAACAAACATAATTTCAGTTATTTGGGGGAAAATTTTAATGGCATGAGAAAATGTTTGTTTTGGAGTGAAAAAAGCAAATAAAATTGTACGTACATTATGACCTCAACCATATATATAGTACAGTATATATTTAAATACAGTGAATTTATGGGTTATTTCTTTATAATACTAGATCTTCCATGATTTTTACAGCACTCATGAGAGTATGGAGAAAAAGCAACCCTTCTGGACTGCTGATGAGAATACAGATTAGTGTAGGCACCTTAGAAAACAGTATGGAGGTTCCATGAAAAATTAAAAATAGAATCACCTTATGATCCAACAATTGTATTTCTAGATATCTATCTGAAGAATATGAAAACACTATTCAAAAAGATATACAGACACCTGTTTATTGCAGCACTATTTACAAAAGCCAAGAACTGAGATTTGAAACATTCTAAGTGTTCATCAAAAGAGGAACAGACAAAGCAGATGTGACATAAATATGTAACGAATACTGCTCAGTTATAAAAAAAAAAATGAAAGCTTGAATTTTCAACAACATTGATGGAAGTAGAGGGGATTATGCCAAGTAAAAAAGTCAAAAGGAGAAAGACAAACATCAATGATCTCACTTAAATGCAGAATATAAACAAATGAAGTAAACAGGCAAAAGAAACAAAAACAAACTCTTGGACTCGGATTATAGAACTGAAATTATCAGAGGGGAAGGCAGGGGTAGAAGCAAAGGACAGAGGGAGTCCAGCGGACAGTGGTGAAGGGTTACTAGAACTTTGATGACAGGTGTGATATGGTGTCATACATTTGAAGAAGTGTGAACCTATACTCCTAAAACATATATGGTGTTGTAAACCATGTTACTTAAATATAAGTATATATAACTTTCTTAAAAAAAAGAACAGGAATTCAACTTTCAAAGAAAATAAATACATTATTTTAAAGAGACCAAATGGATACATTAGCTCTGGTCAGAAGAAAGGATTCCTTAAGAGTTAAAGTGAGAAACAAGCACAAAAAACTGAGATGGATAGAGTTTGTTGGGGATAGAATAGGAAACCGAGGGAGTCACATTATGGAGGGACTCACGTATCAGCAAAGCAGGAGACAGCTACAGCAAGCAAAGAGGGTGGGTAGGACTGGCAAAAAACAGAATAGGGTAAAGGTTTGAGACAGTCCTATGGGGAAACAAAATAGTTTCATAGCACACAGGGAAAAGCTAGGGACAAAGAGGAAATAGTATAGATTAGTATCGTTGCTCTCAAACTGTGTAAATCATTTGTGAACCTTCTTAAAAATGTCAGATCTTTCTTCCAGTGATGCAGAAACCCAAGTAGAAACCCAGCAATCTGCATTTATAGACCCCTCCCATCCCCAAGTGCCAAACCGGGTTCTTGGTCTGCACCTTAGCTGCCTCAGTCACCTAAGCCACCAAGCTGCCTCCAATCTGAATGTTTTTAAGAGAGGAAGGAAGGGAGAGTAAGAGGAAGGAAGTTGTTTTTTGTTTTGTTTTGTTTTGTTTTCAAAAAGAGAAAGGTTCAGGCAGGAATGAAGGTAAGTAGGCATCCAGGCAGGAAGAGAGGGGGGTAGAAGTATCTACCTTATTTAGTTGTTCATCTTAGCTGTTGCCCCAGCCCCAGCATGCAAATCTGGGTCCTTGGTAAGTATGTGGACGAGCCTGGTCGGAGGCGGTGAACCCAACTGCTACTCTACCAGAGCATGGCAAAAGAATTATCTTTAGGGCATAAAGGAAGAGGAAAAGGAAGCGCTCATATTTATTTGTTTTGGTTGTTCCCCCTGGCCCTGGGATCCTTGGGCTTTACATGGTCTAGGTCCTAGCTACTGGCTTAGCACCTGAGTCACCCTAATCCGCCTTTTTTACAAGAAAATGTTTCGGTTAAATTCAGGCCATGTTTTAGGAAACATTTATTTACAGACTGGCTTAATAACAAAATAAATCTACTGACATAGAAACTTTTTCTTCTGTTTCTCTTCAATCCTGTCATTCGAATTTATTTATACAGGGAGTGTTAAGATTTTTGTATGTCTTGCTTTCAAATTTCAAGATAATAAAAATCAGCTTAGAAAGAAAGGTAAGAAAAGAGTAGCAAAAACAAGACACATCAATCATCAAAAAAAATACTATTATCTGCATTACAGAACTCCAGGCCAAACTATTACCTTACCTTTAGAAGGAGAGCAAAATTACTGTGGAGGGAATTAGTCACACCATTTTCATACAATTTTTTCCTCATGTGGTTTTCACTCACATTCCCACCACCAGACTGATACCTCAGTAATGACTTTAGCATGGTTTCAAAAGGATCCACTGAAAAGACAAAATAAGCATATCTAAATCAAAATAATTACTAAAAAAATGTCTCCAGTAAAAGAACAGACATCAGGTTGGTAAAAGTTTACAGCTGAGAGCATGGTAACTTTTTTTTTCACAATTTCCGTAACTGTCTTTCATAAATCTGAACAATTCAAGGGGTAAGAAAAATTGGCATGAACAACACAACGAGAGCCTTAAAGTAAATTCCAGGATTACAATAGCACAAAGTTTCTTGTACTTCAAATTGATCTTCCCTGGATACTTCCGTTAATGAGCCCCAGTTTTCCTTTGTGCTCAGTTTTGAACCCATCACCGAGAAATCCTCTCTTTCAATCATCAAAGTATTTGTAGTATCTTTTTTCTATGTATCTAGTCCTTTCCATTTTATAGTTAATTCACTTTGTTGGGTGATCCACTCAGCAAGCAATTATTGTCTCCTATTGCACATGAACATATTAGATAAAAGTAAAACTATGGAATTTGCTAGATGTAACTCTCCTAATGGAAATGGCTTCACTTTGCATCATCAAATGCATCATTAAAAAAATTGGCTAGAATATAGTATATTCTAGACTTGAAATTCCACTATAAATCATTAACACCTATATAAATTTTCTACCTACATGACAAAAATGTCACTAATTTTTTTAAAAAGCTCATTCCACTGATTTTAAAGCAAAAATGATAAAATGTATATGTATCGTCAAGTATTATAGTTAAACTTTAGTTGAGTTCAGTTTTTTCTTTCTACTGTATTAAAATGTATCTCCAATGACTATACAGTTTTCACACACAAAAACTACATCATTATTGGTATGCCTGGTGAATAGGGTTGGGTGCAGTCCACATACATTCCAAGGTCCCAAGTTCACATCTGGGGGGAGTGGGGGTGGGACAACCAAGATGTACAACTAAACAAAATTAATATAGTGTTTCTTTCTCCTCTCTTAACTTCCTGCCAGCCTACTCACCTGCATTCCTGCCTGTACGTTTCCTTTGAAAAACATACAGTAGTGTAAAAATTACAATACAGTAAAAGACAAGAAAATAAAATGTATCTAAATCTAAATCTTACCACACAGAGATACTCACTGCTAAACATCTCAGATTTTTTTTAACAGCTTTAGCATTTCTTAACATTTCACAAAGAACTACATTCTCTTCTTTCAGAGCACCTGTTCTCAGTTATTAATGTAATCATTTGATTGCTGTTTAGACATCTTCCCATTCCTCAACACTAGACTATAAACATGATAAGAGGAGAAAAGTTTGCCTGGGTTTACTCATTACAGTATTTCCTGACAGAGCCGTCTTTCCGTGCCTGGGGAAGTTGAGTGATTAAAAGCACAAACTTGGGCCAGACTGCCTAGTTTAAGTCCCAGATCTATCATTAAGCATTTGTATAACCTTAAGAAAATGACTTAACTTCTCTGTCCCTCAGTTTTCTGTAAAGTGAAGATAACCATAATACCTACTTCATAAGGTTGTTCTGAGGATTAAAGACTTAATACTTCTAAAAGTTTTAGAATAATGCTGGTATGTAGTAATTGTTATACAAATATTTGATAAATAAATTGATGTCATCATATATTAAGGCTTGAAAGTATGCTTTGATTCAGCTATTGATAAAAATTTAAGTTTGATTCTTATTTTTATTAATAATAATAGTAATTTAAATCTTTCCTCATTTATGTGATTATCAGTTTAGGATAATTCCCTTAAGATATTTACTAAGTCACATTTACTACCAACCTTCTCAAACTTTCTCTCCAGAAAGTCTGTAGTTATAACACACATTATTTCTCCATCCCTCATCAACGATGAGTTTTGTCCATATTTTTCAGATACGGAAAAAGCTTATCTTGATTTGCATCCAATTGATTATTGAGTTTGAATTCTTTTTATTTGCATATTTGCCAGTTGTATTTTCTTTCTTAACTACCTTATTTTCAGCTGTTGTTCTACAATTGCATTTCATTTTTTCTTATTAGTTTAGATATAGACAGATCTATTTCTGTATAGCTATATCTGTCTATATATTTTATATATACAGTTGACCTTCGAACACCACCAGCTGTTCAAAGTGGACTCTGCAAGTCCACTTATACACATTTTTCTATCCCTAACACAAAATCATGTACTTAACCAGCAGTAGACAGCAGCTGGTTGCATCTGATGAAGCAGTGGTACTGGGGTATGAAAGGAGTTTATCCTGAAACCAACCTCCTGCAGATTCCAAGGGAGAACTGTAGTTAAGTTTTGGAAGAGTCAAAAGCTATACCTGGGTTTTCGACTGCAGGAGTGTTTGGTGCCCCTAACTCACTTGTAGTATAAATACATACTACACACACGTATACTACATATATGTATAGTGATGTGTCACTTAACGACAGGGACACATTCTGAGAAGTGCATCATTAGGCCATTTCATCACTGTGCAAATGTCAGAGTCTAATTACACAACTAGATGGTACAGCCTACTTCCTAACAAGGCTATACGGCATAACGTGTCGACACCACCACTGTCTATGTGGTCTGTTGTGGACACGAATATGGTCTATGCACATACATGGGTGGTAAATTGTTTTCCCATTTATCTTTTAAACTTTTTCATGGTATCTTTTTGACTTTACAGAAATAGTCATCGGTTACCATATATTATGTATAGCAATGTGGCACACATGTTCCCATCTCTCTTGCATCCTGCTTCAATGTGTTTTTTATTGTTCTGAATTTTTCACTTTTATGTAGACAGATACACCTAACCAGCACTTCATAGCGCTTAGAGTTCAAGAAAGTTTACTGACGCCTCACCAAAAATGTAATATTTGTCCATGTTTTCTTCAATCTGCTATGATTCCATGTTTTAATCATTTAGAATTTATTTTTATATGAGTAATGCAGGGATTGAGATTTATTTTTTCCAAATAGCTAACCAGTTTTCCTAGAACCACTTAGGACCTTTCCCCTTTATCGTAAAATGTGATTTACCTTTATCATACATATTTGGTTAGTCGTGTGGACTACAGACTCTATTTCATTAATCTGTCTAGTCTTATTATAATACAAGGTTCTTAAAATTAGTCTAGCTTTATGATAAACTGTTCCATCTGATGGTACTAGTATGACCTTCTGTACTATTTTTCCAGATGTTTCTTGAGTGCTTGTATACTTTTACTCTTCCAGATGTACCTTGAAACTATTTTTTCAGATTCTAAAAAAGCCTGTTGAATTTTACATTGGAATTTTATTGTATCTGCCTATAAATTGAAGGAGAAGATAATAATTTTATAATACTGTGTTTTAAGTGAAATACTAAATATACAGACTCTGGCACAATGCCTGGCACACAGTATTAAGTATTCAATAAATGTTAGCTAGTTCTATCCAAGAATAATGCATAGTTCTTCATACAGAAATTCATTCCTAAAGGATAAGGACCAGGTAATTAGAAAGAAAATTAAATTAAACTTACATGTCTTATTGGGGTTAATATGTTGTTTCAGGACATCAAAAGTGCCCAAACTAATGACGAGGCGCCTGCCAAACCAGAAAGAGGCCACAGGCCCATATCTCTCATGCAAATTAACCAGGAACTCATGTAAACTTCCGCTGTTCACAATATCTGGAAGATTGCCATCTCTGAGAAAAGAGCAACATTTGACAAAATAATAAATTCAAACTTAAAGAATCAGAAAAACAACACTTGATTCTAAAATAACAGATAACAAACATACATTCAATTATAAAATTCAAAACAAAATTATATCTGACTTCTCAATTTCTGTATTTAGATTTAGATTTGTCTTATCATTTAATAATTCATAATACTTCAAACCAAATAAGAACGCTACACAAGGAAAACTCATTTAGATGCTGAAAATTATTCAATTTTTATAGCACTTAATTCTGAGAAAACAACAGATGTCATCAGAAGCTGATGAAAATCACCAGATCAGCTATGGGAATGTTTTTCTTCTTTCTGCCTATTTTAATCTTGTCTATTTTCATCTTTCTCTGGTTAGAGGAAATAAAAGTTTTTAAAGGTTTTGATTTACACAGCCCTCTTCTCTGTTGTTAACAAAGTTTAGGTTTTATGCCCAGAGGTTAAGTTTAGAGTAAACAAAAGAATTAAATACACTGAGCAATCTAAAAATACGGTTTAGTTATGAAATCCCAAAAAAGAACTCACTTTTCTTCAGTTGGAGGAATCCCTGGAATTCCTGCAGCTTGTCTAGAAGCCTTAAATAAAATTAAGAAATAGTTTAGTATCATAAATTACCATACACTCCACCCAATAAATCTGACATGATTTTCCAAGATATCTTCAGGACCTTAAATGATGGCATTCCAATTTGACTGAATCTCATGAATTACTTCTATATTAAAGTGCAAAAAATGGGCTCTTTGTATGAAAATGAATTATCTCAATATTCTTCTGTACAAATTAAACTAAGTTATTTGATCCATTTAATAACTTCTACATCTCTTAATACATGATCAAGTACAGTTTTTCTCTGTTCTGAGTCTATATATAAACCCATCTGGCTAGACTTAAAAAAAAAGCGTCAAGTCATAATAGTTCCATTTCTCGAATACTTCTTTCTAACAAAGGAATTCACCAAAATACAATATAATGCATATTTTACTTTAATGTAGTCTTTATTATGCAGCAAATAAAGGAAGTGAAAGAAAGAGAAGTATATGCCATCCTGAAAAGAGGGTGTTCAACAAAGAAAAGAACATTCATGGTGAGAGTAAAAGCACAAGAGCTATGCAGCCAAATGAAAGGAAATCTAGTACTTACTGGGAAAGGAGAGCTCCAGAAAGGATATACTCATGGGAAAGAAGGTACCCAAGTGATATCTTTGAATATTTGGATAATTTCGCTGAGTAGTGTTATGACAGAAATATTTAAATATTTGGGAAACTACTGATAGGCCAGAGTGAACGCACTCTAACAATATGCAAATACTAAGGGCAATACCCTCATCCGGGTTTCCACAGCTCCATCAGCAGGTAGGAAGGTGGAGCCTCATCAGTCCATGCCTATGGATAAGATGATGCCTGTACAGGCTGACCATACTGGGACAAAACGGGACAAAACAGGACAAAACGGGATGGGGCACTTTAGGCCCAAAAGATTGGGGTCCACGGCAATCCAATTGACCCTGTTGCTCTGCATTATAGAAAACCCTTATTTATTAAAAACGGGACAAAATGGACAGTCGGGAAATATGAAAGCAACAGTACTGTCCCATTGTAAGACTGCAAAAACTTCAATCTCAATAATTGTGGCCTCATCATTAACTTTTGCCTTGAAACCATCTAATAATGTTATTATAACATTTTTATTTACATTAAACACCACGTGAAGCTCAGGACTACCATTCCTAGATCTTCCCTCATCCTCTGGACATCTAGTCCTACAATTAATCCTTTCTCCCCCCAACTCAAACCTCCACTAAACCTTAGTCACTCATTTCCATGGTTACACACTAGATCCTGACATTTCCAGGAACTTCACCATCTCCAGAATTTTAACACCAGGCCTTCCAAATGTCTGACTACCTTCTATCACTCCTCTTCACTTTTCAATAGCTTCACTACAAAAACTATATACCCCGCGAAAGACTTTCAACCCACCCACTAATTTACTCATTTCTCACTCTACTCAGTTTAGACTCCATGGCCTGTCATAACCACTCCTATTCATCTACCTTCAATGCCTTTTGTCATAATCATCTAAGAAAAGTTTCTGTCTAGTTTGTTCACTGCTGTTTCCCAGCGCATGAAATTGTCTGGCATATAACTGGTTGGAAGAGTAAGCGCTTGTCCTGTTAGTCAAAGGGACTCATTGAAAGATTATGAAAAATACAAAAGCTGGAGTTACTAAGTATTTAACTTTTCAGAAAATACGATATACTGGACGCACCCAGCGGTTAGTTGCAATATTCCAGTCTAACGCATTTACTAGTTCTGAAAAGAATTTTTACGAAAGGGTTCCGTTATTTTCAGGGATATAATTAGAGCTGTTCCACTACTTTTTTTACTTTTACTGTAAACCCATCATTTTGCTTTATAAAACACATTTTAAAGTTGATTCTCATCCATGAGTTCCTTTGTTGACAAAGCCAAGCAAAGCAAGAAAGCTAGGAGATTCGGAGAAAAACTGCGATAACGCCCGCGTGGCTGCCTGCACGATCTCATCCGTCTCCGAGGCCTTGGGAGGGCAAGACCCGAACGGGTCCGCACGGCTCTGGCTCCCAGTATTAACAGCTCGAAAGTTGCATGGAAAGACAGACTCCACGAAAAATGCTGGGAGAATCGCTGGGAAAGGAAGGAGAAAGGAGACCGGCTAAATAAATTGAAAAGGAAACTTGGTTTGCCAGTTATTGCCAGAAAGTCCCCCGCATGGTCTTCAGATCAGCTCCCTATCTAGGCACGGAGAATCCACACCCGGAGAACCAGTCCTCTGCCCTGCAGCAACCGCGCGAGGTTCCTCGCCGTTCCCTCCGCGCCCAGGCCAGCGCCGCGGAGCCGCGCGCCCGCCACGCTCCACCAGCCGTCACGTGGCTCGGAGCGGACGCCGCGCTGGGAGAGCAGCTCCCGCCCGCCAGGCCCGCCCCCTGCGGCCCGCTGCGGGCAGAGCGACGTGTATGCGGCGGCCGGAGCCCTGCGGGCCGGGGCGGCGGTTACCGGGTAGAGGTAGAGCACCGCTCCCACCAACGCCAGCAGGAAGGTAACGGCGAAGATGGCGAAGTCCAACATAGTCTTCCAGCCAAGAACCACGTCTCGGATCCTCCGCTCCGGCAGCCGCCCCGCAGCCAGGCGGGACCTGAGGAATGCGCGAGTGGGCGGAGGCGGCCGGCGGAGCTGGGAGCTAATGAGCCGTGGGGGCGTGGCCAGGGCCCGGCCGGCCTGGCGGGGAGCGCGGGGGAGCGCGGGGGAGCGCGGGGCGGCGGGCCGCGCCCCGGGGCGGGGTGACCCGGGGCGCGACTTGGGCTGGGAGTTGCTGGGGAAAGCAGAGCCCAGGCTTTGCACGAGGTAAGGAGATGCCGATCTCCCGCTACCAACACTTTTTTCGGTGGGTTTAGGATGAGAACCTATAAAGTGTGGTTCCGGGACAGACGCCCTGGGACTTACTACAGAGACAGATTCTCTAAGGTCCTCCATCCCTGCGGACTCAGACGCTGGGAATCTTACGCTGGGAGTGAGCGCAGTACTGCGCACTGTGTTTACGAAGCTGTTAAATGCAAGAGAACCATAGACGTAATAGTCTGCTGTGAAGGCTGCAGACTGTTGAGTAATGGTAGGAATTCCTAGCTCAGCTAGAATTTCAGGAAATTGAATTTTCTAAGTTTCCATTTCCTTCTATGTAAAAGAGTGAAAGTAATAGCACACAGAATTACTTGTAGGATAAAATCAGATATGTAATGAAAATTATTTAGCACAGCCCCTGGTGAAAGTGGTATTTACTTTAGCTTTCATTAGTCTATTCATAAAAATTCCGTAATCTCCCTCTTTTTTGTTTTCATATCTTGGACATTTAGACATGGAAAATACGTAAGTCAAGCGTCTCCACTTAATGATGCTGCTTTTAATGAAAGTAGAAAATAGTTTTTTTTTTAATCTGTCATGCTCCTCTTCATCATATACGATGTCGAATTTTTAACTATTTTTCACTTCTGTGACTCAAAAACTACGCAGTATTTCAAAATTTTTAATCATTTAAGTAAAATGTTTTAACATGTGAAGTTTTAAAACAACTATTTAGGATCGTTATTAAAATTATTTTATACAATTGATCAAATTAACTATGGAATTTGATAAATAGTAAACATAAGTAAAGCTTTATTGGAAATGCAGCTTTGCAGAAGGATGGGCACTTTTGAAATTAGTTCATGTATTTATGAAAGAAGATTATTGCTAAGATTTATCAGGATTCAATTCTATTCATGTTTTTTGTTTTCATAAGTGTAAGCTGTGAAAATCCTTTTTTTCATATAAATAAGATGGGACAATGTTATAGCAACATGATTCAATATTTTTAGTCCTTTTGAGAGATGGACTAATATTATTTGCATATGTATGTACATATGTGTATTATTTATATATGTATATATGTGTACATAGATTTTATATGTATATACATGGGAAATCCTCAATAGGTCCTCTTTTCATTATTACTGAAAATAAAGAATTAGAAATGGAAATATGGAAACATCTGTACTGATCATTCTCCATTCTCCCACACTCCCTCCATACCTTGAAATCTTTCTGTTCCATTCTTTGCCCTATGTATTGACCACTGAAGCTAATTCCTACAGATAATATCACCTTACCTCCCTTAGAAGCTCACCTCTGGTTGAGTTCCATCAAGGGTCCACTTCAGTATACCAAGGCTGAGAAGAAAGCAGTCTGAGCCATGTTTTCTGGCAAGGACTATGTCCCTCTACACCTATAGCTTTTGAGGTAGAAGCTCTTTCTATGATCCTCCTGCTTGCTCTGAGGAACATGGTATTATTTTCTGTCTTTGCTCTTCAGCATCCCTTGTTGGTGCCCCTAACCTTGTCCACACTTTTGTACATAGACCCTTCATACAGAGTTTTTGGAATCACCTGGGTTAGATACTGTTTGCTGTCAGATCTGGCACCAGAAGTGACTTCTGGACACAAGATGGAATACTGGACCAGGTTAAACATATATTTGATGACCTTGTGAATGACATCCATCACTGATAGCCCGTGGTCTGCAGTGGCAACAAGATTAGGGTGACATGGGATGGAAGGCCAGTAGGGGACAAAATTTTGGGTGGTCAAGTGACTCTTGATTTTAACAGTAGGGATTACAAAAGATTGTCAAATGAATGGTTATTTCTGACTATTGTAGATCTTAGGAGAGAAAAATAATAAGCATTAAGTCCTTGGATTCTCAACATAAGGTGAAGATGCAGAACCAGAAATCAGTGCTGGTGTCAAAAGAATCCCTTGTCTTGTGCAACTGTGGAACCAAAATGACTGAATATCAGTCCCCAAAACCTAATTGTGCAGTTTGTAGATTTGTAGTGCCAATTAAAAGCACAACTTGCCAAGTCTCTTATTCTAAAGTTAGGGCCCTGTTTGAAAAAGAAGTAGAGCTGGGAGATGAAGATATTTAACCAGCAAAAGTTAACACTAAAACCCCAAGTTCCTCTGAACCTCCCTTGCTGATGGAAGAAAGTCTTTCTCCCCTGTCTGAGGAAGCTAGGTCCTCTCACATAAAACCTTTCAGAAATTTCCTCTGTTACATCACAAGGGAATGCCTATTATCCTGAAGAACTTCCATTTCCTCTCATTACCTCCAGGTTCATAGTGTTAGACCCCTCATGGCCCAGGGAGAAAAAAATGCCAGGTCAGTTCCCAGAGGAAGTGATCTAACCGTGGCATTCCAAGAAGAGGAGGACAGCTGCTGGAGCATCCCCAGTAGAGTGGAATAGTTTGTCACTGACATTGTTGACAATGGCCAGCACATGGTGATAATCAAAAGCAGAAAACTTAGATGTTTTTATTTTAATGATTATTATTGTTTTGAAATTCTCTATACACAATGCACTCCCTTATTGCTTTGTACATAACACTGGCTTATACATCAAAGGAGCAGTAAGATTTGGGCAGTTTGTATCAGAGGAAACCAAGAAGCATGTATTGGGATGGATTCTAAGGGTATCTGTTTAAAGAGAAAAAAAATAATATAAGGGAATTTTTTTAATATATTTTTGGATTTTAATGTTACTTTGGATTTTAATGTTAGTTTGAGCACCCGAGATTGGATCTAAATGTGCTTGTTGGTTAACTGAAGCGTGGATTCAGTATTGGCCAATAGTCATTTAAATGGATGCCAAAAATTTCCTAGCATGCTGTTTTGCAAGGGTCAACAAACTTATGATTTTAGGGCCCCATTTGTCTTTGTGAATAAAGTTTTATGGGAAGACAGTCATTCTTATTTATTGACATTGTCTATGGCGGCACTCAGGCTCCAACAGCACTCAAACACAAATGCCATTTAATCTTTTGCAGGTAACGTTTGTTGACCCCTGCTGTAAAGGAAGAAGTTCACACGTTTAAAGAGATGGGAATATTGGTATGAGTTTAGTTGATGTCAAAATTTTTGCCACTTAGAAATGAAGTTAATAACTGTTAAATAAGATTCTAGCTTCTGTCCTCAAACATAACCTTTATGATGACAAAATTTAAAAATGGATTTTATGACCGAACTATCAACAAATATCAAAGGCAGCTGAACTTAATTCTTGTACACAATGGTGTATGGTATTTGGATAAAAATATTGACACATAATTCATGAATTATTGTACTACATTAATAAATACTTATACTTTACATAAATTTTGCTTCCCTTTATTTCAGCAAAAGCCCTATTTTTATAATCAGGATTTTAACATAATTGTGTTCTGTTGACATTAATGTCTAAAGTCTTGTCGGACAGACAGACTTTTTAAAATAATCTTTTCAAGTTTATTGAGACAACTTATGTAAAAGATAGCATTTTTTAAAATTCCTTTTAAGTAGGAGAAATTTTGCTCTGTTGAGGGAATAGCAACTGGAATTACAAAGCAAAAATTTAAGTAATACTTAAATTCAGAAGTGGACCAAAAATTTTGCCTATTATATTCAACTGTAATAAAGTTGCATATATAACGTTATTCCAGGAAATATTACAAAATAGCTTAAATTTTATCAAAACAGTTGTATCATTTATACTGCGATTTCACCACCTCTTAAAGCAGAAACTGAACCTGTGCAGTGGTGTAACTATTTAGTACCACATTTAACATGTATTATGTCTAGCCCTATATACACTATTTTAAAAGAAAGAGTGATTTGGTATAGAAAACTGTTCTTAAACTATCAGTTGAAATCATTGTGCTCACCACAATACTTGAGTATTTCTAGTCCAGTAATTGGAACCCTACAAGGAGGAGAAATGATTGCTCAGCACTACTGGAAAATGATATTTCATGATGCAAAAATCTGCTGTGTTTTTGCTGAGAACAAAGATTTGACAAAGTAGTCTATTTTTACATACGGGCTCAAGCCCTTCCACTCTTATTTTTTCTCCAACTTTAGCAGCAGCACATCTACAGTTTAGATGCAGTCATGCATTTTAAATTCCAAGATACCGGAATGAATAAATATTTCTCTGGAGTCTGAGCAGCATTAGCTGTGAGAAGGGCTTTTAAACGTTTAGTCTCACTGTGCAAACACTGACCACCATATCCTGCTTGACAGGGATGCCCATGTGCTCTTTTTTTTTTCCCCCTTAACTTTTGAGCTTCCTCTTATTTTTCAAATGAAACAAATTGTAAAAAGCACTCACCTGGGCAGTCCTGCTGTCTCAGGCTCTGAAGCAGGTGGCTGCAGCATGAACCACGTAGAGCAAAAGGACAACCAAGAATAATTAAATAAAAATGCTTCCTTCTCTTCCTTCTTTCCTTCCTTAAAAAAATACTTTTTCCTCCTCTCCCTTTATCTTCTTCCCTTAAAAAAAATTTAAATAAATAAGTAGAAGGAAACCACCACCATCCCCTGGAACTCCTTCCCACCCTCATCCCTTCCAGTAGCCACAGTTCTGTTGAGTCCATTGGTTTGTTTAATTCATAAATTGCTTTGTTTCCTTATATTCCATACAGTTAAATCTTATATTTGTCCTTCTCCTGATGTATTTCACTCAGCATAATCCCCTCAAGTTCATTCCACTTTGCTATAAATGGTAAAAGTTCATCTTTTCATGGATGAATATTATTCCATTGTGTGTGTGCATACATACATATATCATACATCCTCTATATCCAATCAGCTTTTAATGGATACTTAGGTTGTTTCCATATTTTAGTTATTATAAATAGTGCTGCAATAAACATAGGTGTACTTCTATCTCTTCAAGATAAATGTAGGTTTCATATTTTGGGGGTAGATACCCAGAAGTGGGATTGTTGGATCATAGAGTATTTCTATTTTTTAGTTTTGAAGAAACTTCATGCCATTTTGCATAATGGCTACACCAATTTGCATCCCACCAACAATGTACCAAGGGTTCATTTTTCTTCACATTTTCTTTGTTGCTTGTTGCTACTATTTTTTGTTTTTTGACTAAGCCATTCTCACAGATGTGACATATCTCATTGTGGTTTTGATTTGCATTTCCTAATAAGTGATGATGAGCACTTTTTCTTGGGCCTGTTAGCCATATATCTATTGTTTTTGGAAAAGTATTCAGACCTCCTACTTATTTTTAATTGGATTGTTTATTGTATTGAGTTGTATGAGTTATTTATATACCTCGATTAACCCTTTTTCAGATGTATGATGTATAATTATCTTCTCCCATTCAGTGGTTGTCTTTTCTTTATGATATTTTATTTCTCCATGTAAAACTTCTTTGTTGGATAAGTCCCATTTGTTGGTTTTTTCTTTTGTTTCCCTTGCCATTGGGGTTAAGATCCCAAAGGCACCAGGGAACATATGTCAGGGAACATAACACCTTCATGTATTTTGTGATTTGAGGGTCTTACATGCAAGTTATTAATCCCTTTTGAGTTTATTTTTGTGATGTGTTTATGGAGTAATCCAACTTCATTCTTTCGAATGTGGTTGTCCAGTTTTTTCAATACCATTTGTTGAAGGATTTTCCATTCTCCATTGTATGCTCATGACTCCTTTTCATAGATTAACTGGCCATATATGTATGGGTTTATTTCTGGATTCTCAATTCTATTTTACCAGTCAATGTGATTTTTATTCTAGTGCCATACTGTTTTAGTTACTGTCACTTTGTAGTACAGTTTAAAGTTGGATAACATGATGCCTGCATATTTCTTTTTTCTCAAGTTTGCTTTAGCTATTTGGGATCTTTTGTGATTCCATATAGGTTTTATTATTTATTATTTTCTTTTAAAATGACATCACAATTTTAATGGGGATTGCACTGAATATGTACATTACTTTAGCTAAGATGGCCATTTTAGCAATATTAATTCTTCCAATGCATGAGCATGGATGGGATAGCTTTCCAACTCTTTTTGTCTTCTTGGATTTCTTTTAACAATATCTTGTACAGGTCTTGTACCTCCTTTGCTAAATTTAATCCTAGGTATTTAATTCTTTTTGATGCTATTTTCTTAACTTACTTTTCTTCTATTTCATTGTTTACATATAGAAAGGCAACAGATTTTTTTGATTGTGTAGCCTTCCATTTTACTGTATGAATTTACTGTTTCTAATATATTGTGTGTGTGTGTGTGTGTGTGTGTGTGTGTGTATGTGTGGAGTATTTAGGGTTTCTGTGTATATTATGTCATCTACAAATAGTGATAGTTTCACTTCTCCAGTCTGGGTTCCTTGTATTACTGTTATCATCTAGTTGCTCTGGCTAAGACCTCTAATACTAAATTAAATGACTTCCTGGGTTCTCATTAATTTTGTATGGATTTGTGAGATATGGGAGTCTTTCAAGCATCAGAATCAGGGAGGGGACCTATGTGTCCTGTTCTAAAGTTGGTATTGTCCATATAAAAGGATCATCAGTGGGTTTCCTAGCCTACTGACTTCTGGTTGGGTTTGGCCAATGAGAAATAGTAGATGAGAGGGAGAGAGGAAAGTAAAGCAATGTCTTTGTTTTCCTGGTGTTCATGTTGTAGACTCACTCACTGTTGGCCCCAGCTTCTGTCATAATAGCCTTCTCTACATAACTACCCTTTCATTTGCCAGGACCCAGCTGATAATGGGCAGTGTTAGGAAGCTGGGTCTCTTGAGAATAAGGTGTTTACTGCCAGTTTGATCTGGACATATCTTTTCAAGGATGTTTGTACAGCAAACAACCTTGGAAGGTAGAGCTAATCTCCCTCTGGAATAGAATGAGGTTTACTTACTCTGTATCTCTCCCCCCAGGGCAAAGGTCAGGCAGGTCATGCAGCCCATTATAAAAGACTCAAATTTTCTAAACTCAGACTCTTCATCTGTGAAATAAGATTGTGAAATGTAGTCCTATGATTTCATCTGAAAGTTTATAGTTGTAGGTTTTATATTTAGGTCTAGAATTTACTTCACGTTAATTTGTAAGGTGAAAGTGAGAGATCATTTTACTTCATATAAATAACCAGTTCCAGCAGCATTTGTTCAAAAGACTCTTCTGAACCCATCAAATTATTTGGGTACATTTACAGCCAATCTTTATAATATATATGTGGGTATATCTAAAGGGCTTCTGTTTTCATCCATTGATCAAAATGTCTTTCTTATGCTAATACTGCAATGTTTGGATTCTTGTAGTTCCATAGTCAAGTCTTCAAATCAGGCATCTAAGTCTTCCAACTGTTCTTTTTTAAATTATTTGGCTACTCTGAGTCCTCTGTATTTTCATATAAAATTTAGAGTCAATTCCCCCCCATGTTGATTTTTCATTTTTTCAACGATATTTTCTAGTTTTAGTGTACATGTCCTGCAAATATGATATTCATTCATTCCTAAGTATTTTATACTTTTCAATGTGTTGTAAATTATATTATTCTGAATTTCACTTTTTCATTATTGGTATATATAAGTACAACCTATGTCTGTATATTAACCTTTCGTTCTGTGTCTTTGCTAGGCTCATTCATCAGTTCTAGGGGGTGGGTGTGTGTGTAGATAGGTATCTTAGGATTTTACATGTTATGTTAACTCCAAAGGAAGATATTTTTATTCTTTCCCTCTCTAGCATAAATTTATAGTATTTTGTTGTTATCTTGTTGCACAAGCTAGGACCTCTGGTACAGTGTTGACTAGTAATGGAATTAGCATTCTTGCCTTGTTCTGATCTTAGGGAGAACTAATTACTTTGACCATTAAATGTTATGTTGCTTATCAGTTTTTCATAAGTGCACTTTTACATTAAGGAAATTTCCTTTTGGTTTGCTAAGAATTTTTATCTTCAATAAGATGACTTCTATCAATTTGGCTGCATCTATTAAAAGATAATTATTTTTTTTTAACTTTCTTTCTGTTAATAAGGTGAATTGCATGTATTGATTTTTAAATGTGAAATCTTAAATTCATGGGATGAACCACACTTGGTCATGAAGAAAGATGATGCATGACTATCCCTTTTACACATTATTCAAATTGATCCACTAATACTGTCTAAGGAATATTTGTGTATTTGTTCATTACAGGTGCTGAGCTGTAGTTCGTTGTGGTAGTTTGGTCATCACATGGGTGGAAATGAGGTGTAGGTGTAAGATTACACACCTTTTCAATTTTTTTTTACTCTGTTGCTTTCAGGAGCCTAAATCCTAAAATTCCCTCTATTCTTTTCTTTCCTTCTTCATTATCTGTTCTCTAATTTCCAAAGAGACTGCATTTTTACACTCTTCTCAAGAAGCAATGCTTTCTGAGATTGCCTCATCACATCCCACACACTAAAGCCACCTTTTTCTATACAGTATTCTGGTGCACCCAAACGCATTTTTGGTATTTTGCTTGTAGGATGGGCTTTCTCTTTCAGGGAGTCTTTTTATTTTTCTTAAACTCAATCTCAGTCCTTCATTCACCTGTTCTTTCAATTTTTCAGGCTCTTCTATTTTCAAGGACTCCATTTAAGAGATAGCTCTGATGCCATTTTAAACCTCTAAAAAGTAATTTAGTGGTATACACTGGTGGGAGAGTGATTAGGTCTGCTGCCTTCAAACAGTGTAGTCCACATACATCCCAAAGCTAGATCTTTTGTTCCAGGTCTTGTTCCTTTGCCTTGTTTTTCATGCCTGTGACTCTGGGAGAAACGTCTGCATTTCCGACTACAACTCCAATCCTGTAGACTGTACTTTCAGATCTCAGTACAGGTGGCTGTAGAGCCTGATCATTCCTGACAAGTGCTGAAATGCCATGACTAAAGGAGGGTTCATTACTCCAGGCCAACACTTTGTCTGTGCTGTGCAACTTGATGTCCTAGCATAAGGCCTCAACACCAGGGAAGCCAAACCCCTAGAAATAAACAGAGAAAGCAAATCAGATTGAAGAGACAGATAAGTATACGCAAACTGGTGGACCAAAACAAAACCCCAGGGGAAAATGTGAATGCAACAGACTTAAGTAACCTACCTGATTAAAACTTAGAGCAACAGTATTAATTACATGAAATCAGGAGCACAATGAAGAAACAACAGGAAAAATCTACAACAGAGAAAATATGAGGCAGTACCAGAATGAATTAATGGAACTGAACAACACAATAGGTGAGTTGGAAAAAAAAAACCACTAGAGGGTCTTAAGACTAGAAGAAACTTCCAGCTGAATCAGTAAGCTACAAGACAGGACAGTGGACTATATCCAAGCAGACCAGTAAAGATAAAAAGAATTAATAGAAAGGAAGCTAGCCAGTGAGATCCAGGGGATAAAATCAAGAGGAACAACATTGGCATCATAGAATTCCCAGAAGGAGAAATGAGAGAACGGGGGCAAAAATTGTATTTGGAAAAAATAATAGCTGAGATTTCCCTAACCTGCTGAGGAAACCAGAAAGCTCAAAGAGTTGCAAACAAACTTTGAGACCTACTTCAAGATACATCATCATTAAAATGACAAAAAAATACAAAAAAAACAACAACAACAACAAAAAAAAAAAACGGGCAGGGGAAATCTTAAAAGCAGCTAGAGAAAAATCACTTAAATGCAAAAGCCCCTGTAAGAATGCAGGAAGTTTTTCCACTGAAACCTTGTAGGCCAGTAGGCAATACCATGATACTCATGATTCAAAGTGCTGAAGGAAAAGGACTTCCAACCATGGACACTCTAACTTGCTAAATTATTACTTAAAATAGAAGGAATGATAAAGGGCTTTACAGAGAAGTAAAAGTCAAAGAAATTCATTACAAGAAATATTTAAGGAAGTGCTATAAAATGGAAAGCAATGCAATTTGAAGCAGCAAGACTTCAAAACTATAAAATGTTGGGAAGAGTTAAAATTTGGACTGGCAGAATGAGCTCAAAACTAGCTTTCTAGTTAAAATAAGTTATAAGTGTGGAAACTTTTAATATAAACCCTGGGGTCACCTCAAAACATAAACCTGTAGAAAAAAACAAAGAAGAAATGAATAGGGAAAACAAACACTATACATTCAAAGCACCTAAAAAAATAAAAATAAAAAGGCCCTGCCTACAACAATACCCAGAAAGCAATTAACAAAATGGCAATAAACATTACATATCAATGATCACCCTAAATCTTAATATACTGAACTCACGAATAAAAAGTCATGGAGTGGTCACATGGAGTAAAAACCATAAATCCAACTTTCTGCTGCATACAGGAACCTCATCTACATTCAAAAGATAAAACAGATTCAAGGTTAATGGTTGGAAGACAACCCGACAGTGAAAGGCTAACCCCCCCAAAAGCAGGGACAGCTGTACTTATCAGATAAAATGGACTTGCAACTAAGTAAGTTAACAAAAGACAAGGATGAAATTACATAATAATTAAGGGGTCAATTTATCATGTAAACATAACTCTTAATATATATGTACCCAATGAAGGAGCATCAATGCATAAGGCAATTATTAACAGAACTAGAGAGACATTTGACAGCAATACAATTAAAGTAGGAGACTTCAACACCCCACTTACAACAATGGACAGATAACCAGGCAGAAAATTAACAGGGACACAACAGCCTTAAATGAAAATTAGAACAGATGGATTTAATAGACATTACTAAACGCTTCATCCAATGGCTGCAGAATTCACGTTTCCCAAGTAAGTGCTCATGGAGCATTCTCAAAGACAGATCACATGTTGGAAAACAAAACATGTCTCAACAAATTTACAAAAATTGAACTCAAACCAAGCATCTTCTCTGATCACAATGGCATAGAACTAGAAAGCAACAACAGCAAAAAGAAAACAGCTGAAAAATTCTAAAATACATGGAAGCTAAATAATATGCTTCTGAATGACTCTTGGGTAAAAAGAAATCAAAGGAAAAATGAAAAAATACTTGGAGACAAATGACGATGAAGACATGAGCAACCAAAACTTAGGGGCCACAGCAAAAGCGGTGCTATGAGCCATGTTTACAGCAATGCAGGCCTACCTCGAGAAACAAGAAAAATTGCCAGTAAACAATCTAACCCTATGTCTAAAGCAACTAGAAAAATAACAATTGAAGCTGGAAGTCAGTAAAAGGAAGGAAACAATAAAAATTTGAGCAGAAATAAATGAAATAGAAATAAAAAACACTGGCATTTTCTGAAGTATTGGTTGGATGCAGTCCATGTATATCACAAGGATCTGGGTTTATGTCCCAGGGCTGGCAGGAATAATCAAGATTTACAACTAAAGTAAATTAAAAATGCTTATTTCTCCTTTCTCCTCTCCTGCCTGCCTTCCTCTGCTTGCCTTCATTCCTGCTAGCATCTTTTCTTTTAAAAAATAAGGAAATAAACAGTTCAGAAGATCAGTGAAACTAAAAGCTGTTTTTTTTTTTTTAAAAAAAAAAAAAACAGAACTGGCAAATCTTTGACTAGAGTCACTAAGAGAAAAAGAAATTAATAACCAGAATCAAAAATGAAAAGGAAGATGATTCAATGGATAACTCAGAAACACAAAGTATCATAAGAGTCTACTATGAAAAGCTATATGCCAATAAACTGGACAAACTAGAGGACATGGACAGATTTTTATAGACATGCAGCTTACCAAAACTGAATTAGGAAGAAATGGAAAAGCTGAACAGACTTATTACAAGGAGGAAATTGAATAAGTAATATAAAAAAGTCTCTCAAAAAATAAAAGCCCAGGACCAGATGGTCTTAATTGTTTTAATGAACATTCAGAGAAGAATTAACACCTATTTTTTTCTTAAACCCTTCCCAAAAAATTGAAAAACAGGAAAAACACTTTCTAGATTATCCTTACACTGTTACCAAAGCTAACAAGGATGTCACCAGGAAACAAAATCATGGACCAATATTTATGATGAAAACAGATACAGAGTTCCCTGACAAAATGTTAAAAACCAAATCCAACAATATACTAAAAGGATCATCCATCGTGACCAAGTGAGATTCATCCTGGGGATGCAAAGATGGTTCAAAATATGCAAATCTATTAATAAATGACATTATCAAAAGCAAAAAAAATCATGTTTATATCAGTAGATGCAGAGAAAGTATATGACCCAATTCAGCACCCATTTATGATAAAAATTCTACATATAATTATAATAGAAGGTACATACCTCAACATAATAAAGGCCATATGTGATAAATTCAGTCAACATCATACTCAGCGTTGAAAAAAATGAAAGCATTTTCTCTAAGATTAGGAATAAGATAAGGCTATTCACTCTCACCCACCCCTGCTATTTAACATCTTATTGGAGGTCCTAACCAGAGGAATTAGGCAAGAGAAAGAAATAAAAGAAATCCAAATTGGAAAAGTCAAACTATCACTATTTGCAGATGACATATGAGGAAACTCTAAAGACTCAACTAAAAAAATTACAAGAATTAATGGGTTCAGTAAATTGGCAGACTACAAAATTAATATAAAAATCAGTTGCGTTTTTACATGCAAACAATGTGATAGAAGAAAACGAAAACAAGAAATCTATCCTATTTACAATTGAAACACAAGAATTAAATACCTAGAAATACACCTAACAAAAGAAGTAAAAGACCACTGAAAAGTGTAAGACTTTGTTAAAAGAAATACAGGAAGATACAGAGATGGAATGAGACTCTGTGATCATGACTCGGAAGAATGAACATTGTTAGAATGGTCATCTTAAAGCAATATAAAGGTTTAATGCAATTGCCACTGAAGTTCCACTGGCATTTTCCAAGGAAATAGAACAAAACATTTAAAAACTGTATGAACTCACAAAAGATCCTGAATGACCAAAACAATCATGATTTTAAAAACAGGACAAAAGTGGAAGCCTCACACTCCCAGATTTTGAACTATGCTATCAAGTGATATTAATCAAAACTGTATGGTACTGGAATAAAAACAAAGACACATATCAGTAGAATAGAACTGATTCACCAGAAACAAGGCTCATGCATATATGGTCAGTTAATTTATGACAGAGGAGTCAAGAGTAGGAAAGTCTTCAACTTCAGGAAAACTGGACAGCCACATGTAAAAGAGTGAATCTAGACCACTCTATATCACCATACCCAGAAATTTATTCAAAACAATTAGAGACTTGAATAAGACTGGAAATCATAAAATACTTAGAAGAAAACATAAGCAACACGTTCCATGATATCAGCCTTAGAGAGGTCTTTGGGTGCTCAATTCCAGTGGCAAGGGATACAAAAATAAAAAGTTCTGTATAGCAAAAGAAACTATTACCACAACAAAGAGACATCCTACTGAATGGGAGATATTAGCGTACCATACATCTAGCAAGGGCTTAACATCCAAAATTCATAAGGAACTCAAAAAACTCAACAACAGAAAAACAAACAACTGGAACAAAAATGGGTAGAATAATTGAATAGACATTTCTCCAACAAAAATAGCCAATGAGCACATGAAAAAATGTTCCTCCTCTCTGTATCAGAGAAATGCAAATCAAAATCATACTGAGATCACCTCACACCTGTGAGAATGGCTATTATCCAAAAATCTGGGAACAATTGTTGATGAGAATGTAGAGGAAAAAAGGATCTCTCTTACACTATTAGTAGCAATATGTGGTGGAATGTTTATGGGAAGCAGTATGTAGATTCCTCAAGAAATTAAGAATAGAAATACAATACAATCCTCTCATACAATTTTTGGGTATTTATCCAAAACACTAATTCAGAGGTATTATACATACACTCCCAGGTTTACTGCAGTATTATTTACAAAAGCCAGAATTAGAAATGCTCATTGTCAGATAAATGGATAAAGTTATACTTATATATGCATATACAAATAATGGAATATTACACAGTCCTAAAAATGATGAAACCCTGTCATTTGAGACAGCACAGATGGAACTAGAGGGGATTATGCTAAAAGAAGTCAGAACAAGAAAGACAAATTATCTCACTCATTTGGAATACAAAGAATCAAAGTAAATGAGCAGAAAAAACAAAAACAAATCTATGGATAGTGACAACAGAACTGAGATAAACAGTGGGGAAGGGGGTAGGGACAGGAACAAGTAATAGTGGGTTCAGTGGACAATGTTGAACTTTTGTCATTAAGTGATGTGTGTGGTATGTTGTCATATAGCTGACAAATGGTTGAACCTACACATACAGGCTTATATTATTTTGTAAATCAGTTATATCAATAAATATTTTAAAAAATTTAATACTTTATATTGTTTGATGCATATTGAAGTGTTGATCTTAGTATAATAGGATCCGCTGATGGTATACAAGACCACTATGATAAATAAAACAATGAACGTTGTCTTCAGAAAAAATGAGCACTGGGCATTAACATACTGCGTTATAAATTAGTTAAGTTTACATTGTAACATATGTCACTCTTTATGAATATGTATTAGCATTCCTGACTTTTATATCTTTAGGATATTGATGGGGCCAGATACAAATTCATCAAGACAATAGCATCCTGACAAAGTCTGTACCTGGATGAATCTGAACTATGACTCTGTTAAGTCTGATAACTGACAATAACTGCTTTTCAAGCTGGCAGTTGTTTTTCAAACTCTTTGGTACTGTGGTCATGTTCTCATGTTTTTTCCCATCTCTAAGTGCCTCTGCAATGTTTGTTGATATTACTCTAACCCCACCCCCAATGCTTAAGTAGGAGTCTGAAACTATTGTTCTAGGTTGAATAATTAAATTCCTCTTCACCTTCTCATTAATTATATTATACACATTTGAATGACTTGGCACACTATTTTCTTCTGAAAATTTGTGATTGAGCTATATGTTAAAGCTGAATAATGTAAGAAAGAACCTAATTTCAAAAACAATTTTATATCACTAGAGCATGATGTTAATTCACAATTTTTCTGTAGCCTTATTCTAACTCTTTTAACCTGCTAAATTTCAATTTAACTACCTTTGAATGAATACAACTTTAAAAACGAGTGTTGTAAAAATCAGTGGTAAAAATAAGTAAAAACTTAGTAAAACAAAAATAAAATGTAAAAATTATTTAATTTCAGATTCATATAAAATGAATTAAGCTCTGTGGTGAAAAATATTAGTTCCATTATTATATAAAACAAGCACTTTTATTTGGTTCGCAATAGCTTATGAACTTATTTAGCAAAAGCAAGGTAGTCCTAATTAAGCCTATAACTAGCCTGGTTTTGATTGTCTTGTAACTGCACTACCTCACTAGACGAATTAATGCACACGTTGCCCATTCTATGGAAATATCTTCAGTAAGTAGTGCACAGATATTCCTGGGCTAGCTAACAGTCTTGATCTAGAGACAAAATTACTATGAAGAACCTGGAGTTTGAATTCTGACTGATTATAAATTAGGTTCTATGAACCTGAACAAAAACAGATGGATTAGGTAAACATTTAGATTGTTAAAAGTTGGTAAATAAAATATTTTAATTATGAAAGAAAATAAAAATTTTAAAACAATATATTTGATTAATTACAAATGGAGATTTCTTGCTTAAGATCTCATTTGGTGGTGAAAATATGATAATATTTTTGGGTGGCTTTGAAAAAAAATGCCAATTATCTGTTGTTATAGATGATAAACACTGGTTAGTTGATATAAAATTTATCTTGTGCATAAACGTCTATAGAAGAAGATCTGCTCATATGAGAAAAATTCGTTTGTTGCTTAACAAATACTGTAATCAATCTCCTGTTTACTCAAACAGCTTAGCCAAAACTTAGTTCTAATCAAGCTCTGAATTGAGAATTACAAATCAAATCAACACAGTAACATCATTTTTTATTTGAGTCAAACCCATTCTCATATACAAAGCCAATTTATTATGTACAAAATTAATGTACATTCTTATAAAGTGTTAGAATACAAATTTCCAAAGGATTAAAAAAGTGCAAATTTTCTGATTATCTTCGATCATGCTATACAGATACACATCAAACATTAGCTGATATATACACATTGAAAATTTAAAAATAGCACTTAATGTAACAAAACAAAACATACATCACAGATATTTAACTTTAAAAGGATGAAGGGAAGAATGTATTGCACCAAATTAACAGAAACTTCATTATAATAAGAATATGAATCAAATTATTTACACATTTTTATTAAGTCTAAAACTTGTTTAACTTTAAAACTTTTTTTGGCATACAAATATTCAGTCACAGTTTTCAGTCAATAATTAGATATAAATAAGGCTTAATATTCTCTTGTTTGTGGTCTATTCCAGCAGAATAAATGAGAAGGAATATTTACGTCAACTATACAACTCTCTGAATTCTTATTTAAAGTAGCAGAATGACTTGCAAGTTTGTTTTTAAAAGATTCTGAATTTTCGGCTACTCTCTATGGAACTGATTATGTGCTTTCAAATCACTGATAACACTAAAATGTTTCTATTTGATTTGGGTCCCAGAAAAACTGACAAAAGAGATAAATCATATATGTTTAATATGATGTCATCATGGATTCATTTCCATAGCAATGCATCGGATAGAAAATTAGATCTCTAACTCCTCTTTGCTAATTTTTTTCCCTTCAACTTTCTAAATGCAAAGTCAAAGGAAGGAAAAAGTCATACTTATTACATGTTTCTGAACAAAACAGGCATACAGTTTTCCAATCGTTTTTCTGACGCAAAGTTAATGATAAACAGCCACAAACATTTTGGGTGGTATTTATGAATCATCTGTAAAAAGCAAAATAGGGGGAAAGAAGTCTAAAAGATACATCATCTTTAACCGTAAGATCTACTGTAACGTCATAATTTTGGAAAAGTGTAGAAACTACTACAAATAAATAATTTTAATTTAAAATTTATTTTTTAAAAATCAATCAAAACTGCAAAGGAAGAAACAGTTATATGTGCTTTAATCCCAGTATTATAAACTACAAGGCTAAAGTTGTTTTCATTTAAGTCTGACAACTCACAGCTCCCTACACAATCTACTTTCTAAAGCGTTTATTAATGTATTTAGCTTTCTGTGGAGCAACATAATGTTTATTACAGATAAGTTTTTTCCTTCGAAATGCAAAAGAAATACTTGATGAATCTCGTGTTGAGCCCACTAAATCTTAAACCATTGTTTAGTGTGGGAAAGTGTTTCCACAAGTGGGAACATCAAAAAGAATGCAGCATTAACTAGTTAGTGCACTGATGATCAGAGAACCCCTAGTTATGACTAGGTGAAATATAGTACTGCCAAAGTAAATTTTTAAAAGGTCCAATAGGAACAAAATTTCTTTTTTAAAATGTATACTTTAGTTAATAAAATTTTATTTTATTTTTTAATTTCACCTAAATCCTAGCTTGTTTTCTTAGTCTCAAATTATAGGGTTACACTGTAATACTATTACTCAAAAAATTATAATTTTCAAATAATTAAAGTCTTCATAAAAGTGAAAACACACTCACACACATATATACACATGCAAAGCTTGACTGATAGCCCATTTTGAAAACTAAAGGAGCGATTCTTTCAAAGATAAAAACATTAGTTTCATAGATACAAATCCTGATGTTTACATCCCCATGAGACATGTGCCAATGACATTATCTAAGATGTGCCTCAAATGAATTACTTGTCTACCAGAAAAGTACGTGACAATATAGTACTTTTACATGAGACTTTTGTACTGAAGAAAATCATGTAACTCCTATAATCGAGGATGGCTTTTTATTTTTGAAGTAAAAAGTTTGTTTTCAACATAGGCCTAAATATTTTAAATGTTAATACTTTATTTTCTATAATACTGGACTTTTCATATTAAATATTAAAGATTATTTTTATACAGTTATAACTACGAAATTCACCGAAGTACTCGGGAAATTTATTCAGTGCTATTTTTAATTAGGAAATTTTATTGATTACTAGCTTCAAGTCTACAAGTGATATAATCCTATATTTTAAATCTAACATTTTGTTATGTGTTTTTCATTTATATTTTAAAATGTCACCTCATCTGATAGTGATGAGGAACTAAAAAAATTAAACATACACTTTTTTAGAGGTAAATATTGGTTATCATTTTCAAATATGGGAAAGGTCTGAAGAGGTTATAAGAACAATTGAAACTGAAAAGGAAATTTGTTGGTTCCTAAGAAAACAAAGAGATAATAAAGACATTCCAGCAAATTTGATTATCGAAACTGTTTTTAAATAAACTGGTCAATAATATCTGATTTATGAAAATGAATGGATATGATTTCTATAAAGGGGAATATTTTTAAGATTTAATATAACAATCCCAAAATAATTTTTATACCAAGAATATGAAGAGATTCATAAGTCTAGCTCCTAGACTTCTGTATGTTCATAAAACTTCACATACACATCTGATCTATAATCTCAATTAAGAACTACTGGCCTAGAAAATGCTAGATTCAAATTAAAGTAGTAAAGTTGTGGACAACATTTTAATAATACTGAAATGATGACTAATAACACTATGTTGCTATGCCTAATGTAATCAGAATAAGCACCGTCAGAATTCTGATACAAGAAAACGCTCCAGAAAAATGTTCTTGCTTAAATCAATCAAATAAAATGTTGAATATGTATGATATACAAATTAGACCAAAATATATTGAATGCATATTTGTTGAGAATGATAAAAATGCTTAAGATTTGTCACTCACTGGAAAAGACTAGTTCAGTTGATAAGAGGAACAGTAAGCAATCAAGAAAGGCTGTGAGTCTGGTTGATAAAGGAAAACGAGATTAGATTTACAAAGGAAGAAGAAGATTTTTTATTTTTTCTTAAGTCAAAAACTACATCCTAGAGATAGGTTTGAGAGTTTATTTATGGAAGACATGAGACATGTTTAATGATGTTTGAAGAGAACACTGTTCACTCACACACACACTCGCACAGTAGTATATAGTGATACTTAATATTTTTATGTAATGTATATATTTATATATTATATTTATAGTCAATAGTTTATGATTTTTATCTTTTAACTGGAAACATGACAAAGACAATGCCACTCAATTTATAAATATAAATATATTAAAAGTTCTTACCTCTTTAAGTTCAAAGATTTACATTAGTATTTTCTTTAGTAATAATAATATAAAATTATGTAAATCAAAGGCCATCTGTCTACAATCATTAAATAAAAATCTGGTATTCAAGTTAATAATGTTATGTATACTCCAATTCAAGCAAAATATAAAAAGCCTCAGGTTCAGATTCAACTTTCAAATCTAAATTCTAATTAATCACAAAAGAATATCTATTCAGAAGCACAAAACTGACTTTTAATACTAATTTTATAAGGTTAATTTTTATGTCTCACGTAGAGAAAAAAGGTCTCACATTACTGATGCTACTTGCTAATGACAAGGGAATAGGTGACATTTTTCTCTACTACAAAAAGATGCTACCAAAAAATAGCACTGAGGCATACAGGCAATTAATATAACCATATTCACAGCTGATATAAGTTCCACAGGCTTAGAAGACTAGCCCAGGTATTTTTATTTTTAGATGCTTTCCTAATTTTTACTTTTCCTTCTCCAATTTTATATAAGTAATAACAGACTATTGATTGGGAAAATTGGGGGAAAAATCATATAGTTTTTTAATTCTCGAAGTGAGCACAGCTATTATGTGTTTTTTAAAATTCAAATATATTTTATATATAACATTGTATAACTATATTTTTTAATACCTGACCTCACGTTCTAAAAGTAAATCATTATCAATATAAATCTCTCCCTATCACCAGGAAGCAATAATTTTTATTTCATTATCATTCATTTCAGAAAAAGCATATGAAAAGTACCAAAATACAATATTTTATACAACCCAAATTAAGATACTATCTTCATCAACTAAAATGTTCACCTGTTATACCATTCCAAAGATAGTTAATTTCTTCCATTATATAACACAGACATAATTTCTATAAATAATATCTAAATACACCAGAATCCCCCAAGTGATTTATCTAGTGAATTTTAATTCAGTGGACTAAACTATTTTAAAGAGGAATCTATTTTTGAGCTAATGATTCTACTATATTTGCTTGTTTTAATAAAAATTTAAGTCTCATACTTCTCTAGACTGTTGCTAATATTCTCAAAGATTTTCCTCAAAATTCGACATTTTTGGCTTTTTTTGGGGAAAAGTAACATAAGGAATTATTTCATTATTCTGAACAGTTAGTGTTAGTCTAGGCAGGATGCATATTTTACTGTGAACAAAGCTCCTTCCTTTCTGTGCTATAAAATACTGATGGTTTACTTGTTCCATCTAAAAAGCAGAAATGTATTTTCCCAATAATCTGAGTTGAACTTTTTTTTTGTAAATTAAAAAGAACCCAAATAATTTCCCCAACCAATATCAGTGACCTTAAAAATAAAGAAGATTGGTGTTCTCTGGTGGCATAGAGGTCAGGCATAATCCACATACATCTCAAGAACCCAGGTTCTCATCCCAAGGCCAGGAGAAACAACCAAAATGAACTAAATAAAAAAATGTAAAATGCTGCTTCCTCCTCTCTCTTCCTAACTTACTGCCTCTGCTCACCATCTCTTAAAAAAAAAGAAAGAAAAAAAGAAGGCATTCTTATAGAAGAATATCTAGATAAATGTAAGAAAAACTTCCAAAAGTTTTGATTTAGAAAGTTTCCTATAAATCATTATCAAAAATACCCAAAATTAATATTTGCTTTGGTGACTTCTAATCTCCAAATAAAGATGACAACTGAAAATAGTTAAAATAAACTAATAGAAGCGATAACATTATTATCTCTGTTGATTTGTCTTGAAGTATTTTTAGCACAAATTCTTGAAGCCCCTTAAGAAGGTAACCTTCACATCTACCTATGTTCCATTTTACCCTGACTGGCCCAGTTTATTTTAGTGTTGTTTACCTAAAACATGACTTTCATGACTGAAAGATTTTAGGTTAACAGAAAAGACAATTCTGACTCAAACAAACCAACTCTATTAAAAAAAAAAAAACTTTACTAAACTGAATCCTTAGACATTTCTTTTACTCATAGGATTATACAGACAGGACAATGGATAACAGAAGAATGCTAACTGAAAATTTACCAAATACTCAACTAAAAAACAAATGGATATAAAGAAATGTATGAGTTATGGAATAAAAAAGATGATTATTTTAAGAAGCTGCTATTGTGAAAATTTTTCTTTTTTCCTAGACACAGATCCCTTTAATTAAAAAACTCATGGAACCATTCACTCCTGAAAAAATGCAGTTAACATACAAAATTTCCACACAATTTTAGATTTCTGAATATTCTCAAACCGATAAAAAGCTCAGATTAAGGACACTTACAGCTATATAAGCTCCAACCTTGCAAAAGCACTATGCTTAATAATTTCTTAAAAATTCCCAATAAATCTATCAACCTTTTAATGTCTTATATAACAAAGTAACATAAAACTTAGCTATATATAATAAATTATTATTCTAAAAGTTATACATAACGAAGTAGAAATACGTATTTTTAAGAATTTCCATATCTAAATAACTAGTAAGTTATTCGTACCTGTTCAATTCATTTATCAATCATACAGAAGTCCCCCAAAATGTTATATAGTTGGATATCACTGTTAACTCTTCTAATTATCAGGAGAAAATATAGTTTTTGCACATTAAAGAAAACTGTTAAGAAATTTTAAACTTTGTAGATATAAATTGTGCTGCAAATGCTAAAGGACCCAGTTGCCAAAATCATAATCAGTATTTTAACTATTGATAAACTGTATCTCTAAAATATTATCTCTAGTTTCTCTTATTCCTACCCAACATCCATTATTTAAGGATGATAAATACATTTTAGTAAATTCTCATTAGTGGTGTGGTAAGTAGTATTGAAATGAACTAGTAACCAGTTTCAATATTCTTATTTTCAACTTATTATGAAAACCTGGAATTTATACTGAGTCTTGAAAGTCCAAGTATCCAGAAGATATCTTTAAAATATTACCTCCAGTCAGAAATCTCACAAATAAATTATTTTTAAATATGGTAACCAGTAAACACAAAAATAATTAAAGAAGGTATTAAAAAGCCATGTCTCTCAATCATCCCATTAGCTGTATTCTTTCATTAAAACCTTAAATTGTGCTGCTTAGAATATGAAAATTGAATCTAGTATTTTCATTTTATAGATTTTCTAAATGTTTTTAAAAATGATCTTTAGGAAAGGATCACTAAATTTAATCAATTTATTTTCTCAAATCTACCTTATGGTAGACCAGTTAATAATATTGGATTCAATGTTAACCAGAAATGTTTTACATGGATAATAATGTAACCTATGTATTTATATACATGCCATACCAAATTTTGGTGATTCCTACATGATCTTCAGGGATAAAAGTCAAACGTTTCAGGGTTAAGAGATGTGTTTACAGTGACAAAGCAATACATCAAGTTTTAGTCATCCATGACAGAAGATGGAACTATCACTTGGAACCTTGAGTATTATATTCAGTTTCTCCAGCTGAAATCTGGCTGAGTCGCTTGCTAGAGCCCCACAATTTTCGAGAGAGCTGACCTGTTCGCACCTGTTTAAAATAAGCCAGAGAAATGAAGAACAGATGTTATTAAGAAAGGAAAAAAAAAAAGAAGAAATAAGATTGTCATATTTAAAGACACTGATTTTGCAGAAAAAATGAACGTAATGAAGAACGGTGTCTACATTGGTTTTCTTTCAGTTAAGGACTATGTCAATGTATAAATTTTAAATTAAATGCCCCAGTTCATTAAAATTACCAGAGTCCCTTATTTTACATATTAACCAAAACATATTTTACTTTGTTAATGCAGTTTTCTCAAACTACACAATCTACCTAACAAGAAACATGCTTGCCAATTACACAGATTAAACAAAACAATGTCTTGATGAAAAGAAAGTTACTATTTTGATGAGAATTTCAAAAAGTAGTATTTACCAACAGAAAAATAAAAAAGCTAGAAAACAAAAACAGCATATGCTGTTTGAGGCTAAGAACCATATTTTAAAAAATTAAAAAATGAACCCCCCCCACCAAGGCAAACCAAAACAAAAAAAAATCAGACTTTGTTCACCATTAAATTTGTACCACCTAGCAGACTTCAGATTTCCCATAATACAGTTGTTAACTGCTGATTATTAATTTATTATTTGAATCAATGAACAAATGCCCCTTTAAAAGTGTTTATCTTTCTTGGTCGGGCAAAAAAACCCAAAAACCTCCATGTGGGAGTTAATTCTTATCTAACCATATGCTTTAGAGGACTTACTTTCCCTTGTAGAGAGTACATTTACTGGAGTGGCAAAAGACAAGCCTCATGCATGGACCTTTGGTATGCTTGTTTTGCATTCTCATCTGTAGATGTGTTTTACAGAAATATTATTTCCATTAAACTACACAAACTTCCCATCTGACCTATAAATGTGGTTTTCATACTGACATAATAATATGAAAACGAATACATATCATGTAATAATATAATATATAACTTTTAATTATGTATTATTAATGAATATTTTGATAATTTAGATGAAGTCCATAATAAAATATTGTTCTATTTAATTTCTACAGTTATATAGTGTTCGACACTGTTATATAGTGTCATATATTTTAATTATATAAGATTCTAAGTATTTCAATTAATTACAAAAGCAGATTTATAATTCAACCAATATATCCAAAGATATAAAACTGATTAAAATATTATTATTCAAAATCTATATACAATTCAGATTCTCTGTGTATATTTTTCAATGAGATAAAAAACTTATTTAATAAATATTAACAAAACATTGATTTAGGCCTATAAAATGAAGTTGCTCTGAATTTTGATATCTTGATTTTTAAAAGAAAATATGTGTACACAATGTCATTTTATTTAAAAATTTCAGTAAAAAAGGAACTGACAGATTACCTACAGTAGGGAGAAAACAGAATAATTTAAAACATATTTGAGTAAACCACAGAAGCTGAAACATATTCAAAGAGTAAAGTACAGGAAGGTTTTAAGTAATAATCACAGCAGAGGACAAGAGTGCAATATTTATTTGGAGCATTTGTTAATAAACTACATTACTATTAAATGAAAAATGCTTAAAATGTTTTAAATGTAAGTGAAATACTTTGGGTGATTGTTATATCAAAAACTAAATGTTGTAGTTACTTTGGTTAACAAGACCTTTTTCGTTAAAATGGTATTTTGTAAAAAGAGTATAAGAATTAACAAAATCTTAAAACATTTATAACACACAAAAAATTTCTATGATATATGATAGATTTATTATAACCACTGACAGTATATTATTCAGTAATGTCTTCTCTTGAAATAACCCTTACAGACATAGTTTAGATTTTTCAGAAAAGACATGGTATCAATGGTATCAAAAACTTAAAATGCTTGATTTGATGCTATGTAATAAAATAATTTTCCTAGACTCACCAAATTACTTGGAGTATAGCCACTAAGTTTTCCTAGAAACAGTGTTAGATTCGTATCTGAATATTCAGTAACAGGTAACCATTCATAAGTACATTTACACCCAACAAATTACTGAGAATTAGCACATTATTTGTGAATATTTGTGGTCTCAAGTAAAAACTAATGATTTCACAAAAGGTAACTTGACAAAGTCATGCTGAATAGTTGTTAAAATTAAAGTAAGTAGCTTTATTGTTTGAGTCTATATTTCATTTTTATAAAGGCTTTTAAATATTCAAAATACAAGTAGTGGTCTTGAATCTAGATTTGGAAAAGATAACAAAAGTAACACCTATCTCATTCATATAAAGTGACAAAAACTGTCAACTGTGTGCTTTCAATTATATCTTAATATAAACATCACTCCTTATCTATATTCCTAAAATTGAACCAAGGATAAACTAATGTTACTTCAAATAAAAATAATAAAATTTAAAGAAGACCAATAAATAAGTGATGAAAATACAAGTTAGGCATTGATATACAAAATATAAAAACCCAGTGGCACATTAAATACATCCTCTGAATATATACTGTATTTATTCGATTGTAAACTACGCCCCGCCCCTTTTCTGGCCATTTTAATGTCCCTGAAAAATTGGGTATGGTTTACATTGAAGGTGGCTTTAGAAACACATGTTATTGTTTGCTTTTTCTTTCACAACAAGCTCTTGAGAAATTGGAGTGCAGTTTATAATCAATGGCAGCTTAGAATGGAATAAATAATACATTTACTAAATGTTAACTTCATAATAAAGACTTGAATAATTTAAATAGGTGAAAATAATGTAAACATCACTCTGAACATGAGCTTTACCCCTTTTCATGTATTATCCTTTGCAAAATCACATTTGTTTCTTCCATAACAAAGATTTCTGATTAACCTGGAAAAAGAGAAGTAATGAAATTCCCCATGGTATAGGGAATGAAATGACCGGTTCTACATATTACCTCAGCTGGCTTGCCAACACCTACGACAATCAATTTGCCATCTTCTAATCCAACAAGAATATGGCTGCATTCTTTTGTTACACAAATACAGTGGATAGGCTGTCGCATGGCTAAGGGGCTGACACTGAGATTCAAGCTAGAAGAAAAACAAAACACACACATAATTGGGTGAATATATAATGGATTCACAGAATTTTATACCTGGAATATTAACTTAGTGATCATCTAGCCCTACATTCTAATTTTACAAATATGAGAACTCTGGTTCAGAAAGTCTGAGGACCCATATTTATAGCAGTACTTAAGAGGTCTTTTTTCTATTCTCAATATCTACTTTTTTCTAACTATATACATGAATTCTCACTAAATTATTTTCACTTTGTTGAAATAAATGAAAATTAGGAAAAAAGGAAAAACTCAAAATATGTGTAGAAGGGTGAAGTCAAAACTGGTTCCTTTGCTTTGCCTTAAAAGATGTAATACATTAAAAAAAAAGAAAAACAATATAAAATATTTAAAAAATATGATATAAAATATAATACCCCATTATGAAAAATGACCATCACAAATATCCATGGCTTTTAAGATAGAAAATAAAGTCTCCTGTGATATACATACTAGCCTAACATCTAAAAAAATCCCACTAATTTTTCTAATTTGGGCATCTTCTAACAATACCTGAAATAAGGAATGTAAATCAAAATGGTGGAACAATATGATTGAAATTACATTAAAATGATCTAAAATAGGAAAAAAAAGACGAAAAATGAATATGAAAATACAAAAATAGGGAGAGAATATCAGAACAGAAGTGAATCTGATATGAATGTAGTAACAGAATATTCTGGATCAGGAAACGATTTATAAAAAAAATTGGGGGGAGGGGCCAAGACCATTTGAGGAACATATATTAAGTCACAATAGAGACACTCTTCTGTGGCTCAGGCAGCTCAGATGGTTAAAAATACTGAAGTAAAAGCCCTATAAAGCCTATGGACCTGGGATCAAGACTCAGGGCCAGGGGTTATAAAAAAAGTAACAATAAAATCTTTAAAAAGGGAAGAAAAGAATCCACTTGGGGCATACAAGGCATAACAGTGCTTTGTGTATAAATATTTGTATATATGAAGAATACCAAACTTAAAACATATCCACATGTTCCACATTTTTCCTTCACTGGATAAAATAACGAGATGTCCCACTGGTGACACACACAAACATACATAATCAAGAACAGACATACTAGTCCAAAAAATACTTTAGAGTCTGTTTTACCACAATTAAAAATTAAAAAAAAAAAACTTTACTTTGCAAAACTTGAAATTATGGGTACATCCTTATGGCTCAGGTGGCTGAGACAATAGTTTGTGAACCCTGTAAAGGTCAAGGATCTGCATTTATGGACCTTGGGCAGGGTGAAAACCTAAATAAATAAAGATTCTTCCTTTGCTTGCTTCTTTCTGTCTTTAAAATGCTCTTCCCTCCTCTCCCTTCCTTTCTTTCTAAAAATAAAATATATATATATAAAAATGTGTGTAATGTGTGTATAAATATAATACATACATATAAAATAAATTTTTAAAATTTAAACGATAGCTGCCATCTCTGCAAATTCTATAAAGCATTCAAAGAATTCCAATCCTCTTTAAACTGTTCCAAAAAAATAGAAGAGGGAAAACTTGCAAAAACTTTTTATGATGCCAATATTATGCTGATTACAAAACCAGATAAAGACCAAAAAAGCACCAAAAAAAAGAAAACTATAGATCAATATCCTTAATAAATATTGATGCAAAAATTCTCAACAAAATACTAGCAAATTGAATTAAACAACATATAAAAAGATTCATACACCATGATCAAGTGGGATTTATTCCAGGGATTCAGGGATGGTTCAACATATGCAAATCAATAAATATGATACACTATATCAATAAAAAAAGACAAAAACCACATGATCATCTCAATAGATGCCAAAAAAACAATTGACAAGATTCAAAACCCTTTTATGTTAAAAACCCTCCAAAAAATAGGTATAGAAGGAACGGACTTCAACATAATTAAGATTATATATGACAAGCCCACAGCCAAGATTGCACTCAGTGGAGATAAACTGAAAACTTTTCCCCTAAGATCAGGGACAAGACAAGGATGTCCACTCTCACCATTACTATTTGATACAGTGCTGGAGATTCGGACCAATGCAATTAAGACAAGAAAAAGATATAAAAGGTATCCAAATAGGAAAAGAAGTGAAACTATCACTTTTCACAGATGACATGATAATAAACACAGAGAACCCAAAGAATCAAGTAAAAAGTTGCTGGAAATAATAAACAAATATAGTAAAGTGGCAGGCTATAATACTAATATTAATTAATCTGTTGCAATTCTGTATGCCAATAATGAAAACACAGAAAGAGAACTGAAGAAAACAATACCATTTACAATTGCACCAAAAAAAAAAGAAAGAAATACCTTGGAATAAGGTAAAGGATCTATACTATGAGAACGATAGGACATTGCTAGAAGAAACATAAGATGACACAGAGAAATGGAAAGATATTCCAGGCTCATGAATCGAAAGAATCAACATAATCAAAATTGCCACACTGCCCAAGGCAACATATAGATTCAATGCTATCCTCATCAAAATTCCAAGGATATTCTTCACAGATATAGAACACAAAATAATGAAATTTACCTGGAACAACAAACAACCCAGGATAGCAAAAAAAATCCTCAAGAAAAAAAACAATGGAGGAGTCATGCTCTCTGACTTCAAACTCAACTATAAAGCAATAATAATTAAAACAGCATGGCACTGGTATAAAAACAGAAAGATAGATCAATGAAACAGAATTCAAAGTCCAGAAATAAATTCACCTATATATGGACACCTAATTTTTGACAAAGGAGTCAAAAACTTACAATGGGGCAGGGACAGCCTCTTTAACAAACAGTGCTGGGAAAACTGGTCAGTTAAATGCAAAAGACTGAAACTAGACCATTACCTAACACCATATACAAAAATTAACTCCAAATGGATTAAACCTAGACATAAGACCAGAAACCATCAAACACATAGAAGAGAATGGAGGCAAAACATTATTAGACATAGACCTAAGAGATAATCTTTGGCAACTCAACTCCCATTACAAGACAAATAAAATCCAAAATAAACAAGTGGGATTACATAAAACTAAAAAGTTTCTACCCAGCAAAAGAAACTAGCATGAAAACAAAAAGACATCCAACTGAATGTGAAAACACATTTGCATCTCACACCTCATATAAGGGGCTAATATCTAAGATACACAAAGAACAACAACAAAAAAAATTGGACAACACAAATACAAACAATCCAATTAAAAACTGGGCTGATGACTTTAATAGACACCCCTCCGAGCAAGACAAACAAATGGCCAACAGGTTCATGAAAAGATGCTCTACATCTCGTCATCAGGGAAATGAAAATCAAAAACAACAAAAAACAAAAAAACAACAACAAAAAACAACAACAACAACAACAAAACAACAATGAGATATAACCTCACACCAGTAAAAATGGCTATTATTTAAAAAAAAAAAAGGAAATTGTAAGTGCTGGAGAGGATGTGGAAAAAAGGGAACTCTAATTTACTGTTGGTGGGAATGTAAAGTGATGTAACCATTCTGGAAAACAGTATGAAGAGTCCTTAAAGAATCGAGAATGGAAATTCTATATGATACAGTTATTTCTCTACTGGACATTTACCCCAATGACACAAAAACACTTATCCAAAAAGATATATGCACCCCTATGTTCACTGTAGCACAATTCATGATAGATAAGAGCTGGAAACTAAATGCCCATCAACAGAGGAGTGGATAAGAAACAAGTGTACACATACACTATGGAATACCATCAAAAGGGAGAGATCCTGGCATTTGCAACAACTTGGATGGACTGGGAGAGAATTATGCTTAGTGAGATAAGGCAGAAGGAGAAGGACAGACATCGTATGATAGTACTCATATGATGGGTAAAGAGAAAACAAATAAATGTCATAAATTAAACAACACTAAAAATGGGGAGGGAGGGAGAGAGAGAGAACGAGAAAGAGAGAGACAGAGGGAGAACACTACTCCAAACAACTACAGACTCTTAGAGATGAGAGACAAAAAGACAAATCAGGAGGTACCAAAGTGACGGGGGAGTGGTAGGGAAAATGGGATGAAGGGAATTAACTGTGAATGAAGGGAGAAAAAAAAGGGAGGATATTAGTAAATGTACTATGCTATTTGTAAATGTGAAAGTACCACTATTTATACATCAAAACAAGTCACTGTGAAAATGCAATGTTCCTTCAATAATAATAAAAAATAAAATTAAAAAAATATACAATTTTTATTTACTAATCTAGGAATATTTTGCCTTCTCCAATTTTTTGACAGTTGCCAACAGACTTGTACATAATAAATAATAAACTAAAAGATCTTAGGATTGCTATTTTCACTGTAGGCTGAAAGTATTACAAGCTTTTCTTGAGTGATACTTCAATAATTATTATTTACCTGTGAAGATCTCTTATGGACAGGAAGCCTTGTAAGCTGCCGATGACAATGTGTTCTCCAATTATACATATATCTGATACTTGTTCATTCAGGATTTGAGACCCCAGATATTTGCCATTTACAGAAAAGAGATGCAATGCACTCTTATCCTGCAAAAATAAATAATTTAATGACCTTAAATCAAAACTGACTTTTTATATTAATAATTAAAACTGTGAATTTAACAGAATGATTCCTGGTTTAGTATTTTGCAATAAAGATTGGTTATAGTTAAAGAAAAGTGTGGAGACAAAACTATGAAAATAATTTTAAATCAAAACTATGAAAATAATTTTAAATCAGACTGCATAGTAAAAAATGCTGAACAAGAACTCACACTTCTAATAGAATTAACATGTTGTTCAGTCAACCCCCTCCCTCATTTTTAAAATAAAAAATTCTGTTAGTTTTTAAAGAGCTTCATCAGTGAAAGGAAAATAAACATATAAAGTTCATGGGCTATTGGATCATACACTGCCTTATATATGTTTATATAATTTATGCTAAAGCTGAAGTCCCACGTGATCAGAAATTATTATATTATATAGGCCTATGGAAACTCCTAAAAGAAAATATAAACACTGTGGTAGGCATTCATATGAATAGTAAGGAATAAACAAATTGAACAATGAAAGGAAAACATCCTTTTAAATATGGTGGTCTTTTCTTCCTCCAAATGCCTCATAGATAAATGTGGGAATGGAAATAGGAGCTTATCGCTTATCTAGACTTACTGCATAAAAGTTTTATATACCTTGAGGGTGGTTTTCTCTTCAGTGCTGGAATAGATGATAATATGTCCTTCCCAAGATATAGCCAAATTAGGAATGGTCAGGAGTTGAGAACTCTCACAAGGGGGTCGCAAAGTCCTCATGTACTGACCTTTCTGAATGGTATGTATAATCACAGTGCCATCCTGCAAATGAAAAAGACATAGGAAAAGAACAATAAAAAAGAAGAAAAGAAAGGGGGTTGAATAAGGAAACATTTGGAAAGAATTGAGAAAATGACTATTCTACCAATGGCACATGGCAGTTGAGGCAAATTCAATCTTGAAATTTCAAATACTATTTCATTTCATAAAAGGCCCTTTTGCCTAACTATTAAGACCAATAAAATTTAAAAACAAAGTCTCAAGATTTTTCTTACTCTACTTTTGCCTAGTCCTACACAAACATTCTATAAAAGTTCTATACTTCAAACATTAGTCCTAGGAAAAAAGTTAAATGTAAATATTACCTCAAATTTATAGAAACAAATGAGCATTTCTTAAAGATATAATCTTACCCGTGATCCTGAGACTGCCATATCTAGTTCAGTGCTGATGCCGACACTCAATACTTCATCAGTGTGTCCATACAGAATCTGGAAGGGTTTAGATGCCAAGCCCACAGGAATACCTCCCTAACATTGAAACAGAAAATAAAGATAAAGGCATTTTATGGTAAGCTACTTTTTATAGAAAGGTTTATATTGTATTTAAATTGTTTAGTCACAAACTAACATCGCAATTAGTTCTTACTATAATGTCTACTCATAGTTATAATCATTCTTGAATTTTTCCTTAAACTCTCAAACTATTCTGAATCTTATGAAGTTTAAAAACTTAATCTGAACAGCTTCAAAGTTAATGGTTTTAGATTAACCTTAATAGGTACACGACTTGCCCTTTTCATCTACAAATTTATTCTTCCTTCATGTCAAAGAGACTATTTTTATCTCAGAATCTTTTTACATTTACTGGAATCTCTACTTGAGACATACATTGCTTTTATGCTAAGTTGTCTTTGATTTCTCTAGCATTCTTTTTCTAATTGCTTTAATCCTTTAATTATTTCATTTGTATTAATTTTATTTAGATCTTTCTTCCAAGGTAATAATTTGGCTTTTTAGTCACATCAAAACTGTTCTTAGCTGTTTTAATTTTGAATTTATTTACTATATTTGCAATGTTTTTGTTTTAAGGAGTGGTACAGGTACAGGCAGGAATGAAGGTGAGTAGACAGTAGGCAGGCAGGCAAAGAGAGGAGGAAGAACATTTATTTATTTCATTTAGTTGTTAATCTCAGCTGCTCCTTCTACCCTCCACCTCCAAGTCATGAATCCAGCCACGGGATATATATGGATTAACAGGCTGAAAACGACAGGCTTAACCACTAAGCCACTGGCACATGCCTCAGATTGATTTTAATCTCAATTTGATTCTTCTGCCATTTCCCTTTTCATTTTTTTTTATCATTTCATCTTTGAAGTCCTATTTCATTGAACTGATACTATGTTCTTCTAATTATACAACTTCACTGCAGGAAATCTCTCCATACTTGAGTTATTTCTTCATCTGTTTTTAACATGCTTTATTTATATATTATTTTCTATGATGTAGAATGTAGATGAACAGTTGTCATGGTGTGTGTGTTTTTTAAAGCATTCCTAGATAACTGTCCAGACCTTCTAAGAGCCTTATGTAATGTGCATGAATTCCCCTGGATATTCTATCTGGGACCTATTTGTCTCTGGGAGAGTCAGTCGAAATGCTGAGTACACACTATATCATTTCTGAAAGTCAGGTAAATCCTATATTATTTAAGTAATTAAGACACAGAGAAAGAGGGACTCTTCTAGAATTCATTTTATAAAGTTTGCATATCCCAGTACTAAACATGGTATAGAAAGAACAAAACTATATTTATTTTACTTAGGAGTAATGAAGTAATTATAGTACTAACTAATAAAATTCTATACTGCTGCATCCTAATGGAGTAGTGCTTAAGGTCAATTGCCTCTGAAGGCACAAGCCACCTACTCCTGGAGTTTGAGTCCTGGGCCTAGGGGAAAGCAACAAGTTTTAAAAAACTAAATAAAAATAAAGATACTTCTTTCTCCTCTTTGTGCCTTCTTGCCCTTTCACCCTCATTCCTGCCTGTACCTTTCCTTAAAAAAACAAACAAACCAACAACATAAATTATATGGGTTTATTATAGGAATTCAAGGATGGTTAAAACCTAGGACAGTTCTCAACATAATTAACTAAGAGAGGAGGTAACTCTTCATGGCTCAAGGCAGCTGAAATGCTGGCAAGCAGATCGCATAAAGCCTGAGTATCTGGCTTCAGAACCTGGGGTGAGGTGAAAAAACAAAATGAACAACTAAAGATATTTCACAGACAAAAAGATTTTTAAAGAAAAGAAAAAGAAAAAAATCTATACCAAACAAAAGGAAACAAAACTGGAAAAAAATAGCTGCAAGGACATTACTGACATGGTTGACAAAATTAGAACATGGTCTATGGATTAGATAACTTTATTGCATAAACTGTAAATGATGCGACTGATAACTGCAGTGCAATTATGTGTGTCTTTGTTCTTCGAAAATACACGCTCATAGTGTGCCCTGGTGGAGCAGCGGATGGGTTGGAGGCTGCCAAAGGAGCACAGGTCATGTGTCCCTGGGTTTGAGTCCTGGGCCTGGAGTTGGGTTTGGGGGACGACCAGTGTGAACAACTAAATAAAGAGAATGAGGTGCTTCTTCCTCTTCTCTCTTCCTGCCTGCCTGTCTGCTCACCTTCATTCCTGCCTGCACCTTTCCTTTAAAAAAAAAAGAATGTACGCGCTCAAGTATTTAGGGGCAAAGGAACAAGATTCTTTCACTTACAAATTGTTCTTAAAAAGTAGTATGTTGGAAGGAAGATTTGGAGAGAATGCTAACACAAATTATTTTTGTGTAATTTATAACTTGAAATTGTATTAAAACTGAAAAGCTATCAGTCAAAAAATGGTAGATTGCTTAAATATAAAGAAAACATAACTAGTGAAAACCAACAGCAAACAGTATACTAAATGGCACAAAAGTAAAGGCACTTTTATAGAAATAAGATATAAGACAGATGTTTCTTATAATTTCCTTACTGCTTTAACTCATAATTTAATAGAATAAGAAAATGACATAATTAGTATAATATACTGGAAAAGATAAAGACAACCACTTTTAAAATCTCATGAATGCATATCTACCTTATTTTCAGAAAATCTAAGAAATACTACTAATTGTGAGAGCTGGATAAGAGAACTGGTAAAAAGATCAGATCAAGTTAACTGTAGAGAAATCAATAGCTTTTTAAATATTAGCTATAACTAGTTAGAAATAAATATGACTTTAAAATATACAAAATAGTAAAAACATTAGAAATATTAATAAAGCAGATCTAAATGGACAGATATTATAAAACAATTTTATTAAAGGACTTTATAGATCTGAAACAAATACAGAAAAATTTCCTATTTCTAAATGAGAGTAATTATTAAAATGTCAATACATACCACATAAATATATAAATTAATAATGATTTAATTAAGACTAAAATGGGGCTTTTGAGGAATGATGTAGTCAAATAATTTTAAAGTTCATGTGGAAAAATAAATACTCATATAAGAATAGCTGAAAATATTTTTTATAAAAGAAAACTCAAAGAGTATTTGTTTTACTAAATATTAAAATACTAAAATTAAAACATTTGTGTGTTGGCATAGAGATAGGTATGTGTAAAATAATGGGAAATTTAGTAAAAGAGCAAATTCAGTAGGTAAAAATGTGGCATATTTAATCATTTATGCTGGCATGAATGACCTTCCACCTAGAAGTAAACAATGTATTTTTTATATTCTTTATTGTTATAGAATATTTATATTATTCTCTCTTCTATATAGATATATATTATAATAGCTATCTATCTCTATTATAATATATGAAAAATGCATTATTAGCAAATTGAAACTGAAATGTTAAAAAAAAAAGACCAAATCATTAGAAGAAAATTTGTAGATAATATTTTTAAAAATGTGGAGGGGGAGCAAGCCTTATAGAAAGCACAGTAGAAATTCATAAGTCATAAAGAAAAAGATGCTTCCCTGAACCAACATTATGATGAGAGTACATTAGGAATGATAAAAATTATAGCTATATAATTTCTGATAATCCCACCTGAAAGGAAAATAGTATTATTATGTTAACAAGAAATGAAAAATAAATGTTTTCTTATATAGGTTAATAGAAATTTTTGGAAAGTAATAGGGGATAAGATCATAAATCAGTCAATAAATGTAGGCAAAAATGTGATGATTAGGACAGCACAAAATGGGGATAAAAGAATGCAATAGAGCCCAAATAATCATTCAGAGAAAAATTTACTACTATATTAGAACATCTCAACAGTATTCTCAAGGTGAATTTCTTCCCTAAACCAAGAGTACTTAAATGTGCAGCTACCTGCTGTGTTATGTGCCATATCATACATGTAGTATCTCTGGAACCGGAAATCAAATGTATTCCACAGTAATCTGTAGCTAAACAAGTCACAATATCTGTTAAAAAAAAAAAAAAGTATTAAAAAATGGCTTTCATTTTGCTACAACAGAACTATAAGGGCAATTTTACAATCTATTATCACTAAATCAGTTGTGGCAGCAGAGAGAAATGTCGGAATGTCACAGAAACAGCACTGGGAAAAGACTGATACAGAAAAGCAGCAGTATTATAAAGTCATCTGGGACAGCCTTCTCTGAGTTACTTTTCTTTGAGGATGAAGAGTAGACATGGAGCAGAAGGAATGCCCATTAGAATCCAGGCAGACGGTGAGGTAGCTTGAAATGAACTTCCAGGTAATTTTGACACGCTTTTCTGCTCTCAATTTCTTATTCCCATTCACCTACTTCTACCGGGAACCAGTCCTACGGAATGTATGTGTTCTTAACCAAGATAGTACATATTAAAATGTGAATTCACAATACAAAATACATTTTTTCTAAATGTAAAAATCTGAGCTGAAATGACATCTGAAATAGTCATTGATATAGAATTAGTAGACACTATTTGCCTTTCCTAATAAGTTTACTAGTAAAAAATCTACTCAATATTTATTCTTGTTTTGAAGATGGAGACACTAAGAACCAGGTTAAACTATATTCAACAATTTGACATCTCTCATGATTTACTATTAACAAAGTCATAAGGCATTTAATATCTTATTTAATTATGACAGATCCATTATGATTTTAATCTCAAAATTTTTATTTCTGTAAATCCATAAAAAAGACTTAGCCTAGTATCTTTCAGATACTATGAAACCATATTAAATTATATGATGCTTTATTTAGTATATCCAAAATACAATAAATACTCTAGGTATACAATATTCACAACTCTGCTCTATCAAAAAGTTCACTCACTTTAAAAGGTAAAATTTATTTTTTTTTTTATAAAGAATATATATAGCTTTTATAGTTAGAAAAAAATAGAGAAATTTTTGTTTGGGGGAGGATTAATACTCACCCATGTGTCTGATAATGTGTGAAATAATTTTGCCTTTTGTAAGTGACATCACTTGAATACTATTATCCCAGTGTCCAGCACTGAAAAGCAACTTTGCATCATGTGATACCATAAACAGCTTAGAAGTGATCTCCAGTCCTGGTGCAAAAGGACCACTCATACTTCGCTGGGTTCTGTAAACACAACTAAATATTAGACTTTACCTTAAAAAATCAGAGAGATAAATTGAAATCAGGGATCTACTACTATACAGGCAGATAGATGTGTACTCATCAATATTTGTGAGGATAATTTTCCAACCCAAATGAAGTCAGTAGATGGGTTTTATCAACTTACCACTGAAATGTCTATGAGCATAGTTAATTTAGATTCTTACAGAAAAACACAAATAAGTAATCAGATCTCTGGGTATGTAGAAAAGTGACAGTTCACTTGGAAACTTCAGCTCTAGACCTTTAGTTGAAGGGATGCTTTGTGTAAAGTCTAACAGTACTAAGTGTATGGGAAAAGAAGGAAAAAAGATGTTGTCACTAATAAACATTATCATTTCCCTTCTACAGATGAGTAACTCAGAGGTTGGGAAGCATCACCATAAGTAAGGACATAACCTTTGGAGATTTAAAAAAATAAAGTAAATGATAAATTCTTATTACATAAAACACATAAAACCTATTTGTAAATATATTATACAATAAAATTACAATTAAGTCTAAAAACTATTCCTAATAATCTTTGCTTCCATATGGTTATTAGAGAAATCACTTTATCTTTAAGCCAGTAAGTCAAGGAGTAGAAAATAGGGATAGAAGAAATAAGGGAAGAAAAAAGGGGAGAGAGTGGGGAAGAAAAATCTGGAGACATAAATCAACTAAGATACCACCTTTAGCTGTTTTGCTTTAAATGTTCATTTACTTACTTTGGATTAGTCACAGTTTGATCCTTGAAGAATGTAAAGTAGTTAGAAATGTTTCTATCATAAGGCAGCCATCCATGAGTTCCAATAATATAATTCATGCTTACTGTTACCTGGAAAATATTAAATGAGGTACACCCTGGTGGCCTCACAGTCTAGAACATCCTGGGTACAGTTCACATACATCCCAAGGTTCCAAGTTCAAGACCCAAGGCTGGTGGAACAACCAAGATAGACAACTAAATAAAATAAAGTTCTTCTTTCTCCTCTCTTCCTGCCTGCCTGCTTCTGCTTCTCTTCATTCCTGGTTATACCTTTCCTTTAAAATAAAAAATATAAAAACATTAAATGAAAGATTAAAGAAAGCTGCATAGGATAACCAAACGTTCACACTGATCATTTAGGGAATAATGTGGGATTGTGTACTTAAAATATGAAACTCATTAAGAATGTCTCAAAATACTTCAAATGGAAAAAAACTCTTCATTTCTCTTACTGTAAAAAAAGTTGTCCAATGTAGCTTTCTTTACTAAAATTATTATCCTCCTAATTTCTCAAAGTACATTAGCATGTATTATTTGGCAGGAAGAAGACTTAGTAAGACAGCATAAGAATGTGATCTATATCATTTACAACATAAATCAGAAGTAGAACTTACGATGAATTATTAAATGGTCTCCCTTAATAAAAGGCATATAGTAAATATTTTCTTTTTAAAATTAAAAGCTTTCTTTTTCTTTGATTATGAAAGTAACAGAACCCACCCAAGTCAGATAACTTTAAAGTTGAAAATCACAAGAATCCCATCACTCAAAAATGCTGTTATTTAAAAAAATGATCTTTCCAGACCATTTTTCCCTATCATAATACATAATATGCATAATAAGAAAAACAGGTCTAGTTCTGGAATGTCTACTATTCACTGTCATTTTTATGGAACAATTCTAATAATTTCTAAGTGGCAAAGTTAGAAAAAGACAGACTTAGATTTGGTCCATGTACCAGGATCCCCAGATCTCTTACTTGCTAGCTCTGGAACCCTGAGCAAATTACCTGAGTTTTAATTTCTTTCCTGTAGAAGGAAAACAATAATAGAGCTGATCTCACAGAACTGTTAAGTGAATTCAATGACAAGATTCATGTCAGTGCTCACTAGTATGTCCTCGTGTATACCTTAGTCAATTCTGCAGTCTCATTCTCAAGATTATTATTACAACTTTATGAAAGATTTCAATAACTGATAAGAGGCTAGATCAATTTTTTAACATAAAATTTTCACATTTATTATTCCAGATCAACTTTAGCATTAACAGTAACTACTTTAAAAGAGTGTTGTGAAAAAGCAATACATTTTTATACTTGGTCAAATTCTATAAACAATTTCTTATTTTTAAATATGACCCTGAAGTTCTATTTTCTCACTTCCTGGGTTAAGTTTTAATGCATATACAGCTAGCAATATGGAAAAGATATGAACTGACTTACCAGTAACTCAGGGCTGCCTTGAGACAGAAAGGAACGAGATTGATTTTTGGGGATGACGGCCTTTACCAGTGGAACACCATCACTGATCCCCTATAAATCAGAGAGAAATTAGTGGTTGAATTTGTTCATTTATTAGGTACAAATTGCTGAAAACTTCTACTTCATTAAACAAGGATAAATCCTGTGATACAGCATTTTGCTCTATCAAAACATGTAACTAAAAATAAAGGAAAGAAATTATACACCATGGTTGGATGGCATACTTGAAACTTCTGAAACCCCTAAAATTCTTATATTCTACTCCTCTGCTGTCAAAACAGAGATGAAGATTTCAAGGATCAATAACCATTTAAAACAAGCAGTGATTGAGAATCTTTCCTTTTGACTTGCCATATTGACAAATATAAAGTAGAAAGTATAGACCATATAAGAGTATATTTCTCAAATAAGTGGAAAAACTGATTACATTTTTACAGAAATTTCCTTTTGAGTTTAACTTTCAAAAAATTGATCTATTTCATTAATTCAGGTACTCCATGAAAGCCCCAATAATATGACCGAGAATATTTGCTATTATCTTATTACAATTTGAAAGAGTATAAAAATTGAGCTAAGTTTCTTTATGTGATAGTAGTTCATAAATTATGCCTAGCATTTATTAGGGAAATTACAGCTGGACACTACTGGGTACACAATATGTGCTAGGTGCTGTTCTAAGAGTTTCATATAAACTAACAATTACAAACCATATAAAGTCAGGGCTTCTCTTTTCTCTTTACACTGATTTAATCAAGAGAAGAAGGACTTCTATTTCAAAAAGTATAAATGAAAGTGGTGTCTCAAGTAATCTGTTTATTAAGCCCTTGCTTTCACTGTTACCTCCATTTGTCAGCATCATTTTAACACTTAGAATTGACTGACAGGGACGCTTTCTCTTTTCATATGAAAGGGGAGATACTTTCTCATATAATAAAAATGAATTAGCAAGTTACTGGTACCCAAGATTTTGTATTGTGTTCTTTATTTTGCTCCTACAATGTCTTTGAGAAACCTTCCCTATGACATGTGGGTGCAGAGAGGGACAAATATGACTGCACCTGCAGATAGAACTCAGAATGTATTAATCTATAAAAACAATACTATAATGATTAGACATGATAAAAATCATTTTGACAGTATTACATAATAAATTTAGTATTATATGTCCATCAGATCATGAGTAAAATAAGGTTTTATGTACAGTAGAGTTAACAGAGCAGGACTGACACTGTTCTTAGAAAGGTCTGCTTCCAAGGTTGGTCCTTGACTGGCAGTTACCTACATGGATCTAAAATTTGTGCCCACTGATAAGGGCACAATGGATCACTGTGCCTAGACTTCTGTGCAAACAAAAATTTATACTGAACACCTGCTTTTCTTCTGGGAGTTTGGAATTTTGGCACATGCTCAGCAGAGGGTGCCTATGTGATCAGAACCAAATAAAAACTTTGGGTGTTGAGTCTCTAATGAGTTTGCCTGGTGGACAAAACATTTCATTCAAGTATTCACATTTCATTACTGAAAGAATTAAACATGTCCTATGTGACTCCACTTGGAGAGGACTCTTAAACACTAGTGCCTGGTTTCCCCCAGATTTCACCTTATGTGCCTTTGTCCTTTGCTGATGTTGTTTTATATCAATAGTAGGTATGACTATATCTTGAATACCTGTGAGTCTATAGGAAATTACCAAGCTTGGGGTGGTCTTGGGGTGCCAAAATACATCTTGGGAATTAGTCATCAATTCTATGCATGGTTTCTATATGCTCTGAGTTTTAGGCCACTGACTTAAGATACTTTTAGAAAACACCTATTTTGTAGAGTTTGTATTGTTAAACATTAAATAACTATCACAATAAACATGAATCTAGAAAAAGAATGACAAAGATTAATTCCTAAGTGCTCTCACAAACATGTGAGAGACATTTACATTACACATTAAAATACATTGGAACTTTCATTTGATAAAATTCAGTATATAAAGGTATAACAGTCATAAACTTCATATAAATTATTTTCCATGATATTAAATATAAACACATCACAATGATGCTCTAATGCAGGGTTTGATAAACTAGGAATGTGGGACAAACCTAGCCTACAACCTGATTTGTATGCAGTGGATAAGCTAAGTTTTGGCATTTTTAAACGGTTACATTTTAAGTGGCTATATTTTTATGTGGTTTTTAATGTGTGTATGTGTGTGTGTGAGAGAGAGAGCGAGAACTGGAAAATAAACTTTTTTCATCTTTGGATTACAAAGTTATTCTATGTATACTTCCAAATTATTCTTTTTTAAAATTATTGATACTTATTAAATCTTTTGTTCACACTGCTATCTTCACTTTTGAATAATGACATTGTATCTCAATCTATATTTCACACCACATCCTCTCACAGAGTTCCAGTGTCATTTACCACTATCTTTCCTCTTCTTTCCATCCCTCTTCACTCCCACCACCCTGGCAGTCACCCAAACTATTCTTAATGACTATTAATCATTACTTTTTCTTTTTTGGTAAAGACATGTTATCTGTCCTAATCAAATTCATAAGTACACATTTATTTCATATTCACATTCTGAACTATCCAAAGTAATTCAATATGTATAATTTAAATATTTGAATTTGAAAGTATTTCAATTGAAGACATTTAATTAGAGCCTTAACTATCCTGTTTCACTTCATTTTTTCTTTTGATGCTATCAATTAGCAATTTCACTTATTTGGCCATATTTTGGACATGAACAGACTTTATGATTAAGAGTTACTCTAGTTTCCCTCTACAACCATCTCAATTGTCACTAAACAGCATATTTAATCAAATTATTTATTCTTCCTTGTCAGAAAAATGTGATGTAGAAGAAAGCAAGCCAAAAGAAATAGTTCAAAATACGACTGACTAACAAACAAAAATTTAAAAAAAAAAAATCCAAGAATAGATTACTACAAGATTATTTACTATTCTGGATGAAGAACTATAGATCTACCCCCTCCATTAAAGAATTTGGTACACTGAGTATACGCAGAATTGAGAGAAAATTCTTACCAACTTGGCTATTACCTCTATAAAAAATGACTTGAGTTCAGGGAGGTGTTGAAATAGGTTTACAACTGAAGAATCTGTTTTGGTTTGCCTCTGGAGTGCATCCTCTGCTGATAACCTAGGAGGGTGTGGTTCCTTCAAAATAGTTTTAAGGAAAAATAATTAATAATAACAAACACCTTTCACTGTATTTTTTGGTACATACTGGGCTCTAGCTAGAGTGGGTTACATACCACACACTGTTGACAATACCAGGTCAGACCATGGCCCAGACTATTCCCACAGCAGATTTCTTATCCTCTTCATTTCTATAGAAGCCATATTTCTATGATGAAGTTTTACTTTTTGATATGGCTTCTGAGTTTCTAAATCAGAATTAATTATACTCTTTTATTAATTTCTTCTGCACATTATGTATTTAATATTTTTTAGTACTTATTTCCTTCTATATTGGATTACGTAGCTGTTTATAGTTGTCTTGACCAAAAAGGCAGTAAGTATTTTAAAGTCAGAAATCAAGTTTTAATCATTTTTGCATTTTCAATACCAAGAACGATATCTTAAATATGGCAGATGCTTAATAAATATTTGATAAAATTAAATGCATTACTCAAAATTTATAATATGAGTGAATCTTTAATTCTAGAAATAAGATTAAAATGTCAATACTATTTGTATCAAATTATGTATAGTGCCACATTTCCTTTCAAATAATTAGTATCTTTTTAACTTTATATTTTTTAACTTCAATATCAAAGAAATACAAATAAAACGAACATTCCAGAGGTACAGTTAAAATGCAGAATGAATTCTCTCTGGCCATGCCCGGATGGAGCAGTGATTGGGTACAGCCCACATGCACTTTAAGGTCCCAGGATGGCATCCCACGAATGGCAGGAACAACCAAAATGAACTATACAAAATAACTAAAAATTCTTCCTCCTCCTCCTCTCTCTTCCTGCCTGCCCGCCTGCCTCTGATATTAATATGAAGAAAGAAATACAGTAATATTTATAATTTGATTCTGTATTTTATGTATTCTATAATGTGAATTTTAGGACTGGGTAGGCTCTGGATACTCAGTACCCATTTGGGGTAATATTAGCTAATAGAAATTTTTTCTCTGTTAAATGAATCTCAATACAAAGTTAATTTTAATAACGTAACCAAGCTGGTATTCAATTAGAGCTAATTCTCCATTTAAATAAAGGAGTAATAGTACACCTGACAGGGGGGCTTCAATTTCGCCTTTTCCTTTCTCAGAAATAACAGTATAGGTTTTTGATTTTCTGAGTAAATATGAATCCTTCTGTGACTTAAGAGTCATTGACTTATTTGTGGATTTGATGGCAATATTTTGTTATTTCGAAAAAATCACGCATTTACTTTCAAGCAAAGCATTATACATGTATATTCAGAAATAGATCACACATGTACATTCAGAAATAAAGCCTTTGGAAACTAAAAAATAATGATAATTTAAGTATTTTTCCAAAATTCTAGCTAATTCTTAAATAAGGATTTAAAATAATTAAAAATCTTGAAGATAGAAGTAGCGCTATTCCATTGAAATTAAATTCTAGACTTTTAATGTTCTTTATAACTTTTATGATTTACCTTTAACAGCTGACAAGGTGTTTGACCAAAATTATTAATCATCCCTTCTAAGGCCTTTCTTTCCTTCTCATCTGTTAAGGCATCCAGATCCACAGCTCCTAAAACCAAGAGAAGCAGTGAACTCACTACAGAGTGAAAACAAATCAGCAAACTGCACAACTGATTATGAATATGAGAAACTGATCAGTATACCTGCAACAAAATATTATTCCATTCGTCAATTAATAAATATATTTTTAAAGCACTCATCTTTTTTCAAAACTACTAAATTCTCAAACACTGAATCTGTATAAAAATGAATTCTATCCACTTTAGAACTAAAATATTTTAGATAAAAGTTAACTGGTAGTCTAAGTTTCTCTTGCAAAAATATAAACCATACTTATAGTAGACCTAATTGTTTCCTTCATGATAGTCAAGCTGAAACAAGTATAATAATTACACAAAAATACTGATTTTTTAAATTATTTTATTATTATTATATAGTTACAGCTTATTAACAAATGTTGAAGAAGGTAATATTCTGGTTAACTGATTATACTCAGCCATCTATTAATATGAATTGATAGTAATAGGAAAAACTAAGTCCGATTTCAAAGTCTATGCTCCTAATGAATATGCCATACAACCTTCCTACATTATTATTATCAGAATGACTATAGCAAGGTAAAAAAATATGAACTCATTTACCAAGTCATATGGGCTCTGCTTGAATCCATATAACTTCAAACTATTTATAATCTTTAGAACTATTTGCTCTACTTAAGGATGAGAAAACAAAAACTACTTATTAAGCCTTTCAAAGTCTTCAGAAATGCTCTTGATCCTGAGTTATACATCAGAATAATGTCATCATACAATGTATTTGTTATTCAAAAAAATGTCTTTTAAAGGAAAGGTACAGGCAGGAATGAATGCCAGCATGCAGGCAGAAGCAGAGAAGAGAAAGTAGCACCCCATTCATTCTACTTAGTTGCTCATCCTGGTTGCTCACCCCAGGCCCTGGTCTTGAACCTGGGTCCTTGGGATGTATGCAGACTGTGCTGCGGGGACCTATTCAATAAGCCACCAGAGAGTAAATTTGTTATTTGTAAATCTAAAGATCTTTCAAAGTCTGTTAACAATTTAATATGAATATTTAATGTAAAACCTGACTGAACTGGTACACCACTGTGGCTCAGATGGCTGAGATGTTGGTGTGTGAACCAAATACAGCCAAAGGACCCAGGTTTATGACTTGGGACCAAAGACTAAAAAAAAAACAAACAAATATATTAAAATTTTTCTTCTTCCTTCCTTCCTCTTCCTCCATTCCTCCCCCTCTTGGAAAAAAAAAACAAAAGTGATTGAATAGTACATATATAGGCAGAGATCAAACACTTTGATGCCACCAATATTTGACATTTACAATAGATTTGAACATATGTGCTTAACTACTTTTAATAAAGGAGCGGCCTCTAAACCATTCAAATAGAAAAAGATCACTAAAACTACTTTTTAAATGTAGTCTCTCTCATATTAAATAAGTGGTGTCCAAAATACCAATAGCATGTATAAAAACACATTAAATAATAGTTTTTATCACTACAGTGCAAGAGAAAAAGCATACAGAATTTACCTTCATAACTACAGTAATAGAACACATTGAGCGCCTCTACTGCAGCTGGCCCCCTCTGCTTATATCCAAAAATCAGATCTATCCATTCATGAAGATGAGCAGAAACATATTCAGACTCCTAGAAAAAGAAGGAATTCAATAACAGAGATACCTATCAACTACAATGCAGGTTCTTTAAAAAAGGAAAAGGAAACTTAGCATTTCCACATACAAGTCTTACTTACCACTGCAAATACGCTGCTCTCAAAATCATATTGAACATTTATTCAATATCAACTGCATGTTGACTGTATTCTACCTAGTATAATTTAGACAGCATATTTATTAATATTTACTACAAATGTATCTCATAACTAGCAAGTGAAGGAAATAACACAAGTATATTCTAAGAGCCCAAATATCAACAACAAAAAAATTAATGATAGCTGCAGAAATGTACTTTTGTTGTGAAATTTCCATTGAAACAGTTTTCTAGAAATTCAACTTGTGACAAGACTTCAAACTAAAATGGAGAATATGAAATGAAGAATTTCAGATATACACACTTAGGACGACAAAGCTAAAGAATTGATAACCTGATTTGTAGAAGACCGAAATTATCTCCTGACCAATGAACGTCTGTCAAGAATCTCTCCCCATCTTCAAGTCAACTAGCTTCACTGCTTGGACTGTAGCTGACCTTCCCCCTTTGCTCTCCTTGTCCATAAATATGCAGGCAGCTTAAAGCCTTTATGGATTAACCTGAGGCTTGCTATAGCATGTGTTTCTGAAACAGCAATTCCTCTGCTAATTGAGAATAAACTAAATTTCTGACAGTTCAAACTCACCTCTTTATTAAGGGTAAAAAATTCAAGGAAAAAATGAAACCAGATGACCTTAAATCACTGAGGTTGACTGGGTAGCTGGCAGAAGTTAGAAGGCTCTCTTGGACCCTACTAGCGATGGCTTATAAAACAATGAGCAAATGAATATTAGACACAGAAAAAGGGGACTCATGTTTTAGTTACATAAAAGATAAAAGAAAAGGGTACCTAATGAACTAATGGAACTGGAGATAGATATCGAGACAGAATAATTTTATATCCAAGTCTCTAATTCGTTTTGAATTAATTTTTCTGTATAGTGCCAGAAAGTGGTCTAGTTTCATTCTTCTGCATGTGGCTGTCCGATTTACCCAGCATTATTTACTGAAAAGACTTTCCTTTCTCCATCATATGCTCGTGGCTCCTTTGATGTAAATTAAATAACCATAATATACGAGTGCATCCATTTCTGGGTCTTTAGTTCTATACCATTGATCTTTGTATCTGTTTTTATTCCAGTACCATGCCACTTTTTTATATTTAGTATTTATTGAGGCAATTTTACTTTACAAAATAATATAAACCCATATGTGCATGTTCCCTGTTCCTCAAATATATCACAATACACCCAGCACACCACCAAAACACCAAGAGTTCTTCATTATTGTTCACTGGACCCTACCACCTCCTGCCCCACCTCAGACCCCGTTTCCCACTGGTAACCTCAGTTCAGTTTACTTTTGTTTTTATACCCCTTAACTCTGGAGTTGAGTCTCTAAAGACTTAAGGCTGATATACTGGAGTGTCTTCCCCATGTTGTCTTCCAAGAATTTTATAGTTTCTGGTCTTACACCGAAGTCTCTAATCTACTTTGAATTAATTTTTGTTTATGGTATCAGAGTGGTCTAGTTTCATTCTTTTGCACGTGGCTGTCCAGGTTTCCCAGCGCCATCGTATGCACTTGGTTCCATTGTAAATGACAATATATGAGTGAGTTAATTTCAGATGTTTCGGTTCTAGTCCACTGCTCTGTGTCTGTTATAATTGCAGTACCATACAGTATTAATCACTATCACTTTGCAGTCTATCTCAAGATACGGGAGTGCGATACTTTCAGTTTGGGTTTTGTTTTTCTCATGGCTACTTTGGCTGTTAGGGGTCTTTTGCTATTCCACACAATTTAAAAATCTTTTTATTCTATTTATTTGAAGAATGCTAGTGTGATTTTGATGGGGATTGCACTGACCTGTATATTGCTTTAAATAAGATGGCCATTTTAACAATCATAATTCTTCCCAGACATAAGCAGGGGTAACTTTCCATTTCTTATATCTCCCTTTTTCTCTGAAGAAAGTCTTATAGTTTTCATTGTACAGGTTTACCCTCATTTTGTTAAGTATAGTCCAAGTTTTTTCATTCTTTTTGCTTCCTTTGTAATTGGGATAGTATTCTTTCCTTCATTCTCTTCTAACGTATTGCTATGAAAATGCAACACATTATCTTGTACTCGTTTTGTAGCCTGACATTTTACTGTACTCATTAATTCTAATAGCTTTTAATGGTGTTTTTAGGGTTTTCTCTATATATTATCATGTCATATGCAGGTAGTGATAGTTTTACTTCCTCCTCTCCAATTTGGATTCCTTTTATTTCCTCTTGCCTAATTGCTCTAAGACCTCCATTATGATGTTAAATAGCACTGGTGAGAGTGAATAGCCTTGCCTACCTTCAGTTTTTTTACTAGTCTAATGTTGCCTGTGGATCTATAATACATATAGTCTTTGCTATGTTGAAGTATGCTCCTTATACTCCAATTTTATGTAGAGTTTTAAATCAAAATGGATGCTGAATCTTGTTAAATGTTTTCTCTGCATCTTTTGATAGGATCATGTTTTTTCTCCATGCTCTTGTGGAGAAATTTGCATCTCTAAATACTTTTAAAATCCTCCTTTGATTTCCTTTTTTTGGGGAGTTGTTTAGCCTCTAGATATTTTGAAGTTTTTCACCTTTCTTTTTGTGATTGATATCTAGTTTTAATACTGTTACCGGAGAAGATGCCTGGTATGATTCAAATCTTTGTTCATTTGTTGAGCCATGTTTTTTTCCCCAACATATAGCCTACCCTGAGAATGTTCCATGAAAACTTGAGAAATATTTGAATTCTGCAGTTGTTGGATGAAGTGTTCAGTACCTGTCTATTAAACCAATCTGTTCAAATCTGTCATTTAAAGTTATTACCCTGTGAATTTTCTCCCTGTTTGATCTGTTCATTGTTGTAAATGGGGTAGTGAAGTCTCCTATTATTGTATTGTTGTCACTGTCTCTCCTTAGTTGTTAACAATTACTTTATGCATTTTGGTGCATAAATAATGATGAGCTATGTCTTCTTGCTGATTGACTTTTTTTTAATTGACCTCAATCATTATATAATATCCATCATTCTTACTGTCTTCTTCATTTGGAGGTCTATTTTATCTGATATAAATATGACTGTTCCTGCTTTTTGTTTCGTTTATCATTTGGATTGCCTTATAAACACTGACTTTGAATTTATTGTTCTCTTTTGAATGCAAATGAATCCCCTTGACACAGCAGAAAGCTAGGTTATGCTTTTAAATCCATTTGGTCACTGTATGTCTTTTGATTGACAAGTTCAATCCATTAACATGTAGGGTGATTATTGATATGTAATCATTTTTTTGTCATTTTGTTCATTGTATTCTGGGAGTTGTCACAGACAGTACCTTTGTTCTTTTCTTTAGGGGATTTGAAAGTATGTTGTGTTGTTTTCCTTTTTATGTTCCTCTTGTTTTTACCCTGGAGTTTTCTGAGATTGCCCTGGGGCTTACATAAAAGTTTCTATGCTTATTAACTTGTTTTTATTGAAAAGTCTCAAGCTCATTTTAAACAACTGCATTTTCACTCGCCTCTCTACTTCTAACATTTTGATAACTTGCTGTTTTTAAGTGGGGTTTCTTTCTATTCTTTCCTTTAGTAATATTTGTAAACATGGTTTTGTGGTGATGAATTCCTTTAACTTTTGCTTTCCTATAAAGCTCTTTATCATTCCTTTAATTCTAAGTGATAATATAGCAGTGTAGTTGTATCCTTGGTTGGAAGTCCTTTTCTTTCAGTAATTTGAATATACTATGCCATTCCTTTCTTGTCTATAAAGTTTCAGCTGAGAAATATACCTATAGCCTTATGGAGACTCCTTCGTATATAACTCATTTTTTTTCTAGCTGCTTTTAAAATTCTTTATCTTACATTTTTGACATTTTATTAACAATGTGTCTTAGTATAAGTCTGTTTGGATTTATTTTGTTCAGAATTCTTGAGCTACCTGGGTCAACAGGTCTGTTTCATTCCTCAGGTTAGAAAAACTCTGCTATTATTTCTTTAAATACAATTTGTGACCCCCGTCCTTCTCTTCTCCTTCTGGAATTCCTATGATGTAAACGTTATTTCTCTTTATGTTATTCCATATGTTTTTCTCATTTCTTTTAATTCTTTTTTCTAAAAGAGCTATATTTTTAAGCCACTAAATTTTGATATAGTTTGTTATAAGCAGTACATAATTGAAAAACCAATTCCCAACATTTTATTAGCAAGGAGCATGTCTTCCTAAAATCTTGGAGCTGATTTCATGTTATAGATAATGCTGAGAAAAGCACCTGAGAAACTCCTGGCCAGCTAATACGCAACAAGTTATTTTTCAGAGTTGCTTTATTTTTTTACCAATTCTTTATGCATAGGGTTATTACTTACAAATATTATAATCCTAAATTTTATAAATTTGATAAACTATGTATTAATGGCAGGAATGCTTTCAAATAGTACTCTATTTAGTTTAAAAGTCTGCATGCACCATTTCAGTTTAGAAAACTATGTAGGCTATTATGGGAAGGAAAAAACCCCACATTATCTGAATGATACCAACAGAATAGCAGCATTAAACTAACTCTCAGTCTCTCAATTCCAAATTGGAAATTTAGCTAAAGACTATATACATAAAACTGTATATGTATTGTATATGTGTATACATATATAAATAATATATACACACATGCATACATATACATACACATCTATATATTCATTCTAAAGTGGCATTCAGGATTAGCCTTACAAAAAACCTACTGAAATCCTTTAGAGAAAACAAATTGTACTTATCATTGTTAGATTTAAAACAAATGTGGGTAATGCAAATCCTCAAACTATACTAGCTTGGTAACTAGAATAACTTCACACACAACATGCAGTTATCTTTTGTGTGTTTGCTATATAACCATGGGATGATCCAAGTCTCACTCTGTCAGTAGAGGTTGTAACTTCAAAATAAATGACTTTTTAATACTTTTTAAACAATATACATAATAGATTACAATTTAATCTAGAAAAATAGTTTATTCCATCCTCTCAAAAATGCAATAATATGTATCTTATTACTCTAGTAACTAAATAAAAAAATCTTACCAGAGCTTTCCTATGTTTGTAGATAAAATCTTCAGCTGACTTAGCCCATCTGGGAAGAATGACATCATTTACTAGTTCCTTGGAAACTTGTAGACGACCCAAGTTAAATTCTAAGACATGTAAAAGACAAATATATCAAATCATTTTAGATTTATATAAGTCAAGGAAACCAAATATGACAGTACATTCCTTAGCAGCACTGAATGCTGATTAATTAAGAGAAATAAGTTTCCTTCTTGATCTGAATTCATTGAACAGGTAAATATAATTCTTATCTATTGAAATACACTTTATCAGTTTACTAAGGAAGTATATGAAACAACTACAAAATTAGTTATTAAAAGGTAATCAAATTAATACTTCATCTTTTGTTGAGGAAAGCAGAGGAAACTATAACTCTGAGCAAAAATGCAATATTATGTATTCCTCATATTGAAAATAGCAACATAGTCCCTCTAATGGTTAATATATAAAATACAGCTTCCTAGAGCAACTTACACCTTAAAGTCAATCACTGGAAAAGTTGTATTTGTCTTACGGAAGAATAATACATTTAGATACCACCAATCTAAGTAGATATCAACATCATAAATAATTGTACATATATTAGAGCATGGTGTGTTGAAAAAACTATCTAAAAAAAAAAGTGCTACCACAAAAAACCCTTATACAGAAAACTGCCTTAAATTACCAGTGCGTCCAAGTTGGAGAGGAGTTTAAATGTCACAGAATGCACAGGGTCTATAACTCTGTTAACCCAACCAGCTGAGTAGTAGAAACTGTTAACTGCCACTTGATACTCATTCTTTCTTATTTGGTAGCAGAACCTTGATTCTATTCCAATACCCATCCCTGTCCCTATGTATTTCATGACTAATGCTAGTGACTACTGTAGGAATTAGTATAAACTCCACTGTGAACAACGAAGGGAGGTTATGAGAAAGGGTTCCTCCCTCTTAAGAAACAACACAAAGAATTAATAGTCCCATTTCTTTCTAAAACACTGTTGTACCTGCCTATGATACCTAGAATTGCTTTACTCATGTGTTGACTATGAGAGGAACCAAGTAAAGACAAAGTCAAAATGCTTAGAATAGCAGAGTGGAAATAAAAAGAAGTAGGCTTTGATGATGTTGTTAAGTTACCTAAAACTACCATGCCTCAGAAATTTTATTTAGGACAATGTTAAAAATTCTTACTTGCACAATTTTGAGTTGCCTTTATTAAAATTTATCAGTTAATATTTAACAATCTAAAACTGTCAACTAAGAAAGAGTACCTTAAATTCCACATCCAAATTTAATCTGCTCATACCTCCTATCCTAGATACTAGGATATCCTAGTCCAATGGCTGACTAAGAGTCTGATCAGACTCAAGTAATAGATTTACTTGATTTTCTGAAAGTCCTCAATTCTAACTGCCTTGCTCTGAGAACGAGATGCCCTGCTTCCAACATCCTGTCCCAAGAGCATGGAGCCCTGGATATGCATTCCCAGCAGGAGAAATAATTCTCTTGAGCAAAGCATCAAACATTAACATTACAGGCTGGAGGAAGAAAAAGAACTTGGTAATGACTCTCTGACACTGTAATTAACCTAAAGAACACCAGCAATAACAATCTTGCTGATTTCCTTAGGTTGCTTAAAAGTTAATCCAAAACTATGTCACAAAAAAAGTATTTACCTATTTCCAAAAACCATATTTAATTAAATCCACAATTCTCTACTTCAAAAACATGATTTTTTAAACACTGTGATAATTTAAACTGTCATTATTTTCAATTCACTTCCTCTCATGTTTTAATCAGAAGTCAGCAAATTTTCTAGATAATCAAATAATAAATATTTTTAATTTCTGAGCCACATTGTTCTCTATCACAACTCAAATATGTTACTAAGTTATAGTATGAAAGCACTTAATAGTGTGTGTGTATATGTATATATAAATTGGTGGACTATGTTCCAACAAAGCTTCTGTAACACCTCAGTTTGTAGCAAACATTGTACTGATACATTTTCTTGTCAATTCACATTGACTTATTTATTCAAGTTACCATAACACTTCCCTGGAAGCTAAAACAAATACCTGGGCATAAATTATGCCCTATCACTAAATAATCTACAGACAGAAAGAATTGTGATTAATCTATAAGATATCACAAAATGTCCTGAAAGACATCTTTCAAGCTCTTCCTTTGGAATCTGCTGAATCAAAATTTCAATCACTGATTTCTTACGATTTTGATTTTCCAAAAATTCTGGAAAATAGAAGAATTCAGGAATAAGTTCTTTAACATCATATGGATTATCCATGAGAGCCTGCCACGTAGCAGGGATGGAATGAAATTGTCGATCTGCACAATCAAACCTGCACAAGGAGATTGAAAGAAAACAGTGAATACTGAATGAGGCCAACAACAGTCATGAAACAAAACCTTAAAAACTCCTTTCAGGTTTCCTGGTGATAGAACTCCTCTTTTCTTAATCTTCTCTTTAATATCTGAAAACACAGTTTTCTCTCTCTCTTTCATGATGATCTCTCTTCTGTATCTTGTCAGGAATTAAATACTGCAATTTTAACTATTAATACCATTTTAGTTAAAATAGCTGAAAACAAAAACTTACTGGATAAAATTCTTAAGTATTAAGTTAAACATGACCTTAAGACTTTAAAAAAATTTTAATATTTGTTTAGCAAAATTCATTACAGAAAGTGAATGTTATTTAGATATTTTATAATTACAGAGTTTAAATACCACTCTAAGTATTTTAGTATTAATACACTTGGTTAACAGACCTACAAGAATGCTGGTGATTTAATTCTCAATACATGAGTATGTTGACAAAACTCTTCTGCTAAAAATTAGAGGCTAAGGTAAGGAAATAACTGAATGGCTAAAGCTTTTATATTTTATTTACACATATTATCATCTTATTTATTAGTATTTTTAGAGTTCCATCATGGGCATTCAGAGTATATGGTAGTTGAAAGAAGCTCAAATGATGTTGCAATTGTATTATGCTTTCTCTTATCACTGAAAACACAAAACCCTTCTATTTCATCTCTGGTAATTGAGGCATACCCTGGAGATATTGCAGATTTGGTTTTAAACTACCACAAAAAGGCAAGCAATTCAATAAATAAAGAATTAAACAATATTTTTGGTTTCCCAGTATAAATGAAAGTTGTTTATACTATAATCTATTAAGTGTGTAATAGCATTACATTGAAAAAAATGCACATAATTTTTTATTTCTAAAAGTCATTAGCTATCACCTGACTCTTCCGTGAGACTTAATCTTTTTCATTTTTTTAAAGGAGAGGTGCAGGCAGGAATGAAGGTGAATAAGCAACCAGACAGAGAGAGGAGAAAGAAACATTTTTTTAATTTATCTTTATTTAGACATTGATTGTCCCCCAACCCTACCCCAGGATATGAACCACGGTTCTTGGGATGTATGTAGACTACGCTTGGCCAGAGGTGGCAGACCTAACAGCTATTCCACCAAAGTATACCTAGTCTTAATCTTTTTGATGATGAATAGTCTTACTTTTAAAAACTGCAACAACACCAGAGCTCTACTTTATTGAGCTGTGCCTGTACTGTTTTCCTGGATTTATTTAGTAAGTAATAGCATTGAGTCTCTTCAAATCCTTTGTTCAGTTTTTAATTGGTCATTTGTCTTTATTATTGAGTCACAAAGGTTTTTTTATACTCTATAAACAAGTCCTTTAGCAGAATATACAATATAAGTATTTTCTCCCACTGATGGGTTCTTTTTACTTCCTTGATGGTGTCTTTGAAGCACAGAATCTACTTCTGAAGCTTTCGTTAAAAAAATCATTAAAAAATTTTAGTCCAGTTAAACTTTAGTGAAGGGAAAATTATCTATCACATGGTACATGTAACATCTGGGAATGTGTAGTTACCTTGGGCAACAAGAGTTTCTTCTTGAAAGTCAAGGCTTATTATAATAAAGAAAGAAATAAGGGACTCAGGCTAATTTTGAGAAAGAAAAGTTGCAGGAAGTAGAATAAAAAATGTTTACATAGCTCTGGCATCAAGAAAGGCAAAATGGTAATGTTAAAGAAAAAGGCAATGTGGAAACAAACTGTGAATAAGAAAGGGACTACAGGAGGAAACACGGGGAACTAAGATTTACACAGAAGTAAAACAACTGTAATCTTCATTACTATCTCTTTTTTACTTTTTGATTATTTTTAGAATGACTCTATAGGTACTTGTTAGGTTTGAATCTCTAGCAGATGTCTTGGTGAGGTCTGAATCTTTAGTATAGATGTCTTAGGTCTAGGTCTAAATCAGTCTAGCTTTAAGTCTCTGGGAGGTTCCTAAAACCAGAAAGAATACAATGGGATAACAGAAAAAGGATTTATCCTTAAAAGTAATTTAAGCTAGTTTGAATGACCCATTCTCCAACTTCAAACTCATTTTATATTTATCTAGAGGGTTTTATATGAATCAATGCCTAACTGAGGAGAATAAAAAAAGGTAAGTCCCTGTTACACAATATACAACATGAAGGCAAAGAGGTTTCAGCACTAACAAATAATCTTAAGAAAATAACTAATTTACCAAAAACATACCTTCCACTTTGAAGCTGAATATGGAGGGTAGTGAATGGTTCTGTACGGATAAGATAGTGCATGACCCCAGCAGAATTTGAATAGTGAGTACCATAATGAAATTTATCAATAGTTCCCATAGGATCCTCAAAATTTTCATACCTAAAAAAGGAAACTAAAGGTTTATAACCACAACAGTAAAGTTAAATTACAACATAAACTTGTATCATCTTGCTGAAAAGTTTTAAAAATTCCTTATTAATGTTTCATTATCTATGTAGTCTATCATAAATTCATAATAAATAAAAAGCATTCTATTAACATAGTTTTTTCTGAACAATGAAATATCACTAATGGTGGATTCTAGAACAATTTTATATTATGCATCGTATCTGTTCACTGTAATGATATTAGAAATCAAAAAACAAGAAAATGAAGAAACTTAAAAGCCACTAAATTGTACTTCCCAGAGACAATAATATTTTGGTGAAAATCTGTCAATCTTTAGTGTATAAATTAATATATAAATATAAAAGTTTTTAAATACATTGTTCAGCAGTTATATTTTCCATTTAACAATTTTCTATTAACACTTTTCTAAATGACTGGGTAGTCTATTATTATCACATACCTGGTACTGCTTGTACAGATGCACGATTTCATTACTTCTTCATTTTTAGATAGTTAGTCTATTACCATATTTCTGATATTGCAAGCAATGTGACCAAAGTAATGAAAATAAAAATAGATGGATGCAGCCTGATGACTCAGGTATTGAGTTTGTGACTAAAGTCCACGTGAAACCTAAGGCCCCAGGTTCACAATCCAGGCAGTGGAAAACAACCAGGATCAACAACTAAGTAACTAAATAAATAAATGCTTCTTCCTGCCTGCCACCTTCCTTCCTCTTGGGGGCTAAAAGAAGGATCAGTCAAAATTTATGGAAAAAAGATGGTAAAGAAAAAGAAGGCATAAACCAGATTAGCGAAGCATATACATATTTTTTTACTTTATATATACATATATGAGAATATGCAAGCACTATCAGTGATATTCACATGTGTCATTGTTTTGAATGGTAGTTTAATCAGTGTGCATAAAACTGGAATAAGAATGAGTAAAGTTTTTTTGAGAGAGGAAGAAGAAGCTTTATCTATTTTTATTTAGTTGTTCATCATTTAGGTTGTTGGCCCCAGCCCCTGGTCTCAAATTCAGGTTCTTGGGATATGTGTGGTCGATGCTCAGTGTACTTATCCTCTAAGCCACTAGGGTAGGTCAAATGGTTAACTTTTTAGAGGGAATAAACACTGGCATTTTTAGATCAAAATACTAATTAGTTATTAAGCAGAGGCAAATTACCTTTTACAGAGGGATCATTAACAAACAGGGCAATAAAAAGTTTTCAGGTCAAAATCATTTTGTACCTATGCAAAGAGTACGCTACTAAAATTTAAAATGTGTCTTTTTGATTATTAATAAAATAAGTTATTTGCATAAGTATTCCCTGCTGAACACTCTTAAAACACCTTTTCATTATTATCAGAAAAATAAAAAGTATGACTAATAGCAGTGAGATAATACATACATAGCAAAATTCCACTAGTAAATCAAATCAAATCAAACATTAAACACTTGTAAAAGCCCTGGGGAAGATTTGCAAATAAAAACAACTATGATCTACTTTCAAAAAAGCTACAAATATGTTTATCTGCCAAAACAGTTCTTTGTCTTTTTAATTAGAAGATGTAACTCACATGCGCAAGTTAACATGAAGAAAAACAAAAAGAGAAATTAAAATCTGATCATTCCTTTACCAGTTTTGAAAAAAAAGTGAGAAATTTATAAGGCAAACCATCAATACATAAAACTATAAAAAATTTCTTTCCTAGCATGTCATTGTGGCTTTAGCATGGTCCACATACATCCCAAGGACCCAGGCTCCTGACCAGGCAGGGTTGCAGGGTCCGGCAGAGAGGAACAACCAAGGTTAACAACTAAATGAAACAAATGCTTCTTGCTCTCTCCTCCTGTCTGCCAGTATGCCTACTGGCCTTCATTACTGACTGCACATTTCCTTTAAAAAAATAAAATAAAATAAATTCCTTTTCTTATTAAAATGACACACATTCACTTTTTTTATTCACATTGTTCTTGAATAGCCTAGTATTATTAATTTTACATCTACCAAAATATTATGTTAGATATTTTTCCATGTTAGATTAGCAGGTTATTAGATAAAACATACATGAGAAGAAAAGCATTTTTTAAAGGAATGGTGCAGGCAAGAGTGAAGGCAAACTGAGGCAGGCAGGCAGGAAGAGAGGAGAAAGAAGTACTTTATTTTTATTTAGTTGCTCAACCAACAGGAACATGGGTTCCTGGGATGTATGTGAAAGCGCTGACCAAAGGAAGCTGACCAAACTACTACTTTATCACCAGGGTGGACAGGAAGAAAAATTTTAAGAATCTCTTACCCTCTAGCATATACTTATTATGAAGTGAAAAGAAATTCTAAACAACACCAATTTAAATTTGGCAAAGAAGGTAAACAAAGTAGTATAGTTAAGCTATTTGAAGGGCAATTAATATATTTTCAAGAAAACTTAGTATGTGATTATCAAAAGTAGTTGTGCAGTTAAAAAAAATTAACACTTGACTAGTAGTAGAATTCAGTGAAAATTCAAACAAGTCATGAAGACATCTTTCAGAAGGAATAAAAGGCACTTACTTTTCTCGCATGGCTTTGGCATTTTTATCATTAACTACCCCAATTGGTTTGGAAAGATCTCGAAATACAGATGGATTATTAAGGTCCAACTCTTCTGATGTATAATCTTGTAAAATCCAGGGAAACTAAAACAACCACAATTTATAATTTAGATATCCCTTCTTAGAAAAGCTGTATACCCATATCTAATGCAAAATACTTATCTAAAGACAAAATAGAATAGTCTTTAATATATTTTATGTATTATAGAACTGAAAGGAAATTCCATATTTATAAGATTATATAAAACTTACGACAGGATACTGTGCAAGGTCATTATAGGTTCGTCCTGCTATTGTATTTATTTGAATGAGGTAGTCGAAATTTGATATTTCTCTGTTCACCCATTTCTAGATGGCACAGAAAAAAAAAAAACATAAAAATTAATCTATATCTTTTAGAAATCAGTAACTATTACTAACAGTACTAATAATCTTATGTTCCCATTATCTCTATTATCTTCTGATAAAAGAAATGAGGTTTTTAAAAAGCCTTAACAGGAAGATAAAAATCAACATACTTTTATTCAATTAATTTCCTTTTAAAATATGGTCTCTAGAAAAGAAACAGAAAATTCTACATAAATCTTATACTATACTCTAAAATATCTTGAATTAAGTGCTTTCTACAATTAAATACTTTACCTGAATATCTTACATTTTTTAATTCTGGAAGGACTACCCAACTTTGAAAACTCTGTTATAAATGGAAAATTTCATAAGTATGCATATTAAAGAGTATCTTAAGGTTCTAAAATTATCTACAAATTTGTAAATAAACATTTTATCAACTATCCTTGGAGAACTGCCTTTATAAGCAATGATAGATGGGAGTTTGCTACATTACATACAAAATTATTTTCTTTTAATCACTTCATTGAACCTCTAGCTCATTATACCGTGGATACGCACAAGAATTTCCCTAACATTCACATTCACCTTTAACTACATATGTCAAGCAAAAGATAACTCATGGGAAAAGTGATAAATATATTTATTTATATAAATTTTATAGAAATCCCAATTATAATTGTTCTTGCATGCAAAGTTTTCAGTACTTTAACAAATTAAATTATTCCACAGGCAATAAGGAAAAGTTATTGATGTCTCTTCTATTTTTTTCTTTGTTTTTAAAGGAAAGATACAGGCAGGAATGAAGGCAAGTAGGCAGAAAGAGAGAGCAGGAAGAAGCATTTTATTTTTATTTAGTTGTTCACTCTGGTTGCTTCCCCCTGGAATCCAAGACTCAAACCCAGGTGTGTGGTGTGTGCTCCTTTAGAGGTGACTAACCCAACTACTACTCTACCAGCGAGGGGCTCTCGTGGTTTTTCCACAAGAACAACACTTAAGATTAATGTATACATAGGAGGAAGGAGAAATCCAGATTCCAATTAGGAAATTACTAACATGTTGTTTATTCTCCACTTCTTTGCAGTTTTCTCCTCCCTCTTTCTGACAATCTCTAGTTTAATGCCATGTAATCTGAAAAGATGCTACATATAATTTCAATCCTTGTAAATGTATTGAGATTTGGTGTCCCAACATATGATCTATCATTGAAAATGTTCTGAGTGTCTGAAGGAACATGTAGTCCATCCTTTAAGGATGAAATACTTTCTATATATCTATTAGGTTCATTTCATCTAATTTGTCATTTAAGGCTATTGTTTCTTTGCTGATTGTATCTGGATTATCTTTTACTGTGAGTGGGGTGTTAAAGTCCCCTACTATTATTGCGTTGCTGTCAATGTCTCCCTTTAGGTCTGTTAATATTTACTTGATATATTTGGGTGCTTCTGTATTGCATGCACATGTATTAATAAATGATATGTCTTCCTGTTGTACTGGTCCCTTTATCATTATAAAACGACCATCTTTATCTTTTGTTACCCTTCTTTTGGCCATAAGTCTATTTTACCCGATATAAGTATAGTGGTTTCTACTTTTTTAGATTCACCACTGGCTTGGAGTAGCTTTTTCTATCCCTTCACTTTAACTCTATATTTTAAGTGAGTCTCATGCAAACAGCACATAGTTGGGGTTTGTTTTTTAATCCATCTAGTCATTCTGTATCTTTTAATTGGTATATTTAGTCTATTTACATCCAGGGTAATTACTGATATTTGAGTACCTGCTGCTGTCATTTTGATTTTTACTTTTTGGTTTTGTCTATTACCTTGTTTAGATTTTTGTACTTTCTTCATTTTGATTTAATAGATGAGCTTCTTTTAACATTTCTTTAAGGGAGATCTCATAGCAATAAATTCTTTCAGCTTTTGTTTGTTGGGAAAAACCTTTATTTCTCCCTCAGATCTGAAATTTTTGCATGATACAGTATTCCTGGCTGGCAGTTTTTATCTTGGAGTACTCTGAATATATCATTCTAGTCTCTCCTGGCCTGTAGAGCATCTGCTTAGAAGCTGATGATTGACTGATGGGAGTACTTTTTTTTTCAATTTATTTTGTATTGTAGTAATTATTCTACATATTAAAATAGTTTCCTATGTATAGGTTCCCCATTTATTAGATATATTTCAACACACCATGCCCTCCACCAAATCACCAAATATTCTTCCCCATTGTCCACTGGACTGATGGGAGTACCTTTATATGTAACTTGCTTTTTTTCCCCGATCACGTTTACAATTCTTTGTCTTAGATTTTTGATAATTTCATAATTATATGCTTTGGTGTAGGTCTCTCTGCATTTAGATAACCAGGAGTTCTGTTGGCTTCAGTGACTTATGTTCTTATGTTCTTATATTCTTACGTTGCTTTTCCTAATTGAGTCGGATAATTCTTGTAGTATTTAATTTTGATTTGTGTTTTCTCTCTCCTTTATGAGTCTAGCTAGTGGTTCACTGAGGAAAGCAATGGTGCAATTAAAAAATATCTAGAATCAAATGGAAGACATACTGACACACAAAACTCTTCTCCCGCCTGACTCCTTTCTACATTGCTGTCCTCCAGGTCACTGATATTTTCCTTGATTCATTCGATTCTGTTTCCACAGTTTTCTTTGGTATACTTGACCTCATTTATTGCATTCTTCACTTCCTAAATCTCTGCTAGTTTCTTTTATAAAACCTCAATTTCTGTCTTCTGCTCCTTAATTGTATTTTTGAGCTCATTTAACTTGTTTTGCTGAGTCTTCTTGAAGTTCTTTGAACTTTTTCTGCATATTCTTTTATCTCTTTGAGTTTATGACTGCAACTCTGAATTCTCTACCTATTAAAACAAAACAATCATCCATGTCATTGAAATTGGTTTCTGATGAGGCATCATCTATCTAGTGATACCATAATATCTAAGATTTGAAAATACACTGAGTACACACTCCAACCCTCAATGGGATGGAACCTTGTTTCTGAGCTGCCCTTTTTTTTTTCTTATTGGTAGTGGCGCTTTGTTTTAGTTTTTTATTTGCAACGCTTGCAGGCTTCCAGAGTATGGATTGCTTGCTAAGTCAGGGAGGTGGAGGATGGCTACTAGGTGGGAAAGAGACAAGCAGGTAGGGTGGGGGGAGATCACTGCAGTTGTGGTCTGCTAAGGGTAGGGGAGCCTGTTCCTGTTGGTATCACCAGGGTTAGCCCTCCTCTCAACATGTTATTGAGTAACAATTAGATCAACAATTAGATCAATCAAGGTGAAATTTCAAAATCTTTTGGCAAATGGAAATGAAGACATACTGACACACAAAACACAAATAGCTGATTTTCTGAATGGATAAACACAACAGAAAAACCAGTAGGCAGACTCATAAAGGAGAAAGAAAGCACAAGTAAAAATAAATGAAAGAACAGTAATTACAACTGACACTACAGAAATACAGAGATCATAAGAGAATACTATGAACACTTAAAGGGTAACGAACAAACCTAGAAGAAAAGGACAAATTTGGAAACATACCACCTTAAGACTAAATCAGGAAGAAACAGCAACCTGAATAGATGAATCACTACCAAGGAAACTTAAACAGCAACTAAAACTCTCTCCCAAAACAAAAGGCCCAGACTAGATGGTTTCACCAATGAATTTTACCAAATGTTTAAACAATAGACTTTTAGTCAATAAAACAAATCAGAAGTTGTCAGAAGAGAAGGGGGAGAGTTGGTGGGCAAAATGGATAAAGAAGATTAATTGTATTATAAAGGAAAAACAGTGGTGAATTTATTGTATTATATACATATATGGATTTACTATGATCTACACCTTATGTACACCTAAACCTGTATCATGTTGTTGCAATGTTCCTTCAATAACACTAATTTTATTAAAGGAACATGTGTGGCAACGTTCCTTCAGTAAAATTAATTGTGAGAAAAGGAAATTACTAACAGTCCTAGAAATTAAAATCAGAATGATTTTCCTTTGGGTTTTGGCAATACAAATTTAAGAGATAGGCTAAAGATAAAAATAAAAGACAGCTTTAGTTAGCTTTGGATGATAAAATGATCTATAGTATTTTTGTTCTTTTTTTCTATGGTGTTTTTTATTTGCATTTTTCCATTTTTAAGTTCATGTATGATTTTTATTATTAAGAAAATAACCTCACATATTGCTTTTTACAAAGAGAACATTATTTAGAAAGAATTCATAAGCAATGCCCATCACTGAATAATATGGGAGTTGGGGAACAGGGCACAGTGTATATGGGAAACAAAGGAAGATTCAGAGATAATCCAAATGATCAATCTGACTTGAGAATAGCTGTGGCAGTAACTGTAATAATCAGAAGACATTTTATTTTAAATCAAAAGTCTCAGATATAAAATTAGTACCAAAACAGTGACTATTAAAATTTCCTACCTGTGTTAATCCTGATGTTTTGAATAATTCCTGTGGTGATCTAGTCCCATAACTATTTGGAGAATGAAGTGACAACAGTCTGCTATATACTTTGTTTCTAACCTATAAAAAAAAAAAGCATTTTATAGTTTAAAAATCAAGGCAAACCAGGATTATGGCTTTTATTGAAAGCATACAATTTAATGAGATTTTCCATATGGTCACAATTATGCAACTGTTAACATAGTATCTAACTATGGAACATTTTGATCATCTGCAAAGACTCCATACTCACCAACAGTCACTCTCTAATTCTTGCTCTCTCCTATCCCCTGACAACATCTAACCTGCTCTGTGTCTCAATAGATTTGCCTCACCTGGGCATTTCATAAAAATAGAGATTTAAGGTTTTAAGCTCTCTACTATACTAGGTTTGCTGAAATTAAGCATTTTTTTTTTAAAGTTATTGAGTATAAAGTAATGATCAACAGACATTGAATTAGAAAACTTTTCAAGTCTGGTTCAAATTTAGTTCTGCAATTTACTAAGTATCTTGGCAAATCAATTTTCTGAGTCATTTGTACATTAAACATAATCTCTGACTTTATCATTTTATGAATTATTCAGTGTTATAAAAATGTGAAGAATAAAATTACTATAAATCTATAAAAAGGAATAACGGAATTTGTCATACGGAATCTAAAGGTTGCTGTGAAGATTAGATACTATACAAAACTGTACTGTAAAAACCCTAAAGTTATTCAAATTCAATATTCAATAGGTTATTGAATCCTGGTTTAATTATATAACATTTTTGTAAAAAAAATACATGCACTGTATTTTCCTACAAGGGAAGATTTACTTTTTAGTTAAAAATTACCCTTTTGTAAAAACAGAAAAACATTCTGTGTCCAAATCAAATCATCTATAAACAAACCTAGATCTCACAAATAAACAGAAATTTAGTTATTGTCTATGCTTATTCAGATCATCCAAGAAGCAGACATCAAAAAAGAATTGAGCATACAAGAATTTTTTTAGGATAGACACTTATGAAAGAAAATGAAGAGTTAGGCAAGGTGGAAAGTTAGGGATGTAAATATGACCCCAAGTAACTGGCAGAGGAAGGATGATTGGAATTAGGTTAAGCATTCTAAGTAATGCACAGAGGGCTACAGTTAATAAAAGTTGGTACTTGAACCCAGGTAATCTGTCTTCAGAGGCTTACAACTATCTTATAATTTATTTTACTCTTCCAAATAAACTTAATAAATCTTGTTATCTCACAAAAATTGCATATTATTATGTAATTGGATACTGTGAAGCAAATTTTGGCACAGAGTGTTCTACAGACTTTTTTTATCTACCCATATATAAAAACTAAAACCACTACCTTCCAGATATTCAAATATAAATCCGAACAAAAATTCATATGCAGTTGAGCTCCCACAGTATATATTTTTTCCTTTAGTAGTCTGACTTGACAAAAGAGACAAAAGTTGCATTAGGGCTTGCTAGCTGGAAAATTCTTTAAAGTTAGTATTCTGGGTCTTCCAGAAAGGTAGCATCTTATTTACCTCTTTTTTGAAATTGAGAAAGTAGTTAGACTGGTCAACATGAAAAATTTCAAGGGCTGACCTCCTTAAGTTGTAACGACGAAGGTGAATCTCTCGAACTTGAGAATGAGGCCACTTGAAATCAAAGCCTACTCCTGAAAACAGAAGAAATCTTGTGACTTAAGTACATATAAAGTTACTTATGCTATGTAGAAAATATCTTCTAGTTTCTGACATAAGTAAGTAGTACTTAGACAAAAGGAATCTAATTTCTGTACCATAAAAAACATGTTAAATTTATTAGATGTTTAACTTATTTCTTTCAAAACTTTAAGAAATTCTATGTTTAGTCTATTTACTTCCCTTGAGAATAGAGAATAATTCTGAATATTACATCTTGGAAATAATTTTCCTTTTTCCTTATGTTGTCATCTTAAGTATCCTTTCATGAGGGTAAAGGATTAAGAGAGAAGTTTATTGGATTAAGGATACATACAAATCACCTCTAGCACCCTTTTTTAAAAACATTAATAAAAAAGCACTCTTTCAACACATTCTTGAATAATACATTTAACTCCATATTGACTTTCCATTTCTCCTTTTTCACAACAGACAATTCCTGAGTCTTATCTTATTGTTTTCTTCTCATTAATGATTGATAAACTGGATACTTAACTATTGAACAACAGAAATTATTCCCCTAGAACTCCTCACCATCTTCTTTTTCAATGCTGCTATCATAGAAGTAAATGTGATGAGTAGTGATTTCCAATCTGCCAGGAATTATGTCAATTATTGTAATGAGTTCACAGTCTTCCGACAACACCAATTTTTCTTTTTGATCCTGTTCTTCCTTCTCATCACTGTAAAGACAAAAACCAACCAAGTAGACAGAAAACATCCAACATTGTGTCCTGAGTAAATGGGAAAAAAACACTACATTCAAATTTGAATCTCACTATAAAACGAATTTTAATTATCTACAAGAAATACACTATTGCATATAAAATTACTTACTTTACAAATATTCTCATTGCCCAATAACTCAGTTTCAAAAAGTGCTCTACATTTTAATTGTAGATGTCCCATTAAAACAGTGAATTTTTAATACTGCCAACAGTGCACAGTTCAAACATGCAGTAATACCAATCATGTCATTTAGTTAGACTTTCAGACACATGAATTGTTCCAGGATATGTAAGTTTGTGAGTAAAAGAGTAAATCATTAGTGGCACTGTAAACAACCAGAAGTACTAATTCTGACTAATTCTTAAAATGAAAAATGATAATTTTCAAGAACAACTGAAATAGAGCACCATCATCATAGCATCTCTGTGACAAGGGAACAAATGATAAATAATACAGAGTTGCTATTGCCATAATTACTTAAATTACTCATCTTTATATTAAGAATATTATATTTGTTGGTAGGAGTAGCTGGGAAAAGGACTGACTTATGGTGATCTAGGGTGATTTTTAACTTCCAAGTATAAAATGGGAATGTCTAACATTCCCAGGTGTTATTTATTAATTCAGATAAGCTGGCTGTTTTCAGGTCTCATATATTTCACATCTGCTTCATTTCTAGGATTGCAATGATGACACTAATTTTGTTTCCATGAATTTCCATGAGAAAGCTCTACAAGTATGACAAACTAATAGATAATTTCCAAGTCTATCAAAACTAAGTTAAATTAAAAACTGGTGTGCCCTGGTGGTATAGTCGTTCAGTCCGTCAGCTAGCACAATTCACATACATCCCAAGGAGCAGGGTTTACTTCCTGGGGCCAGGGGAACAATCAAGATGAATAAGCAAATAAAATAAATAGATGCTTTTCCTCTTCTCTCTTTCTGACTTCCTGCCAACTTGCCTTCATTGCTGCTTGTACCTTTTCTTTAAAAAAAATATATATATATAGATTAAGACTATTTTCCTAGACAATGAAATTCCAATAGCTAAGTAATGAAATGGAGGAATACGTAACCTAAAAGTAATAGTCTAGCTATTTACAGTCTGTGAATGGAAGTTAGGTGTTTGTTTTTTTTTTTTCATTTAAAATAAGTAAGTCTAACATCCCTGAATTCACTAAAGACTGAAGAAAATAAAAATAAAATCCTGAAGAAATTAAAATGCTGACTACATAATCTACCAAAGATAGCTCCCTAACTATCTTTACCAAGTTTCCCCCAAATAATCAAAAAACTCTTTAAAAATTATTAAAATTATATGAATAAAAATCTTGCTTATGCAAACACAGAATATTATTTAACCTGGTTATTTCATAATGTTAAAATAAGTTCCAAAGAAATATTTGTAATATATACCTTATAATCTCAGCAAAGTGATGTTCAGAACATTATATACTCAAACCTAGCTACCCATTCTTAGCTAAATGTGAAGCTTTATAAACACAGAAAATAAGTCAAGGTACATGTACATATCACAAAATTTGAATGCTTTCTCTAAGTCACACACCGACCCTACTGGCAGAGAGGTAGTCTTAACAGATCAAGAAGTTTAAACTAATCATTGGCTGGCTGACCACCACACTATTTAGCTCAGATTCAACCACTGGAGAAACAAGCTTTAAAACAAAACAAAACAAGGAAACAAACAAAATGAAAACTCAATGAATACGGATATCACTGGTAACAAACCACAGATTTTAGAGACCCCCATAAAATTAGCCCAGTAAAGTCACTAAACAAAAAAGCAAACAAAAATTTTAACAGCCACCACCATCAGTAGAAGGGATCAGGAACCAGGATGGCTATAATTTATTTCTAAAATGTGTATTTTTTACCAAAATTATGAGACACACAGATAAACAAAACAGGACATATGAGCCATAAACACAAAAGCAGTAAAATGAAATTGTCTCTAGGGACCTCACGTTTTAAAAAGGAGACAAATGGAAACTCTGTAATTAAAAGGTTCAGTAATCAAATGGAAAATTCACCAAAGGGACTTAACAGCAATTTGAACTTGCAAAAGAAAAGAATCTTGAAGACAGATCAAAAGGAACTATCAATCTTAAGAAAACATAGCAGAATGGAAGAAACTTAGAGGGTCACTACCAAGTAAAAAAACATAGTGCGATGGGAGTCCCAGAAAGAGAGAAAGAGAAAAAGGGTGAGAAATAATGAATAGCAATCCCCAATGTGATTTTTACAAATTAATCTATATATTTAGGAAACTCAGTAAACCACAGTTAGGATAAACACAAAGATATACAATAATGGAAACATAAACAAGGTGTTAGAAGTGAGGGGAAAAAGATAAGTTGAAAGTACCTAATGAAAAAAGAAAAAGAAAAAAACAACAACATAATTCTGGAAATCATACTGAGATTAACAGCATAATTCTCATTAGAAACAACGGAAGTCAGGGGATTGTGAGATGTCTTATTTTAAAAAGTAGGGGGGAAAATGATCAACAAAGAATTCTATATCCAGTAAAATTATTCTACAAATAATGAAGGCAGTGGTGCTGGGACAACTAGATACCCAAATGCAAAACAATTAATATGGACCGCTACATCACAACATAAAACAATGAACTCAAAATGGAGCAGAGATACAAAATACAAAATTCTTAAGACAAACAGATAGATGGAACTTCATGAAAACCGAAAACTTTTGGTGTACCCTGGTGGCTCAGGGTTAAATCTGCAGCTCCAGCATTGTCCTCCTTGCTTCCTGCTTACCTACATGCCTTCATTCCTGCCTACTTCCTTCCTTTTTAAAAAAGAAATCAAACTGTATCATCAACAAAATTAAAGAAAACCCATACAATGGGAGATAATATTTTCAAACCATATATTTGATAGGGGACATATCTAGAATATATGAAGAACCTTTAGAACTCAGTAACTAAAAGATAATCCAATTAAATACTGACTAATTTTACATTAAGATATCATAAAAAAGGCATGTAAATGGTAAGGAATATATGAAACTATACCCAGAAACATTATTCATTAGGGAAATGAAAATTAATTATGAAACATCATTTCAAATGCTCCAGGATGGTATAAAAATACTGCCCCTATCCCTGAAGAGAATAACAAAGGTTGGGATGCCTGTAGAGAAATAACATTTATACGTTTTTACATTTCTGGGAGAACAGAACATGATTTAATCACTGTAAAAACTGTTTGGTAATTCCTCAGAAGGTTAAACAGAATTATCATATGATCTGTAAATCAACTCCTAGATATATAACCAAAATAACTAAAAGCATGGTGACATAAAAACTTTTACATTAATATTCATGAAAGTAATAGTCATAATAATCAAAAAAAGAGGAAACAATTTAAATGTCCATCAATCAATGAATGGAGACAAAATATATATTCATATAATAAAATATTATTTAGTCATAAAAAGGAACGAGGCACTGTTGCATGCTATGATTTGCATCAACCATGAAAACATTATACTGAATGAAATAAATCAGACATAAAAGAGCACATACTGTATGAAATATATGAAATATAAAAAACAGGCAATCCAGAGACTGGTTTAAGATTTCCTTTTGTGGTGAATGTTCTTGAATTAAATAATGGTGATACTTACACAATCCTGTGAATACACTAAAACCCAGTAACTTGTATACTTTAAAATAGTAAATTTTACATTATGAGTATCACTTTTCAAGAAATGTATCTGAAACTTTTAAAAAGTAGCTAAAAATGAAGGCAATATAAGACTTTCACAGATTACAAAAACTGAGAGGATTTGTAACTATCAGACCTTCCTTATAAGAAATACTTAAGGAAGTTCTTCAGGTTGAAATAAAACCACATGGTAATCTGAATGTGCACAAATAAAGTTTATGGAAGCATGGCAATTATGTAGGCAAATATAAAATAAGCAGTTTTGTATTTTTCATTTTTCTTCCTTAACTGATTTAAAGATAAGTACATAAAGTAGTAATTATAAAACTGTTATTGGGCTTAAAACATAAAAAGTTCTACCAATTATGACAACAATAACACAAAGTCGAGATGAGGAAAAAAATACATTTTAGATTTGCTTAAGAGAAGTCTTTAAACTACAATCAAAATTTAAAAACATACCAAAGACTATTAAGGTTATACACTGTTTGAGGAAGGTCTGTTAATTTGTGTCTTTACAAGAAATTTGTTCATTTCATTTAAACTTTAAAATTTACTGGCTTAAAGTCAGTATTTTTTATTAATCATTTTCATAGTTGTAGTATCTCTTATTACATTTTGACACTTGTAATTTATATTGTCTTTGTTTATTTCCTACTAGTCTACCTAGAAATTTATGCTTTTGTTATGTTTCTTCTATAATAACCAGCTTTTGAATATACCTATAAATTCTTCAGTTTAAGCATTTATATTTTTCTTTTTTATTAAAGAAAAGGTACAGGCAGGAATGAAGGTGAGAGAGCAGGTAGGCAGGCCAGAAGAGAGGAGAAAGCAGCATTTATTTATTAATTTCATTTAGTTCTTCATCTTGGTTCTTCTCCTAGGTCCCGGGTCATGAACGTGGGTCCTTGTATGTGGACTGCATCTGCCAGAGGCAGTGGACTTAAAGCTGAAGCATGAAGTTATGCTGAGGCATTTGTATCTCAAGATGCACTTCTGTTTAAACACAGCTTTAGCTGTATTCCACGAATTTCATATGTTATGATTTTATTATCATTCAGTTCAAGATATTTTCTAATTTCAAAGTTCATCCCAGTTCTAAGGAGCCTTCTTCAATAATCTCAGTTAACACTGATAGAATCCAACCAACTAATACTGACCCTGGAAACATAAAGTCTTAGAATTTCAAGAAAATATCTTCAACAATTTTATATCTCATTTCTCAGAACAAAATAATTTTAAATTATTCCAAAAAAATACATACATATTTGCTCTCGAGGTTAGGTCCTCTTCAGGAAGATCTAATTTATCCTCCTCCATATCACTAACTTTTACTTGCTTCACTACTTCCAATAGCAAAGAATCACTGGAAGGCTGTGAATGCTGAATACCTGCTTAAAAACAAAATACCTATTAAACACAAAATTAAACTAATCATATATTGTCCTTCTGAATTTCTATTAAATATGTGATAACAATGTGTATTATAAGTAAAGAAATGTGGTAGAAGGTGAAAGTAGCTAAAAGGTACAAATTCCAGTATAAATAGATATAAATAGATAAATAGATAGGAACTGGGGGTGTAACAAGCAACATGGTGACGATAGTACAATGCTGTATGAAGTACACGAGTGATGCTGAGGGTAGATACTAAAGGTTATCCTAAAAAACTGTGCTATATGAGGTGACTGATACTGACTAAATTTATTGTCATAATCATTTTCTAATACATATATGTCAATTCATTATGTGGTGCAACTTCAACAGTTTCGTATGTTAATTTATCTCAATAAAACTAAAAAAAAAAGAAGGTACTTGAAATATTCTAAGATTAAAAAAGTAATTTACTGGTGCATCCAGATGGAATAGCTCTTAAGTCCATCACTTCAATCAAGGATGCAAGCCACATAACCCCAGGTTCAAGTTCCGGGTCTCAGGGAAACAACCAGTGTAAACAACTAAATGGAAATTAAATAAAAAATAAAAACGCTTCTACCTGTTTTCTCTTCCTGCCTACTTGCCTTCATTTCTGCCTGAAACTTGCTTTAAAAAAAACAAAAAATAAAAAGCAATTTACTTTGGAAAAAAAAATTACACAATATTTATGCTGTTGGTGAAGAAAAACAAATGTTTAAAAATATAATACCTATTTTAATTATGATATTTATGTTTCAGACATAGGCTAAGTATTTTCTTTAATCACATTTAATTGTTAAGTGTGACAATAAATAAATTAAAGAAAGAATTATTCTTATTGTATGACACATCTTTTTTTTTTTAAAGGAAAGGTACACACAGGAACCTGAAGGCAAGTAGGCAAGCAGGAAGGAAGAAAGAGAAGGAAGAAGCATTTTATTTATTTTTACTTTTCATTTAGTTGTTCACACTGGTTGCTGCCCCCGGAAATCTAACCCAGTGGCATGGGGCCTGTGTACAATGGAGGTGACTGATCTAACCACTACTCCATCAGGGTACACTGACATATTGTTTTTAGTTGAAAAACAATACACAGAGCAGAAGCTGAAGTACTCCTTTGTGGTGTACAAGAATTTAATAGATAATCACAATTAAAAAAAGCCACAAGAACACTGGCAGCTAATGAAAATATTTATGTAGACAAATATAAGGAGTAGGTAAAGCATTTTGAAGTTAATTCTGAATATTTCAGGGATGTAAATTATATCTGTGTACAGGTGTAGAGGATAGAGGAGAGAAAGAGGAACAAGGAATTTCCTGTGATAACATTTATTGGCAAAGATAAAGAACAAAATAAAAAAATACCTATTCTTTAAATAATGATAGATTAAAATCATTCACCAAAATATGTTTGCTGGGTAATGAGTATAGAAAAATATCAAGAAATAAAAAAAGTATAATAGTTTCAGTATATGTACAGAGAGGACAAGACTGTTCCTATATACGATACTCTGAAGTTAGCATTTATATCATGGATACAGCCATTACTTTAAGGAAAATCACTTACTGTATCTACTTTATTTTAGCATTACGTGGTAGCTCTCTTGATTAACTATATGGCATCGAAACTACTGGCAAATACATTAAGGCAACTTTAAAAAATAAGATTTAAAAACAAATGCTCATTTAATCTATAACTTAGTCATTGAACAAAGGTGCACAGGTGGCTATGGTAATCACAGTTTAGTCTATACAACTGCCAATGACTCAGTATCTGGAGGTTCACAGACACCAAAGACAGATGACTAGAAAAGAAAAGCTTCTGAAGAGATGTAGAAACTTTAAAAATCTGCTTTGAAATACTGCATGGCAATGTATTTTTAAGTACTTTTTCTAAAGAAATAAGTAACAGTACATCTAAGATGCTAAGGGTCTAGACTTTCGAGAAAAACGACCTGAACGATTACTAAGAATTCTAAATATATTTAACATTAGCCTCAATCTTGGTAAGCAAAAGGCTAAGGGAAAAAGGATCATTATTTCATGTGTCGTAACAGACACAGAAGCCATGCATTTCACTGACTATAGCATAATTTTATGATTTTTAAATTGTTTTTCTTTGAAAAATTACCACTGCAATAAAATCATCTAAGATTTAGACCAAAGCATTTAATAAATACAATCATTTAAATATCAAATTTTAAAATGTCACCCTCATTCATGAGTAAATATTTAATAAAAAGAGTAACCAAAGCTACCAATACCCTTTACTATCGTCAACAAATAATTAAACAATCATTTGAACTCACCTAGATTATCTCTCAAAGCACTAGCTTCATCATGGGTTTTGAAGTTATAATTCGGCACCAATTTAAGTCTCATACGGGAATAATTTTCTACATTAGCCAGTTTCCAGTGTATTGCATTTTGTTTCCTATGGATATTCACAAGTAAACAAGTAAAATCATTTAACATAAAGTTAGAAAGATAAGTTAACTGAAATAGAATAAGAAAGTATCAGGCACATTATATTTGTTTAGCACCAACTTAAAAAAAATTCCTATCTATTACCTCATTTGACCAAACAATCCGAGAGAAAACCTATGTAACTATGCATAGTTACAGTTTATACATGAGGAATCTAAGAATAAATTATTTGCGCAAGATGCAAAGTAGTTTATAGACAGCAGGAAAAAAGAACTGAACACAAGTCTTCAGACTTAGAGCCTGATATCTTTTACTCTTTCACTGTTAAATACAAGTTTGCAACTATATATACAATGAGTTTATTTCAAATACAGCTTTCCAGAGAAAACAATAATTTTACTATAAAGATTTTAAAAATACAAATGGATCAAAGATATAAATATATGTGCAATAATGCTTAGAAGAAAAGACAGAGGTAAATCTTTATGACCTAAGATTGGGGAATTGTTTCTTAGATAACACATCAAAGAAACAAGCAACAAAAGAAAAAAAACTGTAAGTTGGACTTGAAAATTAAAACATTTTACGTACCAAAGGCCACTACCAAGAGGGTGAAAAGATAACCTACATATTTACAAACCACGTATCTGATAAAGGTCTGTTATTGAGTTTATAAAAAGATCTCTTACAACTCAAACAGAAAGTCAAATAACAACTAAAAAATGCGCAAAGGTCTTGAACAGACAATTCTCCAAAGAAGATAAACAAATTGTCGGCAAGCTTAGGAAAATACGCTCAATGTAATTAGTCATTAGAGAAATGCAAATCAAAATAAAAATATAACACATTATACCCACTAAAATGGTCATAATACAAAATGAGAAGTATTGTAAAGGTTGTAGAGAATCTGGAACCATCAAACATTGCTAAATGATACTGTGAAAACAGTTTGAAAATTCCTCATTTAGTTAACACTGAAATATCAGACAAACCAGCAATTCTGCTGATAGTAACATCTTATACTAACAAGAATTAAAAATAGGTGTTAAGACAAATACTTGCTCATAAATGTCCACAGAAGTACTATTTACAATAGCAACAAGGTTGAAAATGAACCAAATATCCATCAACTAATGAATGGGCAAAATGTGGTATATCCATATAATGGAATATTTTCTGGCTACAAAAAGAAAAATAAGGTGCGCTCTTGGGGATTGGGTGGCAGAGACAGCCTGGGTGCGGACAATGTAAAGCCCAAGGACCTAGATTACTGATCTGGAGTGTGGGCTTAGGGGAAGGGGAAGAAGAATCCAAAGCAAACTAATAAAGAAAAATGCATTTTCCTCCTCTCCCTCCTTCCTTCCTCTCAAAAAAATAAAGAAATACTGAAATATGCTACAATATAATGAAACAGTATGCTAAGTAAAAGAATTCAGACACAGAAGATTATACAGTGTATGTTGCCATTTATATGAAACATTCCCAATATGCAAATCCATAGAGAGAGAAAGCAGATTGGTGGTTATGAGAAGCTGGGACAAGGGATAATAGGAAATGACTATTTAACGGATCCAGTTTTCTTTTTGAGATGATGAAAATGTACTGAAGTTAGGTAGCTGCAAAACATTATTAATGTACTTAATGCCACTAAATTGTGCATTAAAAAGTAATTAAAATAGTAAGATTTACACTATGTGTATATTACTTCAATAAAAGGGGCTATAACATATTTATGCATATGTACACATGTACACACATACATGATTCAGAAAAACGTTATGACTATGTAAATAATTTACAATAGATTCAAATACACAATAGCCCTAACCCTAGCTCAAAGAAGTCAAGTCAGGAAGATATAAAGTGATTCAAAACTTTCACGGGGAAAAAGGGAAATAAATTCATGGTGGAAAACATCAAATTTCTAAATTTCTCAGGTCTATAATTCACACATATAAAATAAGCAAAAAACAATAAAACCCCAACAAATTAACTAAAAGCAATCTTTTATAAACTCAACGCTTAAGAAATTAGACTAGAATGACCAGAGACTCAAAAAGTTCTAGACCAGAGTTCCAAAGATTAAAAAAAGTATTTAATAAATTATTTACTCCTACCTTTCAGCCCAAGGTCCTCTTTCACAAGTAAGATAGAGCTGTATTGCCTTCCACCGTCTCAGAGTAACTAACTGCTGACTGCTAAGTTGTTTAAGTATACTATTATACCTCAAGTTCTCTTGGTGTGCTTTTTGATTAAATGGCACCACAAAAAACTCCTGAAACAGCAATAACAATATTATATCACATATATGTATAAATTTAACTTAAAAAGTCTAATTTTAAGATATAAAATCATACAGCAAAAGACACTGGTAATCAACAGCATTTACTTACTCTATTAGAACATGCTCTTTAATAAAGCATGATATAATCTAGCAATAATCTATTTGTATTTTTTAAACTTAAAAAAAAACATGTAAAGTATTTGAAAAATGTGAAGTTCCCCAACATAGAATTTTAAACTCAGAATTATTAACCTTATACTGTCAAGTGAAATGATGAGCTTCCCTTGTGATATTTGTTCTATGAGGCATCTGGAGGGAGACTAAGGTTTAAATAAAGTAAGTAAAAGTTACCACGTTCCACCCTATTATTGATGGTCCAAAATGCAGTGCTAAAGACAAAAGAAATCTATAGAGGTAAATCTTTTACAATGAAAAACATTAATTATGTAAACTTCTGTTCTCTTAATAGCATCCTAGTTAGCAAAGAATTCACATATTTATTCCAGTTTTCAGGATTAAATAAACTCTGAGAATAGGTTCTACTAAGATATAACTCGAATCTAAAAATTTAAACTAAGTTAAAGAGAAAAGTGGTAGAACTGGCTTATCTAACTTACATTCACTTACAATTGTAAAATGACTATTAATTTGTTTCAAACAAATGAACATTGAATTACATTAAAAAGAACAGTTAAAGACATGGACTTAGATATGCATTTAAAAGACATCTTTTAGAGAGGTTGTATAGCAATGAATGGTTAAGAACATAAGCTTTGGAGTTAGATGTGGGTATAAATCTTAGCTATTTATTCTCCAAGGCTCATGTACTCATATATAAGACGAGAATCACAATCATTGTTATAATAAGATTAAGATTTAAAGTGCTCAATAGTGCCAGAAAAATAGCAAGCTCTTAATAAATTATAGCTGTTATTATTGTAATTGTTTTTATAATTATTACTAGATTTAAAAGAAATCAATAATTTGGAACATATTGCTACCAGATGTTTGAAACATCACTGCTGAGGAAATTAAAGTAATGATAGCTCCATGATAATTAAAGATCAATTTCACAGTTTTGAAGTTCAAGCATATAAGGACATCCTTAAATGAGGTTGATCTAGAAAAAACAAGAGTGAATTTACAGAGAAAGTATTGTTAAAACTTTGATGAGGTCACTATAAGCATTTTTTACCATAAATGTTACATAGCAGTAATCCCACTTACGGCACAAAAATATGACTATAGGGATTCTCAGTTCTCTTTATAATTAAAAAAAACTGGTAAATTAGGTCTAAAATGGGCAATAAACTTAAGTATGTTCTAATACTTTATATAGATTATATATATATGTATAGATTATACAGTAATCTAATGGCACAAAAAATGCTCACAATACTTTTTAAGAAAGGATTAAGTGAAACTTTTAATTTTTGTTGAACCAAATATGTGTGTGTACATATATGTGTATATATATTTATGTGTGTGTATATATATATACATATAAATACAGAAGATTTGCATTTCAAAATATTGATAGTGATAGATTACAAATGTTTTTTTTTTTTAAAGGAAAGGCAGGAATTAAGGAAAGTATACAGGTAGGCAGAAAGAGTTTTGAAAGAAGCATTTTTATTTTATTTCCGTTTACTAGTTACACTGTTCCCCTCTACCACATATCCCACCTGGGACTTAAACCCATGGGTATGTGGTTGTAAACTTCAGAGGTGATTGACTTAACCACTAGTCCATCAGGGTGCACCCAAATGTTCTTTTTATACCTATTATGGAATAAACATTTTTCTTTGGTCTTCTTGTGTCATCAATATTCTATAGTTTTTTAGCATACATAATCCTGTTTATATTTTGTTAGTTTGTTATCTAAGTACTTGATTCCTTTTAGAGGTACAGTAAAATAGTATTTATTAAAATTTCAATTTCTGAATACTTATTACTAATGTACACAAAAATGATTAAATGTTGGGTATTGATCTGTCCTGTAATGTTGCTAAACTAATTAGCCATAGGAGATTTTTGGAAGATTCTCTGATTTTCTATGCAATCATACTGAAAATAATTGTATTTCTCCCTTCCCAATGTGAATGTCTTTTTTTCCCACTCTTACTGCATTTTCTATAACTTACAGTTTAATAGTGACTGGAGAAGACATTCTTGTCTACCTCTTTATCTTACAGTTTGGAAAGCACTCAGATTGTCAAAATGAAAAAAAAAAAAAAAAGGAAGAAAAAAGTATGAAACTAGCTGTAGGATTTCTGTAGAGATTGAGACAATTCCTTTCATTTTTAATCTGCTGAGTGCTTTGATCAATTGTTATATTCTTTTTCTGCCATCTACTGATACATCATGTAGGTTTTCTTAAAAGTATTAATGTGTTCTGTAATATTAGCTATCAAATGTTGAACCAGCTAGCATTCAAGATAAACTCCACCTGCATCTGATGTGTTTGCTTGTTTTAATTGCTGGATTTGGTTAGTATCTATGTTACTGAGGAATACTGGTCTTTTTGTTTTCTTGTACCTATTTTGAATGGTTTCAATAAATGAGTTGGAAAGTAATTCTACTTTTCTAATTTCTGAAGAAATTACAAAGATCGACATAATTTCTCCCTTAAATGTTTGGTAGAATATGGCAGTAAGACTACTTGGGTCTGGAGAAAGTTATCCATTTATTATTGAATTAATTTTAGAAATTTTTATTGGTTAAGAAACAAACTCATTTTAAAATCATTTTATTTATGTGCATAGTGTTGTTAGTAGTAGTATCTTATCATGTTGATATAAATCTGGCCAGAATTTTATAAATTTTATTGGTATTTTGAAGATTCAGATTTTGGTATCAGAGATTTTCTCTATTGTTTTTCTATTTCAAATTTATTGATATCTGCTGTTGTTAATTTCTTACTTAGAAATTAATTTAGACTACTTTTATTTTTCTACTTTAAGGTAGAAATTTAAATTATTAATTTGAGGCCTTTTTTCTTTTCTAATATTAGTATTTATTTCTATAAATTTATCTCTAAGTACTGATATATTCTTTGCCTTCTATGAGATATCTACTATGAGCTCAATATTTTTAATATAATCACTATGAGGAATATTTTGATATTAATTTCATTGTTATTGTTTTTCAGATTCTGAAATAATGATTCAAACAATAATATTTGTTTTCAAAGTTCAGGCTTATTACTCTCATTTGCATATTAAAGACTTGAAATCAACATGAAAAACTAGATACTAAAGACATTTAATAATTTTTACCTGAAACTTCAGTTTGCTTTCTCCTCCTTCCCGGTCCCGTTTATGCATATTCACCATTAAGGCTTCATAACAATCCTTCCAAAAAATTGCCATGTTCTCATGACCATCATAAAATGTATGGGTTTCATATTGCTTCATATAAGGTACAATCTTATAAAAGATACATACATAAATTTAATATATATTTCTATAAAAATGATAGGTTAGTAGAAAATCTCATTCAAAAAAGATAAAACTTACATATTTTTCAATGTAAACTTGCCATTCATTTGAACTGCAATATTCTTGAAAATCTTCAAAAAATGAGGAGCTACCATTGGTAAAAGGTAAAGATGGCAGGTGCAGGTTCATAAAGAGAAGCTCATAAATCTTGGAAATCAGGGTACGGATGAGGGGAATAAGAAATGAGTAAATTTCAGTCTGTTCCTTGATTGAATGACTGAGGACATGCTCCAGCTTCCCTAAAATGTAACAGGCTTCATCTTGATTTTCAATCACTTTGGTCTGAAGAAGGGTATTTAGCTTGGCTGATGCCATTGCACAAACCTGGAAGAAAATAATTCAGGTGAGAAAAGGCAGAATAAAGCAGACACTGGGTGACAGCAAAAGTTCTTTAACTCTTCTTTGGAGTTTTTTTGTTTTAAAATAAATTATATAAGTAATTCAGATTTAATTTAGAAGACACGGAAAATTTGTGGTGAGTAGTATCGTCAATATCCCTTCCACTCCTTATAGTTTACATGGATAGGAGTATGATTCATCCTGAATTCTCACAAAAGGTCCTAAAAGACAAGCCAAACAGAATACTCATCCCCTTGCTACAGTAACTGATTCAATAACTCATCTTTCAGTTACTCCAGGCTACTGGCTTTGCCACAAGGATTTATACAGGGATGGCCTTATCAGTTTAAGCTGAGGGCTTTTAATAAAAGTAAAGGTCTCCAATTTTACTTCGCTTCCAACCTACAAGTTAGCCTGCCACACCTTCATAGATGTTAGAAGAAGACATGAGATTCCTGGGTCACCAACAAAGATCTACAGCAGTATCAACAGTGGAGCCAGAAAATCAGTGCTTGTCCTGGTACCACAAACTGCTATTCCCATAATGAGAGATAAATAAGACTAGAGTATGTCTTTATATATAATGGTTGCACTGGAGGAAAGTAATCCTGAACACAGGAGCCCAACTGTTTCATACTGGATAGGAAGCTTACATGAACTTTGCTTTAGAGGGAGACATTAATGTATTAGAAAGTAAACAAACCAGCCTTTTGTTCTGGAGGGTAACATAATTTCTATCTTCCAAAGCTATTCTCTATACATGTATCCTCAAAACAGTTCATAAAAAGGCATCCAGCTTCTCTAGTTACCAAATTCGCAGACCCGCAAGAGACACATGAAGAACTGCTTACCAACAATGACTATAGGAAGAAGCACACTCTTTTTCCAGATATAAATGAGGAAGCATGTAACTCAAATTGCTATTGGGCAATAAGGGTTTACAGTTTAAAGCAAGTTGACCTAACATGATGGTGAGTAGTGCTACAAGAACAGCAAATAAATGGAAATGGAGTTTTGACTGAATTATGCATTGAACACATCTTAAAGATGGAACTTTCATTTACATGAACCAATAAATTTTAACTAATTGGTGTGAGCTGATGTTTCTGTTATTTGGAATAAAAATCTTCTGGTACATAAAAAACAGATATGATGGAGACTAAATCTTTGATCAGAAATCTAACAATGCTTAAAATTCTCCAAGAAAATACATACTCAAGGCACAAATTCAGGCAAAGAAATACTGTATACTACTAGTAAAGTTTGGTCTTAAACCCCAACATAGAAAGGTCAAGGTCATCAAGGAGCCTCATTTTGCCTAGGCTAGAAAACAATCAAAGCTTTAAAATAATAGTAGGACAAATGATATAAAGAACACCTCTTTCTCCATTAACTCTATACCCCAATTTTGGATATTACTTTCAAGACAAAGAAAAAAATGACAAAAAAGAGTATTAGAAACTGGCATCACTTCAAGAATGCATTTGTACCAAAAATTTGTTTGAGTTGTATACACAAGTCTTTGCAGGCCAAGGCATTAAGTGACCTCAGGCAGTCTTTTCAGATAAACCTTAATGAAGCAAAGAGCTTTGAAGAAAACAATCTCTGAAATGGCTCAAGCTTTACTTTTTCTACATATGGACTGCTCCCGGTAGACTTAACCATCAAGCCACCAGGGGACACCAAAATAACACTAAAATACTGACAACTGTTTTCTCTTGGGTTCTTAAATAATACATTATTTGCTTTTTTTTCTTTGCATTTTTGTGTATTTTCTATAACAAGCATGATTATTTTTATGAATTGAAAAAAAGTCTATTGAAAAGTACTGCTTTCAAACAAGGCAACTTTATGGAATTTTAATATCTACATGTTCTTAACAACCTTTTAGCAAATTTATGTATATGAGAAACCTTTCCTCTCCCTGCCTAATTACTTAAAATTTCAATATTAAAAGAAAATACAAAGGGTCAGATAAATAGCTAAGGCATACATGTCATCACAGATTTAACCTATGTTCCCGCAAGCATCCAGCATACATAGAAAGATGACACTAAAAATTCACATGGAAATTTTCCAATCCTAACATTTTTAAAGTTAAAATAGAAATGATAAATATTCCTGGGTCCACATTTTATGTATCTTTATTTCAGAAATCTAGCCCAATGCTAACACTTGGCAGGTGTTCAATAAGTGTTTGATAAATGAAAAGCTACAAGATAAAATGTAAAACTCTGAATATGCGAAGTAACAGGAAAAGATTTTAAAAAGCATAATGAAAAAAATTAATTTCCTAAGAATGTAAGCCCTAAACATACATAAATAGTACATGTAGGCTGCATAGTTGTTAGTTACTCTATAGTAATACCTTCAAAAACAAGATAAGTAAAAATTCTTTAAAGGAAATTTTTAATTATGCTGAATCATAAATATTAGGAAAAATAACCAACTAGCTGCCTCTCAAGTTTCTTTCTGATCTCATAGAACTAAAAATAGAGTGAAATCCTGGATATTTTTGGTAGTAAAAACACAAAAATACTGGAAACATTTTAGTCATCATACAATTCCTACACAGCATCCAAATATAGAATTTAAGAGAACTGACAAACCTGCAAATTACCCTTTCCAATGAAGCCAAGAAGCAGCTGGGTTTGAATCTGAGAGAGTTTTACCCAGACTGGACTTTCAGAGTACCACACCAACAGACCATCAAAAAGCATCATCATGTCCTCTAAAAGCTACCATAAAAGGAAAATAAAACATTCAGTTTCTAGTTCACTGATGACGAATTTTCCACAAAAGTAAAAAATCACAAATATTTCAGAATTACGTCAATGTTCAGATGGTAAAAGTCAAAATAATTATGATGGTAATAACTAAGAAAATGTATGACTATTGCACCTTGTTTATGCTTATTGCATCTGCTTGCATCTAATTAAATGCCGTTCTGAGAAGAGGTATACAAAATTTCTTTCTTTGAATAAAGTCCCTGATTACCAAAAAAAAAAAAATTTTTCACAGTACTGCACCTTCTCAGTCCACATATTTGAATTAACAAGTCCTTCTGACTGCAGGAAGTCCTGTATGATTAGGATGAGTCGGAAGGCATTTTCAGCGGTTACTGGATTAGTTTTCGCTTCTCTGTTTTCGGTGACTGCCCACTCTAACATCTTTTGTAGCAAACTAAATGTGAAAAAAAGCCCTCTTAAAAACCATTTTAATATTAGAAAAACAGGTCATGGAAAAACAAAATCCAACAAATAGACTACAATAATTTTTAGAAATATAATTGTATTGTCAAAGATATATTATCATTGGCAGGTTTCAGAAAACACTGTGGATAGAAATTATTAACAATGAAATATTTTTTCAGTCTCTGGAGTATCTATCTTTAATATACCTAATACTAAAAGGAAAAGTTACTTTTTTTACTTAACTATAAACAAGCTATGAAGTAATTAATATTATAGTTATCTATAAGATACTTCAAAGTTTCTTTATAAAGATGGAAACTGGGATGACTAGGAAAGAAAGCCTACTGTGCCTTACAGAAGGTTAGTCCTTCAGGGAACTCTAATTGCTGCAGAAAACAAGTTAAGCAACAAGGAATATGCAACCATTTAAATTCAAAAGTGATTTAAGATTTAACTCTAACAATAGAGTTAGTTTTGGATTTCTCTCTAAATCCCATTGGAATGGCAACAGGTAAGAAAAGGAGCTGGACATAAAGGTTCTCCTTTCCTTCTTTATTCCCACTGAATACCGAATAAATTTTTAATAAGTAATGTTATTTTAGACTACTATCCATTCCCACAGGAGAGGAGAAATTACCAAATGCTGCTTACATTAATTTTATTTCATCTGATGGTCGAAGTAGCTCACTGGAGATTCCTGGCTTAGTTAGTGCTGAAAACACTTGTCCCCGTTCAATCCAAGCATCATCATCAGACTTTTCTAGTCCCTTACACATTACATAATTCAAAATATTTGTCAGTAACTGAAAAAGTTCCTCTTCACATTTCTATAAAAATAAAGTAACATTAAATTATTGGCGGGAGGAGGTGTTAAAAGCAAATAATAAGAACCATACACACTGACTGTAATTATTTAACATCTTTTTAAAGTGTCTTGATGAACCTGGAACTTAATTAGCTATGCCCACAGATAAAAAGATGAACAAGAAACTGGCTTTGCTCTCAAGACACTCAAAATTTAAAGACATCTAGGTTTCTAAAATTTAATATGAGCCTGAGAACATGAATAGAAGATTTAATAAACATGTAAAAATAACATTTGGACAAACAGGGAATTTTACCTCTTGGCTTTCAAGTAAAGAGAAGTCATCACTGAAGTCCACATCATTTGTGAGGCTGCTTTCTTTGTCAGATTGTACAGAAAATGATTTCGTAGATTCTAATGGGGATGGAGTACTAGGCAGGCTGTCCGGCATTTGATTTCCACTATCGCTCATTTCACATGAGTCAATTCCACTGAGATCTAAACTCAAATGTGAATGGTTATTATTATGCCAGAATTCTTCTGGAGTCTCTGATTTGAAAGATAATTCTCCCACAGAACTGTCTTCTTGAAATAATGGTGCATTTGAGTCTAGAGAGTGTCTATCCTCCAAACTCCACTGATCCGAAGACACGTGAGTTGAGGCAAAAGAGTTATTTTCTTCATCTAAGTTTTCATTGAAGTTCCTCTTAATATCATCACTTGATATGTTTTTATCATTGTCTTTCATTCTATTGCGCTTATGAAGAGTACTTCCATTGTCAAAATTTGCTTTTAAAAAAAGCCTAACTAAAGTGTCTTGCCAACCCACTTGTTGAACTATTTGGTGTACTGCATCTGGCTGGGATTGCAAAATCTGTAAAATCTGCAAAGAGATTAAGAACATACAAATATCAAAAAGTATTCAGTATTTACAAAGTACTTAAAACAGTTTCTTTCAGCTACTTCAATGAAAATGTAATGAGAAACTGTGGGAGAACATATTTTCAAATGATTATATTCTTAACTGAATTACAAACTACTTCGGTGGCACACACTGTGTTTTCAACTAATCTACATATTAGTCACTGTACAGAGTAGGACTGTACTGAGATATCTGCTAGAAGATTAAAAAGGGGGGGAAGATGAAATGACACATGCCAACACACGTTATTGAGTTGGTTAGAGAGAAAATAAAAATAAAATGAAGGTATATAGAAAATGTAACAAAGTTATTGCATCTCAACTAAATACCTTCCATGAGCTTCATACCTATGTTTAGAAAATACTGAATATCTACTAAGTGCCAGGCACAGTTCTAGGTAAAAAGGACGTCCAAAACACTTTGATATAATGTAGTTATACCAAGAAAAATGTATTCTATCTCAATTTTTTTCAGGCAAGATTGTTACTTTAATAAGAACATTATTTTTCATTAACTCCACATTGTACCAAGAAAACAGAAACTAAACCTTAATTATAAAAAACTAATTCTATTAAGATGAATGCTGTTATTGAGTTGGAATAAAAAATTGAAATTAAAGAGTAGACAGTGACATGGCAAAATGTACAATCTCTACTATCTAAGTGATAGCATGAGTTCTCAAACACCCAGAAGTTCAGTTAAGATCTTTAAGACATTTTTATCACAAAGTCCATAAACATCTACATAGATAAAAAGAACTCTGGCTCCCAGCATTCAGTATATCTCTTTTATATGAATCTGTAACTCTGAAAAATTTTATAACAGGAGATGAGTAACACTGGTAGGATATGAATAGTCACAACTCGAATCTATGCTGTTACTGATACAGAAAACAATGAGTCACAATGAAGTTTCTTTGTTCACTAAGGCTATCAGTCAATAAACCACCATGATTATCAGTGCAGAATATCAATTTTTTCTTCCAGATTAATCTTTATTTGGTAAAGAGACTTTTTATGATTTCACAACCTTAAACTTTTCATAAAATAAGACTTGATTTATGACTATTTTATATACATATAATGGATAAAATCCAGCCTACACTGAAAGTTGTCTCTAATGGCACACCAAAAGGAAAGGGCCAGTTTGCATGACAGGTTTCAAGAACAACGACAAAAATCCATCAAAATGTAAAATAGGAAAGTACCCTTTGACATAGCAATTGCATTTAATAAACTATGCCTTACAGACGTATTATCACAAATAAGTAAATATATATGCAAAAAATGCTCTTGACACAAGTTTAACATGGGAAAACAGGAAACAAGCTAAAACGTTCTTGATAAATTATTCTCTGGTCATAAATTTTTTATACTGGAGAGGGCATATTTTATTCTGAAAGGACAATGTAGAGCTAAAAACAAACTCATATGCAGATTTCTTATGATTTTAAGACATTAATTCACCTTAAAAAAGGATCAGCTTATCTATAAAATTATATAATTTACAAAATAACAGAAATTAAAATTTGTATCTGATGTAAAATATTCAATTTAACAGTTATTCACATTTTAAAAGTAAACCTTTTTACATAAATCATTTGTTTAGAGGAATTAGAGGAATTTATTGCCACATGGGGCGGTAATAAAGGCAAAAAGGTGGGCAGGCGAGAAAGGAGGAAGAGGGAACAAGTATCTCTACAGCCCCTCCTGGGTGGACCTTGGTCTTGAATAAACTATACCATCCAGCGTCATGAACTTAACCACTGAGCCACTAGGGTGCATCAAAAAGTACATCTTAAAAGTTTACTAACCTTTCTGCAGATGACCACTCTGACACTTACATATGCTCTATGAGACATGTATAACACAGAAAACAGATCTTTGAAATTAACAGAAGAATCTATGGTGGAGAAAAAACACAGTAAAATTAAATTCCAGAGATAACCAAAGAAAGAACTGTGGGTAATAGTTCTATAAATGCTAAAAATAACTGATTGCTTCATTTTTATTTTATTTTTTTATCAACAGTAGTGGCCCTTTATTTTCTCTCCCAGCTATATGGAGATATAATTGACATAAAACAATGTGCAAATTTAAGGTATACAATCATGAAAATTTGATATATGGATATACTATTAAACAATTACCATAATAAAGTTTATTAGCACACCTTTCATAGTTAACTTTTTTGTGTATGTGATGAGAAGATGTGCTTTCTTAGAAACTTTCAAATAGACAATACAGCAGATAACAGATACATAATGTTGAAATAATGATTTCATTTTGAATTAAAATTTATAGATACATTTCAATTTTACATAGAAAATAGGTTTGGAATGTTTGACATCCTCCCAAGTAAGCTCTAAATAATTGTTTTTTAAATTTAGATTTTCAGAAGACATTGTCCATAGCACTTGTTCTTATACAATTACTAATCTCATATACAAGTCTTATCAACCATTCAAGATAAAGAATTCTATTTTAGAACTTCTGAACCTCCAGCATTTGATACAAATTCTGTAAGTGTTATAAAAAGGGGTTGATTAAAAAGTACTGGAAACAAAAAAATATCTGAAACTAATTTTCATTTTGTCATTAAGGATTTAAACTTTTTAGAGAAAAGAGTATTTTGTACATATTTTCGCTAGTGTTCTTCTGTTTTATAGATTCAAGTATCTATTAACCACTTTGTCAATGCACATTTACTGCTATGCTGCAGGGATACAAAACCAACAAAGGTACATAAGAAATAACACCCAAGGAAAACCCTACTGTATATCCAGAACAGCCACCCGAGGGAGGAGAGAAAAAAAAAAAACCTTCAGGAAAAAAAAATGAGACCATCCAGTAGAATTATGCTAGCATGAAGAACATTTCTTAAATGCATCATTATTATTAGCCTTAGTCATACCTGTATTTATTATTTGATTGGTGAGGTTTTTAATGAGAGATGTGTTAATAGGTGCTTCATGAAGAAGGAGTCCCAATCCTGAGTAGCCAACTTCTCTGAGTCGAATACGTTGTTTACTTCTTTCATAAACATTAGTACATTTCAACATTTGTTCCATAACCTGGTCACAACAGTAATATATTTTTCTCAGTACAGAAAAGAAAAGTTTGTCACTGAGATTAGTACTGAATAAAATAATGCTGTACAATGTTTTTGGAACATCATTTCATCCTTAAGTATAAAAAACAAACTCAGCACTAATAGGGAGGAACACTGCATATTATGCTACTAAAAATGGATATAATAATAAATTGGACTAAGATAAAGCTATATTTGAATAATTTATACTTTTAAAACTCTAGTTTAAATATATTTCTTGGCAGAGAAAGAATTTTAAATTTTTCTTTTTAATAGGTAAGGCTTAGATAGAAACAAACCCTACAGCTGACACCAGGAACAAAGACTCATTCTGAAAGAAAACAAAGATACTTCCAGATCAATCTAGTGATTCAATTAAGTAATAGCTATAAAAACAATATCCAAGAACAAGAAAACATTTTGTGAAACAAATCCTCTATATGCTAAAATGGGAGGATGACTAGTAACCCAACACTTTACTATGTGACATCAACATTCTTAAAGTGAGATACTGGGCATGTCCTGGTGGTCTAGTGGTTTGGTTAACTGCCTCTGGGCAAAGCATAGTCCACATACATCTCTTAAGGACACAGGTTCATGTCCCAGTCTGGGAGAACAGAGAATATGTACAACCAGATAGAAATAAATGGGAGTGATTCTTCCGCCTCTCTTCTCCTGCTTGTCTACTTGTCTTCATTCCTAATTGCACCTTTCTTAAAAATAAGATACTGAAATGCTAGATGGAAAGGGTATCTTGGCAGAATATTATGAACAATCATCCCTATAAGATCATTTTGGAGAAATAACATTTAATCACCATAAAGGAAACTGTGTGGGGGCAGATACTAAAAAGAGTAGCTGCAGGGGTCGCTGTAACTAATGTTTCAGAGGACTATGTGAGACTTTTACTACATATTTGTTTTCCAATGTCAAGGCACCCCTAAACTTAAGACAATCTAAACATTACATAGAAGTAGATTCTAACATTAGTAACATTAATGATATATGAGGAAATTACTTGTTACAAGGCAATTAAACATAATTAACAGGAGAATAAATCATGCAAACAAGATTCTTTGGCAGTAGAAATGCAACTCCACTACTTAACAAAACAAATGGTGTGAGAGACTTCAGTCAAAATTCAGTTTAGAATATTGGAATATGTTAGACAGCTTATTGAAATACATTCTCTGTCCTTTGACAATTTACTAATTTCTCTGACCTCAGTATTTTTATCTGTAAAATGAGGGGAACAATATTCACTTCATAAAGTTTTTTCAAGGACTAAGTAAACTGATATACAAAAGTGTTTAGTGCCTGATAAATAGTAGGTGTTATATAAAGTTAGTTATAATTAACTGCTAAAGTGTCTAATCTGCCATTTAAATCCACCATGAGTCAAAAAAAAGATGAGAGGTTTTATATTTAGGATGGTACAGCAAAGTACATTTCCCATTGAAATGACTGTCCAGCTTACAAACAACAAAAACATGAAAAATACATATCAAAACAAACTGAATAATTAAAACTTAGAAATGACATGGAAAGAGAATTTACCTTCGTAAAACAGAGGTATTATAGGCAAATTCATTACTTAAAATGTCCCAAATACAAAGAGGATAAAGAAATGTTTGTACCTTAAAAATGAGTTCTCTTAGTCTGTCAGAGTACTTCTGATTTAAGAGTAAGGCATAAAGTATGTCAGCATTCCCTGGTTCAAACAGCAGTAAGAAAAGCTGACCTCTTGTTGGGCTGGTACGTAGGAGAATGAAGAGTATATCCAAAATTCCAAAGAGCTTTTAAGATTAAACAACAGAAAACAAACAACCACACACGTATATGAAAACACAAATAAAATAAAAAACCATAAACAGTTATTTAACTAAATCCTATATACCCTAATGTGTTAGCTTAAATGGATAATCTGATGTCTTCTGAGTCAGTTCTGCCTCTTCCCTGTATGCTTTTGGCTTATTCTATTTCCTGTTGTGTATTCTCTCACTGTCCATCTCCACCCACTGAACAATATCTATACTGCTTTGTCCATATTAAAAGTCATCTCTCCATAAAGCCTTTCTTGATCTCCTCAACGTGTAATACTCTCATAAGACTCTATCTCTCCTATAGATACTGCTATATTCTTCTTTCGTTTCATGATTTATGAACCTCTCCTCTCCTATCTACTCCTCCATTAGGCTAAAAGTAAGAATGATAATTCATCATTACATACCTACAATGTCTAGTATTATTCTATGTATATAAAGTAAGTTTTCAATAAACACTCTTTGACTAAACTAACCAAGGAAATATCATTGGTAATGAATCATAACAGGCGACAATATAGCTACCGTGAAATAGGATGACTACTCATCTTTCTAAATGAGAAATTTTGAAGCAAGCTAACCTTATACAGGGAAATAAAATAAGTTAACTCATCTATATAATATCAGTTATAAAATCATGTAGTCACTGAATACACAATCAATATTTCATGACAGAAGGCAAGATATCTGAGTCAGTATAAATTAATACTGCTCAAATCTGGTGGTGAGAGTAGTACACAGAAAGCACATAGAAACAGCAGTAAATACACCTGAGTCCCAAGTTACTAAGCAGTGTGACTTCTTAAATTATGTAATTTCTCTAAATATACACTTAGAATGTGCAAATGGGAAGAATAATTCCTGGACTGTAAATTTTATATCAGAGATTATCAAATTTTACCATATACCACAATTACCTGAAAAGCTTGATTCAGCAATATTTCTGCACTTCTGACAAATTCCCAGGTAAAACTGATCAGAGACTATACAATGAGAACTACTGTTTAGTGGGAGGTACCGAAATTTAAATAAATAATGAATGTACCTATACAAAGTACTCCATGGAAAATGTTAATGAATCTAAGCTGTTTTATGAATCTGTGAAATCTGTTCAGTAACTTTTATGACAAGTAATTTTACACTACTGGCCTATGAAAATAGGTTTCAGGATTGTCAAAACAACTACTTCTACATAAAACTTTCTAATATTTAAAAAGTTTAGTACACTGTTACCCTATTAAAGTTTCGATTAGAAATAAAATTTACTTTAACTGTATACAGTATTGTATGTGACACTATAAACATTTTACTCTTAAAATATTATGCATGTGTATATGTTTAAAAAAGATGTATAGCAACTTGAATGTTATAAAGAAAAAACTTGGCTATAGTACCTGTTCCTCTTCATTGATAGCTGCTATATAACCCATGATACTTTTTATCTCTTCATGAGTTGCACCTTTGCATAGAAAATATTTAATTAGTCCATACAAAGAAGTCCTTATTGTTCGAATATCATCCAGAGACAGTTCACTACATTTACAGTCATTGCTGAAAGACAAAATAAAAGTATAAAAACTGAAATTTTTAACTTTACATTTTTGTATACTTTCAGATAAAAAGTTAATACTAAAAGGTATTGCCCTACAATTATCAGAATTCATAGCATCTTTGGTATCTTTTTAAGGAAAACCTTTTCAAGTTAAGCTTCAATGACAAAGAAAGAAATGCTGAAATAGCTTATATTTATGCAAGTCTATGTGGCAGACACAGTTCTAATTCACTAATTCGTTATTAAATCATTTAATTCAATCCTCAAAAAAAACTATAGGCTATCATAATTTTATTATCTCTTTGTCACAGACCAGAAAACCTAAGCACAGTAAAGTTGAGTAAATACCATACAGCTGGACAATTAATGAAATATAAAATTCAAACTCAATGGTATGTGATCCACTGTTAATTTCCACATTATCTTGACTCTCTGAAGTTAAAGGATGATAGAATTACTGGAAAATAAACAACTGGGATGTTGCATTCAAGTAGTAGTCAGAAAACAATAGTAAACTGAGAAGGAGCAAGGACATTATACCCATAATAAATCCTAAGTGTATCCAGGAGAAACTGTACACCATACTTCTTTCGGAATACTCTCCGGCTGTCTTTGATGATTGTGGAAAGATACTGTATATGACCTAAAATAGAAAGTCCACTCTTAAATGATATAGCTCAATAAAGTTACATAGGTAGCTACAAATTCCTAAAACAACTACAGAATTTTATCCGAAAGCTTGCTCTTACCAATTCGAAAGGGAAAGTCTCCACGGTTCCAAACACAGAAATCAAAAAGTAAATAGCGATACATTTGTTGCAGGAGCTGCACATTTTTCTCTAAGGATACCTGTTCAATTAGCAATTGGATTGCCATCAACACATTAACATCCATCAAGGGGCTTGGCACCTGAAATCAAAATAGAAGGATTTTGTAAAGTACAGTTTAAATAACTGTCATTAAACCATAATTTCTAATATTTAATTCAAAGCATCTACTAACTACAAAAGTCTTAGTTAGGAAAATATAAAAACTTAAAAACAATTTATTGATGTAATAGTGTTAAAGTTATCAAATATCCAAAATGTTTGTGCTAACAATGAAAGTCCTATATGTGAACCATTATACAATGCTATGTAGAATCAGTAATTCTTATACAAGATGATTCAACAGAAATTTTTAAAAGCTACTTATAAAATAAATTATATCCACTAATATAGTTTAAGCTATTGTAATTTTTGAAATATTTTTCATTAGGAAGAAAATAATTCCTAACACAACTTGTAATTAGAATCTGAGAATACATCAATCATATCTACACGATAAAATAGCTCACCTTCTGAAGCAAGGCACCAAGAGTGGCAACTCCATGGGAGTGAATAAGATTATCCTGGTTAATAGGATGTCTTTGAATGAAATGTTTCACAATCAAGATAAATGTGGCAATTAAATTTCTCTCTAGTCTTGACTCTGTGGAATTGTGAACAAGGCATTAATTATTATAAGTAATCTAGTCACCTTTATATCACATTTTCATAATGTATGTATTAACAAAAAGAAATTTTGTTCAGTAATTTTCCTCCTAAAGTTATCTACAGAAAGTAAATAGCAAAGAAAGCAGCAAAAGCCTATTGTCTACTTATATGCACTATTTATACTTATATGCACATGTAAATATTTCCTCCACCATTAATTTAACAATATTGTTGTATTTCCATTAAAGTACAAACCACTGATAGTCAAGAGCAAAACCAAGATCTTAAGTTTCTTGACCACAGTACTATATAGGAAATCTAACCAACATTAATAAAATTAAATATGGGACACTTCAGAAACAAATGGTTACGTTTCTTCCTAGTGGTGGCAAGATATTTTACTTTATAAATTCTCAAAATAACACAAAGTGACTATTTTGTGTTAAATTCATGTTAATACCTGATGCCTTGGTGGAGGTCAATAACACCCAATCTCCTTCTACAGGTGTTATCGGTTCAGAAACTGTGCTTTCATTCATTCCTTCAGGACTCTGTCTTTCACTGGAGTGGTTGATTTGTTCCAATAGAGGGAAGAGTACATTTAATCCACCTATGCAGTTTATGATGTCCTGAAAAAAAAAAGACAATTTTTAATCCTATAAAACAAGGGAAATTCTGTCATTTAACAGTTACTCAGCATGTAAGAGGTTACAAGTCACTGAATCTTCAAGCAATGTATAGGACAGCCTAAACTAAAGGAACTCTAGCTCTTTAAAGAGTAGCCTCTGGGGTCAACATAATCAGTACTTGAGAGACTACATCAGACCAGTTTACTGTACCTTTGTTTTTCAAAGTTTAAATTCCAAACAGAAGTGATTCAAACATGACCCTTACAGTAGACTTTATAATGTTAACATTAATGATTTAAGAGGAAACAACTGTCACAATCAATTAAACATAATGAACAGGAGAATAAATCATGAAAAAAAGACTATTTGGTAGCAGAACTATGACAACTTCTCCGAGTTAACAAAAAAGGGAGTTGGTGGCCTCAATCAAGTTCAAAGTGATTATTTCGGCTACAGTAACAAAATAATATCCTTCAACAAGTTATTAACCTCTCCGGCTTTTAGTTTATGTGCAAAATGAGGACAATATTAATTCTTACTTTATGAAAGTGTTAGGAGGTTTAAGCAAGCTAATACATGAAACATGCTTACCGTCTAATGCACAGTGAGTGCTACAAAGGGTTAGCTATTATTAACTGTTCAGACATCCTGAACTGCCAAGCAGACCCAGCTTAAGTCTGTAAAGAACCTCTTCATATCTCTGTCTGTTTTTCATATAGATTTTTTAAGAGTTCTGTATATTAGTAAAGTAGCACTTGGATGGCAAGTATTTATTTCCCAGTTATCATTAAACTTTAAAAAAAATTTTGATCTTGCTATGTATAAATATGCAAGTCTATTTGCTGATAATTCTGTACCTTTTTTATTTCTACATAGTTTTAACTCAAGGCAACAAAGATTGCCTTGATTTTTAAGTATAATGTATGACATTATCAGTTTTGTATATATAATACATAGAACTAGCCTTATATAATCAATCTTACAAGTGACGGCAAAAGTTAATTTATGAATTGGAAAACATGTCATATATTTTACTATGCTAACAGACAAAAGTGTTCTTATCTCAAAGTCAGAGAAAAAATTTTGCTTCATATAACATAATTTTTTTTTAAAAAAGATCTGAGTTTGTTTAAAGCTGATGGATAGCAGACAACAGACAGGGAGAAGTGTATGACACACGAGAAAAGGAATAATAAATCAAGTCTCTGAGAAGGTTAGGAATCGGCCACATAGTTTTAGGGAATAAATATCTTAAAAGCAAAACAATTAAGGCAGTATGTTTTTCTTCTGGGAACTGTTAAGCTCATGGTATAATGTAAGAAGATAACTAAGCATTAAGTAAATCAGTCATTCAATTACTATTTCTTTAAATTACTATCAATTTCTTTAAATTTAAATTACTAATAAATTACTATTACCTTTAAAACTGTATCTTGCCTGCAAACATTTTAATGGGAACCTGTTATTTAGATCAATCTGGTGGTGCTTAAAAAGTAAATTCTTTCAAAGATCACTAAACTTACATAATAAGTTGCCCATCATTTATCATTTATTTACCTTAATGTCCCAGTTCACGACTTTGTTTCCTGTTAACCTTCCATGGAAACAATTAGTAGATAAATCAAGACAGATTGAATTTTTGCAGGCCTAAGAATAAAAGAAAAATGGTAAACAGCTAAGCACACTGAGAACAAAACATAACTTTATATATGGGAACATTTCATCATAATTTTAAAAGGTATAGAATAACTTCAATGAAAAAATGTCTACAATATTAAAGTAGTATTACTATTTCCTGATGTCTCTTACAAAAATCAGGGGCTAGATTCTAAAGCACTCACTCATCCAATGCAGGTCACTGCTGCTTGCTATCTGGCAGATGAGCTGTAGCTAGATTTATCATTCCCAATCATGTAGCTTAAATGTTTTCTTTAAAGTCAATACACACAGATTTTTACTTAAAAAAATTCAATGTTTCATTCCCATCAGCACTTCCCTCAGTAATTTAATGATGCACATAAAATGGGATTATAATGTGAGATACAGAAATTACAGAACAGAAAAATATATCTATATGAAAATCCAGTCACAGGCATTAGGCACTATTTCCCCCCATGTTACTAGCAATTCTATTTATATTCAAATTAGAAGCTTAGTCTGCAGCTCTAGAAATCATTATTTGCTCATTTCCATAGACTTACAAAGCAGGTAGTGTTATATTAAATCTTTGAATTTGCAAGTAACTAAACCAGCTCCAAAAGAAATCTACAAATTAAGATAGATGATGTGACTATTGCTTTTGTCTAAAGGCAACTGAGAAAATCACTTTAATGAAGCAAATATAAAATGAGTTTACATTTACTAGTGAGAGAGAGAGAGAACAATAGACAATTAGTGATGAGGGACAAAAAGGAAAATCAAAGGGTATGGAAGAGATGGTGAACAGGTGGGGGAAACAGCATAAAAGGGAATTAACCGTTAATGAAAGGGGAAAAATAAACTGGATATATTGGTAAACCTATCGTGTATATATAAATATAAATTTGGTATTATGTATACCTCAAAAGAAGTCAGTGTCAAACTGCAATATTCCTTCGATTAAGAAAAACCAAAAAAGAATGTAACATTGTGAACAAAATATTTAATAAATATCAATAAAAATAAAGCAAATGCAAACTGAGCTTATATTTAACTCAATATAAAATACATGATTCTCAGAGACAGAAATGTCTTTCTCCAGTCACCACCATAATTTGGATACTATGTATCTATGACCTGTCCTAAACACAGAAATCTCTTAATGTCTCCTGTTCCTCCAGTAGAACTTTCACACTGCAGTATGAAGCCTCTAAAATGTAAACCTGACCATATTACTCTCCTGTTTAAAATCCTCTCCATTGCAGGTTGCTATGATGTGGCCTCCACTTGCTCTCTTTTCTCTCATTTCATTTTGTCTTCACCTCTAGCTAAGTGGCCTATACGCAATTATATGTAGATTCCAGTTTTACAGAAGACACCTTTGCAGGTGGCTGCTCACTGTGCCTTGTACACTCCTCAATTCTGCCTTTTAAAATCCAACTCAAGCCACCTTTTATGATATTCTTACCTCCTGGAAGAAGCAATCACTTCTTTTGTACCCTTCACTATATTTTGTACATAATTTTAACAAAGAAATATGTATAGTGGTTAAAGATATGTGTTTGGGTCTAACTGCAGCAATACGATTCTCTAGAATTATAAAGTTGGGTAAGTTACTTATCTTTACTTAGCCTCAGGAAACTAAATCTTAGGAAAGATAAAATGAGAATAATCTCAAAACTTTTGTGAAGATTAGGTAAAACAGTACATGTGAAACATTTAGCATAGTGCTTAGTTACTGTAATATACAATAAATGACAACCAAAGAGGAAAAATGCCCCCAAAATTATATTGCACTCTTTGTTTACATATTTATTTCAATTTAGGTTATCAACATTTTTTATTGTTAGCAAATGTTTTATTTTTTAACAAGGGAAACTGCTTATAACATAATCTCATTACTCACTCTACCTCAAGTTGATTAGGATTATATATTTAAAAGCTAAATAAATAACACAGTCCATGACATCAGCTTTAGAATCTTTGGGCATTCCACTCCAGTGGCAAGAAAGAAAAAAAAAAAATTAAACAAATGAGACTACATCAAAGCAAAACACTTTTTCACTGAATGAAAAGACAACTAAATGGGAGAAGATATTCATACATCATATATCTGCTAAAGGGTTACCATCCAGGGTGTATTTTTTAAAAGTCATACAACTCAACAATAACACAACAACCCAATCAAAAACATACATAAGATTCAAAGACACTTCTCCAAAGACATATGAAAGACTCACATAAAAAAAAATGCTCATAATAACTTAATAACATAGTAACACTTCTCCAAAGACATATGAATGACTAACATGAAAAAAATGCTCATAACAAGGTAAAATGCGAATCAGTAACTACAGTAAGGTATCATCTCATACTTGTGAAAATGGCCTATATCAAAAATAATGTAAACAAGAAGCATTGTCAAGGGTGTGGAATAAAAGTAAACCTCACACACCACTGGTAGAAATGTAAATCACTTTGGAAATGTAGTCACTTTTGAAAACACTATGGAGGGTCCTCGAAAAGTTAAAAATAGAACTATCATATGATCCAGCAATTCCACTCCTAGGTACCCATCCAAAGAATATGAAAACTCTAATTAAAAAAGATAAATGAGTGCGCCCTGGTGGCCTAGCAACTAGTACACCTGGGAGCAGTCCCACATACATCCCAAGGTCCTGGGTTCAAGATCTGGGACCAGAGGGATCAACCAATGTGAACAACTGAAAAAAATAAATAAAGCTCTTCCTCATCTTCTCTCTTCCTTCCTGCTTGCCTACTCACCTTCATTCCTGCCTGTGCCTTTCCTTAAAAAAAAAAAAAAAATGCACCCTTATGTTCTTTGCAATAGTATTTACAATAGCTGAGAACTGGAAACAGCCTAAGTGCTATCAATATATGACTGAATTAATAAGATGTGGTATATACACACAATGGACTATTACACAGCTATGAAAAGATGAACTATTTCCAATTGTTATAACATGGGTAGAACTATAGGGAATCATGCTTCACTTGTTTAAGTGAAACAAGTCAGGAGAAAGACAAGCACTGGATGACTTCACTTATATATTGAATAGACAGAAAGAAAGCAAAAAGATAAAACAAAATAAAAACAAGGCCTTGGACTCTAAACAGAACGGGCATTACCTGAGAGGAAGGACATAGGAAATGGGCATGGTGGTGGATTATCAGTGCTTTGTGAGTATGCTAAGATATATATATTAGATAAAGAATGAACTGCATCTTAAAACTATGTAGTGCTATATAAATCCATTTTACCTCACTTTAAAAAATAAAGAAGAGGTTACAGGAGCAATACACAGCATGGTGAATATAGTTAACAATACTGGATCACATACTTGAAATTTAATTAATTCAGATTTTTAAGTGTGTTTATACACACAGAGATAAAGAAGAAAATGGTCACTATGTGACATGATGGTTATGTTAATTAGCTTGACTTGGATGATCAATTCACAATGTATACATTGTGAGGTCCTCACAGGTCACTGGGGGAGCTTGAAACCCCAAGAGGGAAAACTTGAAACAGCCAAGGGACTTTCCAACAGCCCGCCGTGCCAGGAACCAGACTTGACACACCAGCCAGCTAGACAATAAACGGTTAGGTGCCTATTCCCCCTCCAGTGAACACAAGACAATGAACCATTCCATTTCCCCGCCACCTCCTGACTCTTTAAAAATGCACCCTTGGCCTCCACCTTGAGACCCGTGAGCCTCGTGAACCTCTCCCGGGAGCGCTCCCCCAATAAACGCTGCTTGTGTACTGCTTTAGTGTATCTTTTCTTTCAGTCTTGCTGTGGCCTTGATTGTAACCTGACATACATATACCAAAATATTAAGCCATAACTTTAAATAAATACAATTTCTATTTGTCAATTTTAGCTCAATACAGTTGTTTAAAACAAAACTAAAAGAAAAGGTTAAACACATATTATGGGGAAAACTGGAAACATCTGATTATGGATTATACAGTAAATGAATTACTGATAATATATTTTTTAGGTAGGTTAATGATTATGTAGAAATATTTAGGGGTAAACTGTCTTGATAGCAATGCCAATCTCTTTTCCCAAATGATTTGACACAGATAAAGACAGTAAGTGTTGCAAAATGTTAATATTTAGGTGAAGAGTATACAGGATTTTCCCTCACCATTCTTTCAACTTCTGAATTTGAAATAAATCAAATGAAAAGTTAGGGGCAAACGCTAATTGGTAAATGTTTTATTAAATCAGATATAAAAACTAAGTATCAAAGAAGTAAATAATGATGATGAATTAGCTGATTACACTAAAAAAGAAACTCTAAAATATATAATCTCACAAAATAAAAGCATTTTTGGGGTCAATATAACCTTGAAAATAATAAAGGCATTAAAATTGCTAAGCCATTTCTTTTTCTTCCTCTCAGCTCTACCTTTGATCTTTTTCCCTCAGTCTTGCTGACTTCAATTATTTTCACTAGATAGGTCCTTAAATAAAAAAACAGAGCATGATTTTCATAACAAGCACTTTTTTTTCTTCTTTTGAAGTAAACATTTTATGTTTGTGTGTGTGTTTTCTTGGTAACATCATATTTAAAAAATAAAGAGAATACTAAGGACAATTCTGTTTCATATCTCCTTCCAATAAAGTAGGAGACTACAAGCTTAAACAGTTTGATTTAATGAAGTCAATTCATTAGTACAAATTCCAATTATAACTATAGTCATATATTTTGGGGATGACAAATAATGTCTGAAACCTAGTTGAAAGCTGGATCTTAGCTTGTACTGCTTCTGATTTTACTTTGAAAATTAATAATTTTAATGGCAATTCATATAAACACCTCCTTCTCGATTACCCACTGAAATGGCAAAACAAATATAGAAAGGAACTTTAGTTCACAACATTGCTAAAACTAGACAGACAGTACAAGTGTTGAGTCTGACCTTTGCAGTATAGTGAAGAAGGACATTACCAGGCAGGTCAGTCCCATCAGACTCTTGAAATTTCCAAGGGCTTAAACAGTTTGGACCTGAAAATTATGCATACAAACACATATATATAACTAAATACATACAATTTTCTTGATTCTGTGTAATCAGAACAAAATTTAATTTTTTCCTCTTTCAAGCAATCTCAAGTAAGAGCTAAAATACACAAAATGTACTTTTTTACATCATCTCCTAACTTGTCCAAAACCTAGAAAAGTTGAAGACTCAATATCCACTACAAAAGAAAATTTTATACAGCATTAAAAAACTAACATCAGGAATGCCCTTGTGGCTCAGGTGCTAAGCCAATAGCTGGGGCAAGGACCATGTAAAGCCCAAGGATCTGTGTTCATGTCCTAGGGCTGAGGTGAACAACCATAAATGAAATAAGTAAGTGTTTCCTTCTCCTCTCCCCTTCTTCCATCTTTTCTTCTTTCCTTCCTTCCTCCCTCCCCTCCTTTCCTTCAAAATGCTTCCTTCTCTTCTCATTTCCTCTATCAAAACAAAAAACGAGTCTCAAATACAATCATTAATTTAATATAAACCAATTCAAATTTACAAGACAAAATAGCAAAACAATATGTGATTAGAAATTAAAAAAATGGAAGAGCAAATGATTTGGAAAAAATTCTTGACTAAAATAAAATCAAAGTTTCCATTAAAAAGTGAATCAAACATTAATGACCAGTTCATGTGTTTTTAAAGTAATTTTTTAAGAGGAATGAAGGCAGGCAGCAGGCAGAAAGAAGAAAGGAGAGAAACTAGTTAGTTATTCTCCCCATCCCCAAACCCAGGTCATGAACCTGGGTACTTGAGTTATAAATGGACTATGCCCCAGGGACAGCATCTGAGACATCAGAGCACACCTTGAACACTACATTTTAATGAGGATATGATGAATATGGTATACTTATGTATTACTGGTAAGCAGTGTGAATTGATAAGTCCTTTTTTTTATTTTTATTTTTTAAAGGAAAGGTGCAGGCAGGAATGAGAACGAGGAGGCAGGCAGGCAGGAAGAGAAAGGAGGAGGAAGCATCTGTATTTCATTATTATTTAGTTGTTCACATTGGTTGTTTCCCCCCAGGCCCAGGGCTACAACCCAGGAGCAGGTGACTTGCTTCTTCAGAGGTGTTTACTGTTTACCTGTTACTCCACCAGGTTGTGCCTGATATATTCCTTTAGAAACTAACTAGGTAACCTGTAGTGAGTCATAAAAATATTCATACACTTTTAATATGTATCCTGGAAATTATAATATAAATCACCAAAAAAAGAAAAATGAAAAAAGCTCTATGTACCATATTTCATCATATTTTATATCTGAGGTTTATATCAATATAAAAATTATGAATAACCTAAGTAGCATGTAATTCGAATCCAATGAAATATTATGCAGTCATCAAAAATGATCATTATGAACACTAAATATAACTAAGTATTATCTATAAGAGTAGCAATCTAAGTAGGAAAAATTGCACAATCAAAATCCAGACTATATAGCTGTAATGAGTACACTAAATGATTTATTATTAACTTGGAATTTATTTAGATGAAAAATCAACTTTAAATACTGATAAGTTTTAACATAATGACAAAGTTCTAACATGAAATTTGAAAGTGTGGACAGTCCCGTTCATCTCAAAATCCGAGGTATTTCTAAAAAGTGACATTTTGATAAATAACAAGCTTTTCTGCAGAGTTAATAAACATGACTCATTAGAGGCTTAACTTGGTAACAATCAGCATGTGTCTTTAAATCATAGCCGAAGACAAAGAAGAATAAAAACAGTGTATAACTTCATCCAAGGACTCCTGAATCTACTGCCTTCATGAGTTCTTCAGATATATTAATATATGAATTATAAAAATTACAAGTTTTGAAGTAAGTCTTACAGAATTCTAGAATCAGTCATGGGATTCTTAAGATGAAAGGATTACATTTTGCTTTATTAATGTATATTTATCTTTCAAAAATACTGGCAGTAGTTTAGACTGCAATGTGTACCCCTTCAAATTCATATGTTGAAGCTCTAACATGTGAACGTATTTAGAGACAGATCCTTTAAGGTGCTAAGTAAAGGTTAAATGATGTCACAGGGGTCTGATGGAGCTTGTGATAAAAGCCATAAAAATTATCTCTCTACACACACTGAGGAGAGACTCTAAGAGAGAACACAGCAAGAGGGCAATCATCGACAAGCCTGGAAAAGAGGCCTCACAAGAAATCCAGATGGAAGCTTGATCTTAGAATTCCAGCTTCCAGAGTTGTGAAAAAATGGTTATGAAACCATACTGCCTATAGTATTTTGTTATGGCAGTCAAAATGATGAATACAGATAGTATTATGGATGATAATTGAACATTTCCTAGATATTTGCTTTATTTATGCCTAACCCGAGTATGGTATACTATAGTTAAGAATGCTGCATAACATACTTCAAAGTTGTTGAGTATAGATCTTAAATGTTAACAACACACACATAAAAAATGGTAATTGTGGAGAGGATGGAAGTGTTAACTTTCTTACAGCAACAATTTTACAACTTATACATGTATCAAATCATCAAGTCATTGTACATCTTAAAGTTGCATATGCTATATGCCAATAATATCTCAATAAAGCTGAGGGGTGACAAAAAGAATGATGAGTGGTCAACTTTTTGTTTCCTTTCAGCTTCAATTAAAACAAATATACTCTTCAGATCAAATCTATTTAAGCATCAGAAAAAAGCTAAGTTTAATTAAACAGAAAAGCAGTATATGCTCACCTGCTAAATATAATGCCTTCACCTGAGGGGGTTGTAGTGCTTCATAGAAGATGATAACAGACCCTAGCTGACCCTCTAGAGATGTGGGACATCCCCATTCACTGTCTTGGGTTCCAGCTGATATCATTTTGGTAACCAATTTTGATTTTTCAATTGTTCCTCCCCAGGAGGCAGAAGACAGAATTCCACCAAATGATGTCCGATGGGGGGTAATGGGAGAAGAAAAAGGTGGATCTGGAATTTGAGATGGTGGAGGAGTTGTAGTTCTTTGTCCAGCTGAACCAATGCAGCAAGAAATAAAAGGCTAACAAAAAATCACATAATTTTAATTAAATTTCTACCTTATTTTAAATGACACAGTATATAACATTAAGCAAATAGATAAAAGTTTTATTTTTTACTGGATGATGTATAGCATATGTATGCACAAATAATAAATAAATATAGATGTTACTTTTGACTTATGGGAGTTGGATTACATTACATTAAAACTCACTTTATATTCTTTTATAAATATTTAATTTTTATCAAGTGTGTATTTTTAAAAAATTAACTATATTTTAAAACAGAGAAAACTGCATTTCCCCCATAAAATTTATAAACAGAGAATTATGCATCAGCATAATAGTGATAATTATGGTTATCCTGATACGGTCAAGTAGAACAAAAAATTAGTAGAATCCTGAAAGACTTCTGGGGATAATCTAACCCATTCTACTACCTTCAGAAAAGACTGTTTCAAAATTATTTTAAAATTCTCAAAAAAGTTCACACTAATGTTCCTTAAGAATCACCTCAGTGAAAAAATTGCATCTTATACCTAATTACAATCTAAAAGTTTAAAGCTTATTCATTATTGTTTCAAATTCAATGAAGATGAAAGAGTCTATAAGAGTCTAAATATTTCATATACTGGGAGAGTTTTAGTAAATGACCCTTTACTCTGCTCTGTTCAATTTATTTACTTTTCGTGGTACAAATCCTTTTTCCCCCCACTTAAGTCCTTAACTACATTAGCTTCTCCTTGAAATGCTCTTCTTTATGTCTGACTTCAGATTATGATGAGAGGCTAACAGAATTAAAAATTAATTTACTTTTTCTTAGTAAAGAAAACATATCAAAATTTATGTGCAAATATTATACATTAAATAGAAAAACTTTAAGAGTTCTCAATCAATTGGTTACATCAAAAGTAGATTAGATGTGCTTACTTCATTCATGGTAGGAAATCTGAGAGGGGCAAAGACTTTCTGCTGTCCATTGTCATAGATATAGACAAGGCTCTGACCAAATGGCCTTTTTCCAGGCATGTGAACAATGGTTATGTTGTGCTGGTTAAAAAAAAACAACAACATATATTTAAAAGATGAAAAGTACAGTAAGTCTTTGGAATTAAAAATGTTCTCAGAATAAACTCTAGTTTGTGTGAATAGTAGATTAAGCATAACTAAATGCTGATTAAAATTATGTTCTCAAAGTGAGTAGAACTTTTTATATAGTACTATAAAAGCACTTTGTCTATTCTAGAGAATCTGCACACAATTGTAACACATTTATTCTTCATTTTCCAAGTCTGAGTATTCTTAGGACTCTATTTTTCTAATAAGAAGCAGCATATATTATATGAAAAGCAATAGATATATTTTTAACAATTTGTTTTCATTTTCAATTGAATATAATTCAAATCAAATTTGATTCTACAAGACTTTAAAGAAATCATAACATTTCATGTAATTTTTAAACAGAAAAATGATTACTGTTGAGCTTACAGTAATAATAAGTGGTATAACCTTCTTATGAACATCAACCTGAACAGAACTTTGAAGTAAAAACTAATCAACTCTCAAAGAGCAGATGATAAAACCTGATATCTAAATGTGCCAAATATGTGCTTTTTAAAGTAAAGAACCAAAAGTTAAAAAGTGATGCTCTCAGCCTTACCCAGAGGGAATCACAGAAACTGTGGTCAGGAAGCATAACTGTCGCATATTCTCTCTTTGTGCACACTGCCACAACCAACATACCTGAGTGGGTAATAAAAGCTTCAAAACCCATGCCACTTCCTGTAAAAAAGCTAAGAAAAATATCTATTATCAGAACTTTGAAGTCAGTATATTCTGAAAACAGTTTTAATTCAAAACTTTTGTTTGGTTTTATCACTGAAGCACACAAAACTGTAACTTCATCACCACATATTTATCGAACACTTTATGACTTACATTCTAAGCTTTTTTCTACTTAAAAATCACAAAATATATTGCTATGACAGTGTTCATTTATATTCTATAATTTTTATGAGTACCTGTACAATTGTTTTCTCTTTCCTCCTTTGTTAGCACTGCCAAGAGTCAATGGATCCTGATCTAAGCAAAACCAAGCATTGAAAGAAAAGGCAGACCCTGGCCATTTCTGTATGGAAGGCACAGAAATTCCTGCCATGCTATGTGATAAGTTAAAATACTGCAGGGCACTTTCTAGACTTTGTTTTCGGGCCATTGTCAGAATTGCTCGAGTCACAGGAGTGGTATATGGGTGAATGTTTTCAGATTTATCCACTCTCAGCAATCTTAGTAGACGTCGGATTTCTTCTGAACTCACTGACTGAGTCCCTAAGGAACCATGGAGCGCAATCAAGTTCTCAGCACAAGTTCGATGAAGGGAAGAATGGGAATCAAGGGTTTCAATGATTCGAATTCCCATGTTTGCATTAACACAAGTAGTTCGACTCTGCCTATTAATACAGCAAATTCGTTTCAGCCAATCAGAGATGAAGATTTGCAGGTCATGAGACTCTAGTTCTGGAAGCCACTGGATAAGAAGCAAGAGAGGCTGGACATTACTAATGCCCAAAATTCCAACTGAAGTGTGGTCACCCTCAACAGCCTATAAAGCAAGATAAAAGACAAAAGGTGAGTTAACCATTTTTGGTAGGAAGATAATGGAATTTCTTTCAATAAATCTAAAGAAACTCACCATATTCATAAGTTCTTTAAGTAGTTCCAGTGGTGGTTGACCCAGGGATTTTAAAACTTCAAGCAAATGTGTATAACCAATTCTTTCTTTAAATACTTCCTGAGAGAGGGGAAATCAATATATTAAGGTATATATTTTTAATCTGAAGGGCTATCAAAATTGTTGAGTTATCTAAGTTAATTAATAATGAAAAGACTGTGAATTCAATTTTGGTTTTCTTAAATGACACCTTCATCTTAGAAGACTACATATACCTTCTGGAATACAATGTTACAATAATCTACTAAAATATAAAAAAAATGAAATTAGCAAAAATAGTGTATTTTTAAATTATTATATTACTTGTTGCTTAGGCTGCATTACATTTCCTTGATTTTCTTTACTTGATTTGTAATTAGTATAGTATTATATGAAGTCAAAACAAAAATGGAGAAAAACTGAGGACTCTGGAGTAACAGAAGTCAGACAGCAGCCTGAAAGGACTAAAGGGCACTGGCAATTCTGAGTAGTGGTCAGAAAAAAACTGGGCACAGGTAATCCTTGGACAACATAGATTTGACCTCACACGTTCAAATACAGATTTTTTCCAACGTCTCTTCTTCCTCCTCCTATGCCTACTCAACGTGAAGATGACAAGAATGAAGACCTTTATGATGATCTACTTAAGATTGTTTTTCTTTTTTTTCTTTTAATGGACAGGTTCAGGCAAATTTAGTTGTCCATTTTTGGTTGTTGCCCCTGGTTCTGTGTGGTGAACCTGAGTCCTTGGGATGTATGTGGATTGTGCTTGACCAGAGGAGGTAGACTAATCCACCAGGCCATGAGGGGCATGCTCCATTTCAATAATTCAATACTACTGCTCTCTTCCCATTTGTTGACTGACATTATAAATCATTACTACTTTGTAATCAGTCATCGATGTCTCAAATAATTCCAAAGCAGTGCCTATAGGTGTTTATTTTTAAAACAATCAGCAAAATAATTTATGTACTAACATGAGATATTCTATGGACTAGTTCATTTCATTTCAGGTGTGACAGTATGCATTACATACTTTCATACATTACTTGAGTTAACTACATAGTGAAAATCAGTATATCTACATTTATATTACAGATCAACATTTAAGAACTTGAGGACTTAAGTTTTACCTTAGCAGCTGGAGATTTATTCATTACTGCTGTCAAAGCCTGAATGGTTGATACTGTCAAACAATCCAACTGTCCCTGTAACACCTACAGGAGGGGAAAACAGCAATAAATTAACAAATGTAATCAAAGTTTTATCATTTAGGAAACCTCTATTCCAAAAACCTGGAAAAAAATTTCTTAACATGCATTACACATTCCTCTTCCAGTGAAACAGATTTCTGACATACTAAAACTTTCAACTTAACAGAAAATAAACTCCCCGTTAAGCAAGATAAAAATGATACATTCATTCATTACATTAAAATGTTTGAGGATGGGAGACAACCAAAAAACACCAAGCTTAATACATGCTTTTTAAAAACAATGGACAATCTAAGAGGAAGGGAGGGAAGTTATCACTGGAAATTTTATTTTGGTATAATATTCCTTTAAAAGTACATTTGAACTTCCTAAATTTAAATTTTATGAGCATGTTTAAGAAGTCTAAAAGAGTATTTTCTACTTAGTTTCCAAATACTGTGTTACAAATGAAATGATATATGCCCATAAATCACACTCACAAAGTATATCTATTTTTACATGAAATACAGAATTTGAGGCAGAATAAAAAATGAAATAATCAATCACTGCCATGTTTTTAAGAGGGCAGCCTTTAATGCCAAAGGTTGTAAGAAAATGAAAACCAGTTCCATTTCATACAAGTTCTATTTAAGCTTAATTATGAAGGAGAGATGTGTTACATTTTGGGTTAGTGCTTTTATAGCAAAAAACAAAATCAACAGTATTAAAAGACTTAACATGACTCTCATATCATCAGGCTTAGCCAATGATGAAAGCATAGTGTAAGGACTAGAAAGTTATAAAAACTAGCAGTACCCCCAAAAATCTGCTTTTGAGAATATACTACAATGACTTGAAGTCAGTCACTCCACAAACAGGATTTTCCTTTGGTTCCCTAAAAAAGATTTGAGAAGATGACTGATTAGATCTTTTTCACTTTAAACTAAGTTCTATCACTTTCAGGCAAGTTATTTAAGATGATATCTTGGTTTTTGTTGTGTTTACTAAGCATTATTACATAAAATAATCTTAGCATGTAATGAGCATATTATAACATGCACAGACATTCTGCATACAGAATTTAATACAAATGAGATCTCTCCTAAATTTTATCCAAGTGGATTAGGCATCACAGTAGCTATAATTATGAATACTACATACCATCTAAGAAAACTGTTATAAATTTATTAATCTGTATAAGGAGGCCTTAAAAGATTAATAATTATAGAGTAATCTAAAATGGTACCCTGCCACCAATATCTACAACCAGAATAGAAAATAATGGATGATCATGTTTCTTTTTAGACCAAAGCTTTATTTATAAACTTAAACATTAAAATAATATTAACATAAGACCTCATAAACTATCTCACAAACACTTTGGGAAAGAAAAATTAGCAATTTTTACTAGTGGTTGTTAACAAAGTAAATTACCTAATGCATTCTAAAAAGCAACATAAATTGCACACGTCTGTTATATACCCATATATAGCTGAATTTTTAGGAAAAAAAAGGTTTAATGCTGACTTAAGATTAAAAGAGTTTGGCATCTTCTTCCCTTCCTCCAAGATTTGGGTTGTCCATTGAAAAATAATCATTGTTATCAACAAGAAGCAAAGAATCAAGATTAAAACTGATCATACATGTTCACAAAGCCCTAGAGTCCCACTATACCACAGTGCTTAGAACAAGCCTCCCAAATATAAAGTCACCACCAGGTGGGCAGCATTGATACTGAGATCCATTCTTATACTATGTATCTTCTCAGTCTCAAAATAACACATACATACAGAGATACATACAGTACTGTTGCTAATTTATATCAACTATCAAAATTTGAATATATTTATCTTTTAGATGAAATAAATTTAATTCTTCATTTTTAGCAATTTTCAAAAATAATCAATGAATATTAGAAGTAGATAATGTTTGTGTATTTTAAGACATAAGAAGAAAAGTACATGAATGGTTGCTCCCATTGACTGATTTTGGACTTCAGGTGAAACAAGATGCAGGCTTTGTAGATACCTGGTCCTCATTCATTTCAGTGAGCAACTTGTTGGCCAGGTCTTTCTCGTTCTTGTCTGACACCTTATTGTTAGCATTTAAAAATAGCTGTTAAAAACAGAGACAAGAACAATGGAGAAAGAACATTAAATTGTTACCTATTAAAAAAAAAATGAAGCTGAAATGGATTTCCATGTCTTTTGAAAAGAAATCCAAGAATCCAATTGCAAAATATACTACTAGACAATCAACTACTCACATTTTGGATTACAAACTAATATTAGTTCACGTATGTCTCTTGAAACAAAGTTACTAAAATAAGAAATCATCTTTAAACTGGTTAATAATTCTAACTTCATAAAGAATCAGCAGAGAATGCCTCACAGAAAAGAAGGAAATGTGCTGAGACAGACTAAAGATACCGTAGTAAACATAATAAGAGCTATGTAGCCAAGTATATTTGTGTAATGCTAATTAATTTTAGAAAGGGTTCAATTCAGAAACACTTCTCAGAGTCTCAAATATACTAATGTGTACTTTGACAAGAGAGGTCAGAGCACTTCACTTCCCAAATTTATCTGACCACACATTTAAAATAAATTCTTTAACAGTATTATCCAAAACTATTGAGAGTTGAGCATAATGTATATTAGTCTATATTCTAGAAAGGAGATTTGGATTATTTCTGCACTCTTGGGATCGCTCTCCTCTGAAGAAAAATAAATAAAGGAATCAACTATTTTAGTTTAAGCATATAAAACTCAGCATCCCAAAATATGTCAGTCACGGTTTGGGTAAAGAGAAAATCAAGTGAGAGTAGAAGGGGAGAAAAAATTAGATTTATAAAGCATATCATATGGAAATTCTCTTTAGAAAGTATTTATCACTTCAAAAATGAGAAAACAAAATCCAGTGACGTACTGAAGCAGTGCACCATAAAATAAACAATAAAAAATATGAAATGGTATACAAAAACATATGTAAAGCTTAACTTAATACTAGATTAGCATACGCAATTTAAGCTTCAGGATAAAAAGCATGGCTTGAATCTTAGTTCCATTACTTAATTAGCTGCCTAGTTTTAAGAAAGGTACTGAATTAAATTAAATTACTTAACTTATGTAAGAATGTTTTCTCAAAAATGAGAAGATTAATATCTCATGAAAATATACTGATTAACTGAAATAATTCATATTAGGTTATTAGCAGAGCATCTGGCATATCATGGGGGTATAAATGAAAGCTGCTATTATTATTAGCTAAGATTTAAAAATAGTAATACTCCATATAATTTAAATGCAGTTACAGAAATGCTGAAAATTAATGAAAGCAAAATGAATAAAGTCTAGAAAGTAATATAACAATATCATATCAAAATTCTTTTAAAAAATTCTTACTAAGTTGGTAATTGTATTTCTAGAAATCCACCCTGAGAAACACTCACACTGAGATTTTGGAACAGATATGTCCACTTTAGCTTTACTTATAAAAACAAAAGAAACAGATAATATTCAATAACTGTAGAATAATCAAATTATGGTTTATCCATAAGCTGAAAGAGAAGTTCTCAAACTTTCTGGTATCAGGACCCTTTAAGAATCAAAAATTAAAGTCAAGACATTCAAAATATTTATTCATTCAAAAAATAATTAAACCCAATACAAGTGAGGTAAATAACACTTTTGTGAAAAATAAAATTTTCTAATATACTGCTTTTTTATTTTCTTTCTTTTTTTGCTGAAGAAGCATTTTTAAAAAAAAATTTAGTCATTCACTTTGGTTGCTTCCCTGTGACCCCAGTTCTTAAATCCAGTTTTAAAGGCTACAACTGTCAGCAAGTTTCCAGATATAAAGTATAGGCAACTTTCGCCTGTGTCATAGCAGAAAAGGCAAATATTACTCTCCATATGACAGCTATGTGAAAAAGCTTTGCTTTCTTAAGATATTATTGGCCACGATAGGACAGAGATTTTTTTATTATGAATATATATGCTGAAGCAAAGCACATACTAATAAATTTTTGTAGGAACTACATTATATCCTAGTGATTGACTCTTCTATAATATGTGCATGATTCTCTATACACTGGCAATTTTACTTTATAATTGCTAAAATCACACTTATTTTTTAGGAAAATAAGGTTTGTTGAGGGGTTCTCGAAAGCAGTTGCCCCCCTTTGTCCCACATTAAAGATGGCCCTTGCTGGCTCTGACAGCTGTTCCCAAAACCTGTGTGGAAATAAAAGCCCATGGGAAGAGGATTCCCCCACACTCCGCACGCCTGTTTCTTCAAAGAGACCAAAATACTGCAGTGTGGTCGAGCCAAAAGTAAGTACTATGGGAGTTATTTCTGGCACTGTGGGGGGTTATTGGGCATTTTTGGTACTAGGATGGTTATAGCAGAATGTGTTTTAGGTAGGACATTTACAATAGGGTTTATAGGGGCACAAACTTTGCTTTTTACCTAAGATGCCAAAATTCCTTGCACTAACTCTGGCTGTTTGTATGAAGTCCCGCCAGACCACACCTTATTACTGTGTGATCATTGATCAGCATTGCATAGCACTTACTTGCTGGCCTGGTTACTCTGCTCCTACTCAAACTATTTGACCTTCTTCCCTTCCCTTAGTCACTATGCATAACCCTGCCCTGTTTTGTCATCCCAATGTCCTGTTTTTATCTCAAGGAATATGGTTAGCCCATGTAAAGTCCAAGCAAGAATAAAAAGTAAATAAATAAAAAGTGCTTCCATCTCTTCTTCCTTCCTTCTTTAAGAATGCTTCTTCCTCCTATCCCTTCTTTCAAAAACAAAACAAAACAAAGATGGCTACTATCAAGGGAAAAAAAAAAAAACAGCAGAAAAAAAGAAGTGTTGGTGAGAATATGTGAAACTAAAACCCTTGTGTGCTATTGATGGGAATATAAAATGTCTCAGCCACTATGGAAAACAGGTCAAAATAATTAAAAATTTTGATTGCTACATGATCTAGCAATCTCAGTTCTGAATACGTACGCAAAAGACTGAAAGCAGGAAATCAAAGAGATATTTGTATATTGTGTTCATAATAGCATTATACACAATAGCCAAAAGGTAGACTCAACACAGGACTCCATCAATAAACAAAAAGACAACGGAGTATCATTTGACCTTAAAAAGGAATTTTTCAATGTGCTACAACATGTATGAATCTTGGGGACATTATGCTAAAGGCACAGTCACAAAAAGACAAATGCTGTATGATTCCACTTACATGAAGTACTAAGAGTAGCCAACATAATGGAAATAGAAAGTAGAATTATGGGTGTCAGAAACTGAGGGAGAGAGAAATGTAGAGTTGTTTCCTGGGCAAATGTTTCAGTTTTAAAAGATAGAATGAACATAAATGGAAGGTGGAGATGGTTGTGCAACAATGTGAATGTACTTAATAGTACTGACTGTACACTTAAAAATGGTTAAGCGGCAAATTTTATGTTATAGTAAATCAAAATGAATTTAAGACTTGGATCTAACACCTGAAACCATTAAATACAAAGGAGAAAATATAAGCGATATGCTCTTTAACACAGACCTTGGAGTCCCCTTAGGGTACGCCACTCAATTAGCGTGAGAAATAAAAGCAAAATCTTAAACGGGACTACATCAAACTAAAGAGCTTCTGCACAGTGGAAGAAACTATTGTAAAAATGAAAAGGTTTCCTACTGAATGGGAGAAGGTATTTATTTGCACATAATAATTCTGACAAGAGGTTAATATCAAAGGTACATACAGAACCCATAAAACTCAATGACAAAAAAACCTACCAAATTAAAAATAAGCATCTGAACAGAGGATCCAAGCAGACATTTCTCCAAAGAAAACATACAGAAGGCCAACAAGCACGTTAAAAGATGTTCACATTCTTATTAGAGCAATGTAAATCAAAACAATGAGATATCATCTCACACCTGTGAGAACAACTATTTTCCAAGTCTTGAAACAGTAAGTGTTGAGGATTTGGAAAGACAGAATTATACATTGGTGGTAGGATTGCCAATTGATGCAGCCACTATAGAAAGCAGTATGGAGATTCCTCAAAAAATTAAAAATAGAAATTTCCTATGATCCAGTTATTACACATCTGAATATTTACCAAAAAACCACTAATCAGAAGAGACAATGCACTCTCATGATCACTGCAGCATTATTTACAATAGCTAAGAACTGGAAACAACCAAAGTGTTATTGAGAGAAGAGTGGATGAAGAGGTCATATATAAACACAAATTAATACTATTAGCTATTTTTTTTAAAAGATGAAATCCTGCCATTTGCAGCAAAATGAATGGATGGGGATATCATGCTTAGTGAAATAATTCAGATGGAGAAAGACAAACTGCATATGATTTCACTGATATGTAGTATATAGAGAAACCAAAGACATAGATGAACAAAATAAAACAAAAACACCCTTTCAATCTGTACAAATTAAGTGGTCACCAGAAGGGAAAAAGGAAGGGGTGTGGACAATCAGGCATCAGGGGTCAATTATATGGTGAAGGACAGAATAGGACTTTTAGTGTTGAACTTATAGAGATGCTTATTTATGACGATGCACACATAAAACTTATACAGTGTTGTAATGCAATGTTACCTCAATAAAAATTTTAAAATAAGAAAAAAATTAGTAATATACTCAAAGTTGATCCAAAACATAAAATAGCTTCATAAAATAAAAAAACAGTAATAATAATAGAAAAATACCTTGCAATTCTGCAGCAGTCTTATGAGATGCTCAAAGCAATTACTGTTAAGAAAAATGGCCTGAAGAACAGGTCTGTCCATACAATCTAACATTGCTGTGATGGCATCTATGAAACAAAAAAAGAAGAAAATCATTCATTTATAAAACAGAAAATTAGGGACCATAAAAATATTTATTCCACCCACTTTTTTTTTTTTTTTTTTTAAGGAAAGATGCAGGCAGAATGAAGGCAAGCAGAGACAGGTAGACAGGAAGAAGAAACACTTTTTAAAATTTTTATTTAGATCTTCTTGGTTGTTCTCCATGTCCAGGGACATGAACTGAAGTCCTTAGTATGTATGAAAACTGTGCTCAGCCTGAGGCAGCAGATTTAACCATTAAAACACCAAGGTATACCTATTCTACCCAAATTTTTAATTTAGGCTTTTCAATTGACAAACAAATGTAAATGAATTAGGACTAGCAGGGATGGAGAGTAAAAAATAAAAACTTGTATGTGTTACTTAATAAGACATGCAAACAGTTTTAAACCCGTTTATTAAAAATATTTAACATTTTATATGTAAGAGTACTCTGATTTGTGTAAGATTAACAGAGCGCTATGAAAATGAGACTTCCATTTGTGATAAAACCTTTGCTCTTGTATCTTAACAAAATGATATCTCCATTCAGAAATGAAGTGGCATTTGGCATAGGTAGTTCTAACAAACAGTTCATTCAATATAGAATGAAACTTCCTTATAGACTTTTCATTTATAATAATTATAAAACTTAACATGCTATGAAGTATATAAGAAAAAATCTTATTTCCTTCAGAAACACTGTTATGATGGATTAAGTATTACCAACATTTTGAAGTCCAATTTTTTAAACTGGAGACCATATACACAGCAGTTTTTTTAAGTCACTAGAGCTACACAACAAATCATTAATGTTGGTATGCCTGAGTGGTAGGAAAAATGAACTTTTACTACATTTTATTTGACTTTCCTAGTTTAGCTGCAATGAAAATATCTTATTTCTATAAAAAGTAACTAGAGGCATGCCTGATGGCTTAGTGGTTAGGTCCACCAGTGCATACATATATCCCAAGAACCCAGGTTTTGGGACCTGGAGTCACAGGGAGCAACCAGATTAACAACTAAATAAAATAACTGGAATGTTCCTTTCTCATCTCTCTTCCTGCCTGCATGCCTTCATTCCTGCCTACATCTTTCCTTTAAAAAAAAGAAAAAAAAGGAACTCTCAGTTAACAATTTTGTATCTAATAAGAATATAATTATATATATGCACATACATATGTATATGTATTTACGTACATATGAAGGAAATTGCAGAGAAAGAGATAAGCACAGAACAATACAAAATCACCAACACAAAGAAAGGGAAAGAAACACACACATAGAGGAAACAAAAACAGGCCCTCTAGAGTAAGGACAGATGTTGAAGTGATCTTTGCAGATGTTATACAAGCACATACAAAATTGACTATACGTGACTATATAATGACTGAATGACTATATACTGACTATATGACTATATGTGACATTTTCCATAGATTAGAAATGACAAATGGCACTTTCTGAAAATTTACTTTTCCTAGAATTTCAAAATCATAGCTGACTCTTTTTTGAACATTGATGCTTTTAGTGGATTATACATTCAAGAAAGACTATAGAGGCTTGATTTTGTCACTGTTAAAGCAAAAATTTGTAGACAAAGAAAAAATCAAATCCATATTAATGATTTTGAAGGATCTAAATAGTACCACAATATATCAATTAAACAACCAATACTTTTTATATAACTACCATGTATTTCAAATGAAAGTGTACAATATGAAACTGAATCAACAGTGTAATAAACTTCATTTACTACTTACTCAGCATTTTGATTTGTAGAGCTACAAATCGGTTTTCCCACTGCCTGGTCCGCCTTTGATTGGGTAAAGCTGAATGATCTGAATTCAGCAACTTAAAATAGTTCTCCAGAATACTGCTGGTTTCCACTTGACGCTGGTCAGAGCTGCTAGTGAGAAGGATATGCACCACTTCTGTAAGGCACTTCAGAGTAAGTTCTACTTTCCTACCAGCTTCTTTAGAATTTTCATCCTCCCAGGAATCACAATCTGCTAAAACTCTCATAAGAACTTCCATGGTAGCTGGAGAAATTGCTTGCAAAGCATTTCTCTGGCACATAAGACAATAAAAATGAAACACAAAGTTAACTGACGTTCTACAGTATGTTTGCAAAAACAAAGGAAATTTAATAAATCTTCAACTTTTTCTTTGAACATATAAAAATATTAACCATAAACTTAAGATACTCATGTTTTTACACATAAAGTCTTCATTTCCTCATTATAAACAGAATTCTAATCTTATTCAGATAGCTGTCAGCTCACACAGAAAATCTGCTTTCCAAATTCCCTTGCAGCTAGGGACAGTTGCCTGTGACATAGTTCTAGTCAAGAATGCATGGCAGTAAACTATAAATAAGATATCACTTTATAAATAAAAAGGAAACGACCCTTTGACTTTTTGTCCTTTTACTTTTCTCTTGCTTTTTATATAGACACGATGCTTGGAATCACCTTTACATCATGAGAAAACAAGCCCAAGAATTAAATCAGCAGCATGCTTCAAAAACCAGAACAGGAAGATCAAAGGACCTTCGTACCTGATGCCATCACTGAGCTGCTCTACCAGTCCAGAACTGCCTACACCTGAATTTCTTTTGCAAGAATAAAAAATAAAACCAAAACAACATCAACATCAGGTTTTCTCTCTCAGATTTTCTGGTGGTTAGAGCAAATTCACCCCAAACAATATAGAGATATAAAAGCAGTAGCTTGACTCTGACTCTGCAAACATACTTTTGAATTTCAAAACTAAATAACTGGCAAATATTCAAAGTGATCCATTAAGCTTAGAAGTAAACAAGAGATACAGCCCTAAACTTTTAAACTAACATTTAATGAAACAAAAGTTATGAAAAATCAACTGAAGAGAGAAAGAACACTTAGGGCATGCCCTGGTAGGGTAGTGGTTAGGTCAATGACCTCCGAAGGCATAAAGCCACATACACTTGGGTCCAAGCTCCAGGTCTGAGGGGGAAAAAAGTATGAACAACTGAATAAAAATAAAATAAAGATGCTTCTTCCTACTCTCTTCCTGCCTACCGGCCTTCTTGTCTTTATTCCTGCCTGCACCTTTCCTTAAAAAAAAAAAAAAAATAGTCCTTAGGCCATAGGATTTATTATCAATATATAAAAAGTAGCAATAATAACAAGTGCTAATACATAAGAAATTGGTGATGGCCTACCCAACAACCATTTTCTTCCGCCTCCTTATTAATAGGACCTTAATGTTTTGCTGGACATATGACTACTAGAAACAAAGATTACATTTCCTATCCCCTCCTGCTGAGAAAGGAAGTTTTACTATTTTTATCTATGCAAAACACATTTATTTGCAGCTTTCTGATGGAGTTGGCAAAGGAGATTTCTTTCAAAAAGGACATCATGTATCAGTTTTCCAGAATCTCCTTTAAAAATATTCAGCACATGCCATTTGTCTCCTTCTTCATCTCTCCTTCCATCTTTGTGTCAAGCGAAACATGATGGCCGGAAATCTAGAAGCCATCTTGGAGCACAAGAGATAATAGTAAGGACAACAAATTGACATTCAGAAGGAACCTAAGTACCTGAAAATGCGAGCACTGCCAGTCTAATTCTGGACTACTCACTGCTTTACTTTTATGAGAAAAAAGTAAATTTATAACACGCTGATAAAATTTTAGCATTTACTGCTACTTATAAGGACTCATAAAACTGACAGATTTGTAATTTACTTACTCTTATAAGAACAGAGACCTTACTAAGGCATTTTATTAATAAACACCTTACATAGATTAACTGTCATTTGGTCCTTACATCTATTCTATCAGTTAGTATTTACGTTTTCTAAATAAATTAACATGTAAATAATTTATCCAAGGTCATACAACTAGAGACAGACATGTAATTCAAATCTAAGTCAGTCTGGCTCTTTCAAAGGCCTTACTCTTAACAGAAAACAGAACAATGACTTTGCCTATGAGAAGCTCAGTCATGATGCTGTGGGAAGGGCAACAGTCAGTCAATTTCAGTTTTTATGCTCTTTATCACAAGTTGTCCTTATGACTTTAAATATTCAATTCATCCAAATACCCTTATTTTATGCTATACTGAAAGAACAACTTTCTGATTTCAATAAATATATACTTATGACATAAGTACAATGTATTTATTTTCAATATACAAAATAATTTTTTATTATTTATCTAGTATCTATTTGATTTCCATTAAAGACCATCTGAAGGTCTAGGTTACATTTGGGAATAATCTTTGTTCTAAAAAGGAATAGGATCTAACCAGCTTCTCCATTAATCAAAAAATAATGTCATCACAACTTTATTCATCCATCTTCATTCATATTCTTAGTGGTAAAGACATTTTGGAAATGAGATACTGAAGCAAAAGAAGATATCAGATAATAAAGGAACTAGGCAATGCAAACAAATGGAAAAATAAGACTTTGGTCATCATTTCTCTAATTATAAAGAGACCATTATCTACTACTAAGGTGAAAAGGAAAAGGCAAGTTAGTCCAATTAAAAACCCTACGAATTATTATTAGGAATACTTGTGATTTTGTCACTAATAAAAATCAAAGGCATTTTCAAATATACATTTGTTGCAGTGTCTTGAAATCATTTGATCATTTATGCTCATCTCTTCTTTGATAATACATCAGTTATTATACTTGCTATTATATCTTTTTATGTACTATACACACATAATGTTGGTACAAATTTGTTTTATTAATATGTTAATAACTATATAATCAGTAAAAGAAGTTTCCTTTATGATTTTATACATCCTATTTTAGGCATTTGAAAATATTTTGACAAAGGGCTTTAACAGTGTGCCAAAGGAGTATACGGTACAAGAAAATGTTAGAAAATTCTGATATAAACTGTGTGTTAAAGAAACCGTGCAGAATGTTCTTTCTGAGCTATAATCCTGTTTCAACTAGTAGTTATACTCAAAAGACAACTGCTAAGATGCTCAACTTAATAAACATTACTAGAAGCACTTTCTGTAAATAATAATAAAAAAGCTGGGTTCATTGAAAAGAATGCAGTCCTGTTTGTATGTATTTACTATTTAAGTAGAGAGAAGAGTGACCAAAGGTATACGACTTAGAAAATCAATATGCTAGTTTTATTTCGTCAAAAGGACTAATAAAGTTGATTATCTTCTATACTCTGAAGTAAGAATTACTAGCTGCAGGTCAACACAAATAAAGTTCTTACAATGTGAAAAACTATGAAATCTGGTTAGTTACACAGTAATTCTATTTTCAGTACTAGTATTATTACTTAGGTTTGTAAGAAGTTAATGAAAGTAATTAGATTTGTTTAAAATAAGATATAAACTGAGAAAAGTATTTTTATGATTCATAAAATTATAAAGAGACAGCATATTAAATATTCAAAGCTCTCATTCTGCTAACTATTATTTTATATATTAACTTTCAACACTTTCCTCACCTGCCCACCGGCTACAATGGCTCCAAAGAGATGCAATAAGCAACACTTAAGACTTTCCTTGAGATGTTCGCTTTCCTGAAAACATTCTGTGAATATAATATACAAAAAAAAATAGAAAAATAAGATTTTCCTTTTACAATATGATTTATCCTAAGGGACATCTGATAAAGAAATATTAAGAACTAAATGAAACATTAAAAACTATTTGTGAAAAGGCGAAAATTTTCTAAAGACAAGGCTGACAGGCATTTCCGTATACGAAAGGAGAAAAGAACAATCTATTAATATTTAAGATACTTCTTTATGTAATACAAAGCTCTGAAAACAGACTATAAAATATAAAGGTCTAGCATTTTATCCAGTCTTTTCAGAAACATCTAGTGCTTACCCCCCAGTTGATGAGGGAAACTCCTTTTTTATAGAATAAAATGTGTGATTAATGTATAATAAAGATGATAGAATTAGAAATCTATAGTTTTTCAGTCCTCAATGAAATACCTCATTCAGAGAAAAACCCTGAATATTTGCTAAAATAGTAGGTGAAAGGACGTTGGAAAACAAGCATCATCCCAAGAAAAATTTGCAAAACTGCCAAACTAAACAAAATCTTTGCAATTGAAAGATTTCAATATCATTACTCTAAGCAATGGTTAATAATTAGCAAAATCTTTTCTTCTTCTTCTCTACAGAAAAATAGACCAAGAATAATAACAAAAATCTGATAAATGTAGACAATCTTTGGACAAATGAGTTATCAGGCATTGTTGCTTATGGTAATGTTGGCCCTTGATCTGGACAAGAACTATGAATAATTATGAATACTTAATGGAAACTCATGATCTTAGGCAATTCCTTTCCTAGAATTTGAAAGTTACATTCACGGACTATTACAAAATATAATGGTTTTTTGGGGTACTGTATTTTTAAGGTATGGTGGCTCATACAGCCACAAATTTGGTCTCATAGCCTCACTTGGAGAACCCCAGAATAACCCTTTGAATACTGCTGAGGACTCCTGAACAGAAACACCTACACTGTCTATTGGCATGCTGGGTTTTTGGTCCTGTATCATTTAAGGGATACAGGAATAGGCCATTGTGGATTACGTGAGTTTGATTTTCCAGCTGAAGCTAATATTTCTACTGGTGGTCAAACACTACAATCGTCCTCACCAAGTGGTCAAACAAAGAAATTATTTAACTCATCTTTTATTTCTTAGAAAAATATTAGGAGAGAATGGAAGCAAATATGACAAAAGGCAAAATGTTAAAGATCTATCAAAATCGAGTGAGAAAATACATAGTTTCTTTTTTCCCTGCAAAATTTTCTATATTTTTGAAATATGGCACAATCTTTGTTTTTTATTAGCAAGAAAACTTTAAGGCAATATAGGTCCACATATAAAGGTCAACTCGCTTAAATTTATTCTCAGCAAAAATTCTGAAGTTCTAGAATATACTACCATCATTAAAATATTCAGTTCTTCTTAAAGAAAAGCACTTTGAGAAGAATATATTAAATAAAACCAACGAGAATAATCACAGCAAAACATAAATTAGGTGCTCCAGTGATACATTCTTACTATCATTATCTTATAAGTACATAAAACTTAATAAAGGGAAGAATCAGAATCAGAATCAAGTATAATCAGAGCAACATCAAAATCAAAATAAGAGAAATTAGACATGATACTTACGATAAAAGAAAGGGACAAACTCCACTGTGAGAGAAGCTGGTTTATATTTCTGTCTGCTCCTTTCCACAGTACTAAGGATTCGCCTATCATTGAAAAGAAGTTAACCACAAATGATTACAAGGACAAGTAGAGGAGTCACAATTACAAAATAATTACAAAATAAATTTAATATTGTACCTTAGATTTGTGTATTAAATGCTATATCTCCAGGATTGGCATAATTTTGAAAAGGAGTTTAGTCAAAAACTTACATGCTCACCAATATTATATCTTTTAAATTAAGCAAAAAAGTTAAACTGCTTAAAGGAAAACATAGCAGCCAAATTAGTGGAAAATAATTAATCAAATAATCTCAAAAAAACAGAAAATAAAAAAATAAACTAGCAATTGAAAATTTTTAATTTTCCATCTGTGAAAGACCTTGCTTAGCAGCACTGTGAATTTGAGAGTTGTGACCAAAGTTTATCAGAAAACAGGCCACTCTGGCATCGCCTTATTAAATTTTTTATGGACACAGAGTTCATACCACGGGCTTCTTTCATTTTCGCAATGTAGATTTAGTATAAACTGGAATTATTTTTGTTTTTAATGACAAATTCAGTAGCTTTGATGCCGAAATACTACTACATGTTTTGTGGTTAGGCCAACACAAGAAGCATGTGCTTTTACCAAGAATATTTCAACTCAACACAAAATGAGACTTAGTATGGGGATTGGGGAATAAAGGTTACTATTTTGATAATCCAGCTGGTGAGTTCTTGGGGGTCAAGGGGAACCACACATACACATTTTTCATCGCCTAAAAAAACTCTTATTATTGTCAGATAGGCAACAAAAATGGAAAATATCTGAAGAACAGTCACATAGCAATTCCATAATAAGTATGATAAAAGCATTCAATTAAGATGCCTTCTTCTTATATACTGTAATTATATGCCAAAATTGCTTTCCTAGAAAGAAAAGTCAATTGGCCACAGAATAGGCCAAATACGAAAGGCACAGCAGGACTATGAAATGAACAAAAGATTATCAAACATTTGTATGGCTTTATAATAATACAAAATTTGCTGGTGTTTCAAATAAAAAATTCAGTCATGTACTAAAAAAATTATTTGTAAAAGGACAAAATTTGATATTGCTTTTAGTAACAGTTTTCCATGATATTATTTACACTTTACTCATATATTATAAATTATAGTATTAATAGTATATTGGGAAATACATATGTCCATCTCCTTCTCACTGATGCTGACTTTTTGATTATCCAGTCAATAAACTATATATGGGACTAAGTAATCTGTGGAGAAACATTTTAAAACCACACAAAAATCATATTACTTCCCCCTAGATTTAGCATCCTGGTCTAATCTTTATTATGATGTAGGCAAAATACTGATCTTTTCTCCAACACTAGCACCCATTTACTAAGTGATGCAAAAGTCCTCTCTATCATTTTCTATTTACCTATTTATCATTGGTATAGACTCATGAATTCCTCTCCCCCACACCAATGTTCATAACTCTTTGCTATAATTATTTTAGTGTATACACAGATTTGGCTAGTAGGAGTAGCAGAGCACAACTTAACATAATTATTTTTCTCTGTGGGAAGGTAATGAATCTTACTGAACTTTCATTGGGAAATTGTAGAAAATACAACAGATATATTTTTAAGTAAATGCTTGAATGAGTAAGTCATTTTGAGGGAAAACTTCTTTCTCTACATTTATTTAATTCTATTTGTAGAAATTTTTCTATATATATGAGATTCCATGCACAGTATCAAAACTGAACTAAATTTATTAATCAAATCAAATTACATATGGAGATATTTTAAAAACATACATATATTTCATCAAGTAGGCAATATAATTTTAGGTGGCTATATTTGGAATTGAGCTCATTTCAATTAAATCTCTTCAATGAAACGTGGGTTAGCCATTTTGCTAAGCAACAAGCACAAAGAATAAAGAAATATATATATTCCAAATTTCCTTTTAACTTCAGAATCCGAAATATATATATATAAAAGAATAAATTATTGCTACAAATCCCTTGTGTAAGTCTTTCATGAGCTATAGATTTCTCTTAAATTTAGGATTTATTTACATTGTTTCATCTCACTATGAAAACCAAAGTCAAAAAAAGGCTGATTCCCTGCTCCACCATTTATCTCTGGAGCAATTCCTAAAATTACCAGCACAGCTATTATACTTATTAGAGATAATATATGAACAGTTTCAGGGAGAATTCCTGGGATATGTGTTCATTAAATGCTACCACTCACCCACTACTCTGTTCCTCATCCTGTTGTCATTGTACATATACAGAAAAAGAATTCTCTTTCTATATTATGCTAGTGTTTAAATTATATATATATATATATTTTTTTTTTTTTGGCTCTCAAAAGTTGTTTTTGTTTTCAGTTACAAATTTCCTTTCATTTTTTCTCTGATCTACCTTTTTATATCTTCCCTTCACCCACCTTTAAATTAATTTTGCTCTTATTAGGGATTCCTTTAAAAAGCCTCCCTGCTGTTATTTTCAGATTCATCTTAAATTCTTCTTTCTATTTATCTTTTTGCTGTCAACTGCAGAAGAAATTGTCATTGTTTCAAAACTCTAAAATGTTATCTTAGATTTACCATTAACGGTAAGAATTACTTGGAGAATGGGGAAGTAGCAAGAATGAGAGGAAGAGATATACTTTCCTTAAGAAATTCCTGTCATAAATGTAAAAACAGGAGTAACATTGATTAGTCAGGAACCAAAGGGTTAAATGAATAGACAGGCTACCAATGTATCACTAATGTGTGCCTCTTTGAAACTTTAAACTCATGAGCAGTACATAGAAGCAAAAGGTAGATCCAGTGCTGTCTGCCAACTATTACCACGTCTATCTTTTTTAGTCACAAGGTAGAAATAAGGTCTTGGTCTCACTGCAAATAGGGACACATGACTAGTTCTGGTCTATTTAGTTCTGAATGAAAATGAGATGGCATGCGTCATGACAAGCGCATTAAAGTGCCAATGTCAGATATGGTAAAGCTTTCTTTCCTCTCACATATAGTAACAAGCAAAGCCTTAGATGTTTCATGTTTTGTCAACTAGGGATCTTTAGTGATTATGATGAGTAGATGGTCCCTGCCCACCCTTAGAAGATAGACAACATGAACTGAACAAAAGTTAATGTTTGCTATTCTAATCCTTCTAATCCTTGTTACTTCAACACAATCAATTTTAGCCTGAGTGATAAAATATCTTTGCTAAGGAAAAGTCAAGGCACTTTTTTTCCCTTGGTAAAGAGACATATTAAAAGTTCAATAGAGAAGTGCTTGTAAGGTCATTAGTATTTTTCCATTACTAAATAGTTAAGAGCAATATCAGGGGTACGCCCTGGTGACTAGCAGATAAATCCACCAACCTTGGCTAGTGAGGCTCACAAATATTTCAAGGACCTGGGTTCATGACCCGGGGCAGGGGAGGGGAAGGGGTAGAAAAACCAAGATAAACAATCAAAATGTTTCTTTCTACGGACCTGTTCACCTTCATTCCTGCCTGCATCTTTCCTTTACAATAATAATGATGATGATGATGATAAAGAAAAGTATCAGTACAATGTTACAGTCAATTTCATGAATCAACTTGGAGAATATTCTCAGATGACATTAATATTTAAATTGGGGAAGTAAAAAGGTACCTAATCCTATTAACTGAAAGTCTGAACAAAACAAAAAGCCTGGCCTCTCCAAGCAAGGGGGAATACCCTAGGAGACTGTCTTTGGACCTCATCTTCACCATCAGTTCTGGACCTCCTGTATGATTGCCATTGGAGTGATAGTAGAACTAGGAGTGGAACACTGGCTCGCCATCTGACAGTCTTTGTACCAGAACTGCACTATGGCTTCCCTGGATCACCAGCCTGCCAGCCAACAATGCTGATTTGGACTTGGCAGCCTCTATAATCATGTGAGCCAACTACATATAATAAAACTCTACACACACACACACACACACACACACACACACACACACACACAGGTTTTATTTCTATAGAGAACCCTGACTAATAAAATCAATTCTCAAATCATTAGACAAAGCTAATGTATAAGTAAACAAACAGGATTATATTTAATTTATTTAATAACTGGAATATTTGTTGCTATATTTCTATTTCTTACTTCTGGCTTGAACTAAAAGATAAGTTTTTATTTCAATAAAACATCACTATATAGAACATAGATAATCTTATGTAATTTTCATACATGTTCTTCCAGTTATCAATTATTCACCTAATAGTGACTATTCAAAGTGAGAGTACACTACCCCCAAATCTAGAAAAACCTATAAAAACCAAATCTTTTAGTAATACCATAAGAAGTGGGAACTGGTATGTGCCAAGTGGCCTAGCAGATAAGGCCACTGGACATAGCCCACATACATCGCAAGGACCCAGGTTCAAGACCCAGAGCCAGGGGAAAAACCTAGATGAAGAAAAATAAATAAATGTTTCTTCCTCCTCTTCCTGACTGACTAGTTGCGTTCATTCCTACCTCCATCTTTCCTTAAAAGAAAAAAAAAAAGCAGTGGGAACTATTAATAAGTGGATGAAGTTAAACTGAAAACAAAATGGAAAAGGAGCCTGAAATTGGAAGTATAGCATATTTGGGAAACCTGAAAAAGAGGTCTGATTGTGGGTAATGGCACAGTTCTTCCTCTTTTATGCCCACAGCTAAGAAAGACATTCAAACTCTCATTTTGACCTCTGTACTGGTAATTACACTATTGTCACTAAACTCCAAATACATCACCCTAGATCCTATACACCTGGTGATGCTGGAAGAGACACTCTGAAAACTTTCTCTTTTTTGGAGCAATCCTCCTGTTGGGTCTGCCAATAGTGAATCCAAAACGAAGTATGGAAGATAAACAATGAAAAAAGGACTGATTGTTTTATTTTTTTTTTATCAGTCAATAGTACTTAAATGTAGATTCACAGTTAATTTTTGTCTTCACCTTATTTCTGACAATCCAAGAACCAACCTCATCATGCCTGTTCGGCAGCACCAGCGGTGGTTAACAAGCAATGCTCGTTCCTCAGAAGTCTGAGTCCCAACACTACAGGGCTGCTCCAAACTCCTACTTTCTGATAACTCCAATCTCTTCCTTTTATTCCCACTGTTTCAGGAAAATAGTTGCTTCCTGAAGTCATTATCTTTGTAATACATCTTGTTTTTTGAGTTTTCAAATGCACATTTAACAATTTTTTGCATTATAGTCTCCATTTTAAAATACCTTGCATTTTTCTCTTTTTCTGACATAAGCTCCACAATCAAAAACAGACAAAAATATGCTAAAAATCGTTTCCAAATTATGAAATACGCTTAAAAAGGAGTGTTGCCTTTAAAAATGTATTCACTCTACTTGCACTTGCTACTACTGCACTTTGAAATTTTCCTGTCAAATTATTAGTATTCACATTCACATTATTTTTAAAAAAATGTTCAGGATGTTAAAAATAAGACAACGGTCTCCAAATGGAGTCATTTATATATGGTTCATACCACCATATTGAGACTTAATAACTAGTTCCAACCTCTCCCAGAAATGAAATCCTGAAACAATCAGGAATGTCCAGTTCTGCACTAGTGTAGAATCTGTCTGATAGACACAATTTCCTAAAAGAAAGTGACCTTGACACAAACAATACACTTTCAAGTATAACTTCCTTGTTCCTTTCTGTCAGTAAAAGTCTTTCATTTTTTGTATCTCCTCAGAGCTCTATTTCACCTGTTAAATGGAATGCCTGATTCATGAATTATAGGAAAAAGTCACAAAGATATTTAAAATTTATTCCATTAAATTTTGCTTTTTAAGGAGGGCAAATTTCTTATCTGCAAGTGACATTTATCTTTTAATTCATTACTTCTAATATATTTATCTCAGAAATACAGATAGGAGTCTTACACGCATCTTACCAATTGCTTTCATAGAGTAAGACATGCTTTCAAAAGACTGAACATGACATTTGAGTTTTAAATGAGCATTACAGCTTAAAAGACATACCCTGAAATTCTTTGCCTCCAATTACGATACGGATCATATAAACTTTCACAAAATGCCAATGCATGGATCACAAATTCTTCAATAGATGTCTGGTCTGCCAATTCCTTCTCTTTTTGTTTGCTTTTCAACTAAGAATAAAGTTAAACAAAATTATATTTAGTTACACATATTAAATTGTATAACATTTGTATCTACATCATTCAAGACTACAGGTTTCATTCACCATGTATAATCATTCTTATTCAAAATAACCCTGAGTTCTAACTGAGTCTAATGAGAACCAGTAGTCATATGGAATGATTACAACCTTTCACATTTTAATTATTTCCTAGGAGGGGTTTTCAAATGGGTAGCCAAGTATCTTACCAAAAAAAAAGAGTATGTTTTCAGTAATAGATACGTGATGAATAACCAATATAAAAAATGATCAACTGTGTTATCTTCAAAAGTCATTTTATAAAACACTTCAAATTGTTTTCATTATAATACCAAATATATTACTAATTGCTTATCTACTTTTAGATACGTTATGTAAGATGTCCGAAATAAATAATACCCGATAATTTAAATTCTCAAAGACCACTTCTAAAAACTTTTAGCTATTCTATTATATTAAAAAAGTAAAACCTAATTATTCTCAGTAAAGCAATAGAAAGAAATGTATTCATTCACACCTACTTGCTGAATATAGAGTGTTGTCATAGTGATGACATGATTAATATATGAACAAGTTCCAATTTCTTCCACATTAGATAGGTTTCTGAAAAAAAAAAAAGAATATTCGTAAATTTATCACATATGAATAGTGAAGAAAATATATACTCATGCATTTAAGCTTAATTATGACAGCACATATTGGCAACCAAAACACAAATTACATTTATTAAAATCAATATGGTCATGTAACTGCTTTTGCACCAAGACAGAAACATACCTTAAACACCATTTAACTACTGTAAACATAAATGTGTAAGAAGTAAATTCTGATTAGCATTTATTTATTATAGAAAAATTGGAAAATATCACGAAGTAGAAATAGAAGGAAAAAAGTCACAAATATTTTTACAGCCCCAAAGTGAGCAAATTATATATATACTGGATCATTTCTTTCCAGGTTTGTTTTGTATTTTCCTATGTAGAATTTAATTTGGTTGTCATTATAATACATGCCTATCTTATAGTTTTCACACTGCTTTTTGAAAATTATAGTTCCCTTTTTAGACTTTTATCCCTCTACTATATAAAAAGGCTTTAATATTGGAGGGATCCAATGGATAGTAGTAAATTACTTTTAGTAATTTATTGATGGACAGGTTGTGTTGTCATATATGGCGAGGATGGTTAAATTTATGTTATGTGCATCTTAACGTTAAAAAAAAAAGGATGTAAGCAGAAAAAAATAAATACAAAATCTTTAAAAAGAAGCATATGCCTCAAGCATCTGGTCAGGGAAAACAGCCTCTGCAACAGTTCTGCTCTCAATAATGGTAGACTAGAACCAATATTTTGTCTTTTATAAAGACAGACAAAGCAATTTTAAAAAGTTTAAAGGTATCAGAAAATTGAAAAGGCAGTGAAAAATTGCATAGTCAAGACAGTGAAAAGTAAAACCCACAGAAAGATCCATATTTAGATCCATGTTTTGTCCTCATGACTCTGCCAGTCTTTGACAGAGGTAGGTGAAACAATGAGAAGATGAGTATTTCCGACAGTCCCACAGTGCTGAAAGGGGATGAAAAATGGAATTCATATCAATCCAAGATGGAGATGGCAGATAAGCTCATCTCTTTCCCAGAGACAAACCGAAACTACACATTTAACAAGTAAACTATTTGATATAGAATGAGGATCAGCATCTCCACAAAGATAAGGAAACATATCTTTAAATGGTACAAGTCAATCAATAGCAATGCAAACACTGCCTGGTACTGAAACACTCGGATTCATCAGAAGGGACCAGTGACAGAGATACTCTTCCCAAGCTTAAGGGTTTAATCCATCAGTGGGTGCCACAACACCTGGGATAAATGACTGACAAACATAAAATTGAGGGGCTTTTCTTTGGAGAACAACAGGATACTGGGGAGCAAAGAACACAGGAGAGCACGGGGAGCAAACAGATGACGTGCACACAGATCTGACTTTGGGACATTCATTTGTTGACCCCAAACTTCCGCATGCAAAACAAGAAAGAGGGATAGCCTCCCTGTGGACTGAGATGTTTCAAGATGTAATCTCTAGATATATTTTTGGTCCGTTTGGCACTGGAGGCCTCCCTAGTGAAGCAAGATCCTGAGAGCAAAACACTATGCCCGTCGCCATCAGTACACTTATAACAGTCTATGCTCACAGTTATGGTATGTGCACCCAATTCTCTGGGCTGTGGGGTGCTGCAGCAGCAATAGCCCACCCAGGGTGGGAACAGAAAGCCAGGCCTACAACCCTAGATAGCTGAGTGATTTCTGCCAAAGAAAGGTCCTTAGCTTTCAGCAGGATTATTAGAGAAGCGCCAGCAAAACAGCAGCTTTGCACCTGCTGGGTGCAATTTTGCATATCTGCCTGCCACCATCTAGAGTTCCCATTCCTGGGGGTTCCAACCACAGCCTGCTTCCCAACACCCCTGGGCTTGTTATACATGGCTTCTTTCTGGGGCTGCTGTCCAGCTAGAAGACTGAGAGACTTTCTGGGGGAAGGGAAGTGTGCCCTATCACAAGCAGAGGGACACGTAACACCCTCTCACCGTTGATCTCTGTTGGGACTATGACCTACTTGTGGCCTGAGTTCATACTTCCTGGGTTTCTCTTCTTGTGCCTTGGCATTCATGCCTGTGACTCTGAAGGAAACTTTTGCATTTCCTGCCCCAACTCTGTCCCTGAAGGCCAGACTCTCAGGCTTCAACACAGTGCTGGTTCTAGAGCGCCAACCATTCTGATAGGTGCAGTGATCACACAACACCATGTCCAGCACTCTGGGCCAAAACCTCAGCCCATACTTTGGAGTGTAATACCCTAAACACAAGGTCATTACATCAAGAAAGGGAAGAAAAGTCTTCTAGCTTAACTCATAGAACTAAATAAACACAAAGCAAAAAAAAAAAAAAGAATGAAGTGAAATATACTTCAAATGAAGGACCAAAATAAAATCCCAGGGAAAAATCTGAATGCAACAGAATTAAGAAAACTACCTGAAGATTTAAAAAGTCTTAGCTATTCTCACTGAAATCAAAAGAATGATGAAGGCATAAAAAGAAAACTACAAGAAAGAAAAAATATGAGGCAGTTCCAAACAGAATTCATAGTTAAAGAACATAATAGTTAAAATAAGGAACACAACAGATGTGTCAACAGTAGACTGGAAGGAGCCTCCACATAAATTAATCACAGGTAGGGCAGTGGAATATACCCAAGCTAACCAGCAGAGAGTGGAACAAAAACGAAAAGGAATGAAGACAGCATAAAAGATTTATAGAATAACACCAAGAGAAAAAATATGCTCATATAAAGGTCTCAGAAGGAAAGAGACAGAGAGGCAAAACCTTAAATGAAGAAATAATAGTTGAGAATTTCCCTAATCTGAGAAAGAAAACTTAAATCTAGACCCAAGGAGCTCAAGGAGTTCCAAATAAAAGAAATTCAAAAAGACATACACCAAGAAACATTGTAATAAAAATGATAAATATTCAAGATAGAGAATATTAGAAAGCAGCTAGAAAAAAACAGGTTACCTACAAGGAACCCCCCCCATAAAACTGTGGATTTCTTAGTAGAAACATTACAGGCCAGAAAAAATAATATGACATAGTGAAAGGGCTGAAAGAAAAGGATTTTCAAGTAAGAATACTACAATATTACCCTGCTATATTATCACTTAAAACTAATGGAATGGGGAGCCCTCGTGGAGTAGCAGTTAGGTTAATCTCCTGTAAAGGACAAGGTCACATACACCTGGGTTCTAGTCCCAGATACAGGGGAAAACAGTGAGAACAACTGAAAAAATAATAAAATAAAATGCTTTTCTACTCTCTTCCTGCCTGCTTGCCTATTCACCTTCTTTCTTGGCTGTACCTCGAAAAAAAGAAAAAATGAAGGAGTGATAAAGAACTTTAGAGATAAACAAAAGTTAAAATAATTCATCATAACTAAAACAGACCTAAAGGAACTACTAAAGAAATTTCTAAATTATGAAAAGAAACCCCATAGAGAAGCAGCAAGACACCAATCATGTGAAATGTGAGGACAATAAAAATGTGGAAGGTAAGAATGAACTTGAGACTTACCTCCAAGTTTAAAAAAAGGTTATAAGCATAGAAACTTAGATGTAAACCAACAATATATTGGGTGATTATGGCTTAAGGATAAGAAAAGTGAAAAATAGCAGTATTATAAGGGAGAAAGGGTAGATGGGAAGCTATAAAAATACTTAGAAAATAACAGAAAAAATATTAAGTGCTTTGGTGATGACTATTTAGATATAAAACCAAAAGTATGATCCATGAAAGAAACATGAAAATTTGGAATTCATGAAAATTAAAAACTTATGCTCTGTAAAAGTCAATGGTGAGAATGAAAGGGCAAATCATAAGCCAGGAAAAAATATTTACAAAACACATACCTGATAAAGGAATAGAATCTCAAATATTCAAAGACAGCTCTTTGAACTTAATAACAAAGAACAATCCAATTTAAAAATGTGCAGAAGATCTAAATAGACACTTGTCAAAAAAACATATTGATTGAAAATAACTACATAAAAAGATACTGAACATCATATGTCATTAGGGAACTATTAATCGAAACAATGATGAGATAGTACTAGGTATCTATTAGAATGACTAAAATCTCTAACAGTGGTTATCACCCCATACTGTTACAGGTATGGAGTAACAGAAAAATCTCATTTACTGTTGGTGGAAATGCAAAATAGTACTAACACACTGGAAGATAATTTGGCAATTTCTGACATACTTAAATATAGGTTCACAATACAATCCAGTGTTTATGCGTCTAGGTATTTACCCTAGTGAGTTGAAATGTATACTCACACAAAAATCTGCACAGAAATGTTTAAAGCGATCTGATAATTGCCAAAAAAGGAAGTAAATAAGATGTGCTTCATTAGGCGAATAAATTAAACTATGGTACATTCATAAACTAAATATTATTCAGTGATCTATACATACATACATATATTACATGCACTATTAAGTCACAAAAAGATGTGGGGGAAACCTAATGTATCTTGCTAATTAAATAAGATAGTTTGAAAGTGGTCTATTTTGTGTGATTTCTAAAAGACATTCTAGAGAAAGCAAAATATAGCTGCAGTTTTAAAGAAAAATTACTGGTTGCCAGAAGTTGGAGAATGAGGTAGGAGGAATGATTAGACGGAGCACAGGGAAATTTTAGGATGCTGAAAATATTCTGTACAATACTGTAATGGTAGATACGTGACAGTATGCATTCATCAAAACCTATAAAACTGCATTGCACAGTGGACTCTAATGTACACTGCAGACTTTAATTAATAATAACACATCAATACCAGATCATTATAACACATGTACCACAATAATGCAAGAAGTTAAATAATAAGGGGTGTTGGGGATGGAAAAAGAACATGTGGGAATTCTCTGTACTTCAAATATTTTTAAGTAAAATTAAACTGCTATAAAACATAAAATATATGAAAATTTTTAAAAAGAAACAAGAAAAATGAGGTATCTGGAAACAAAACAGAAACATGTTACTTTTGGTGGCTACCAAACATTAAATATATTATCAGTTTATCTCTTACTAAAAATAAATTTCAACTAAAATATATATTGAAAATTCCAGTTTTTCCCTCTAGTCTCAAGAACTAAACACACTGGATTTAAAACAATTACTTATCTATAGAATTTTTTATTTTAGTAAAATTGTAGTAAGTAGTTGACAAGAGAAAATACAGCAAATTAGTTACCACAAAGGCCAAAATTCATGTCTTATCATATAAGTAAACTCTTTCAGCTCAACTCCTATAATCCCTGTATTACTTTTCTAAATTTTAAGGATGAGAAAGATCACAAAATCAGAAATGGACTTAAGATCCTGGAAGAGTCTATATTAGGGCGGAAATATGTTAGCAATTATTGCTCAATCTTTCTATGATTCCTGTAATCAAAGGCAATGAAAAATTGATTAAGTGGAAAACAAACAAGTCCCAATTTGTTTCCCAATTATTTTAAGAAATTATAAAACAAGTAGCATATATAACAGAAAATATCTTCCAGAAAGAAATATTTTAAAAGGTATACAATGCCCCTAACCCAACAGGTCTCAAATTCTTATATGCATATTAACATTTGTGAAAACCCAAAATGCCTGAGCTCTTTTATATCAGAATTTCTATAAGTAAGATTCAAGCTCTGTATCTCTAGTGAGCTTCCCAGTTGACAGTAATGCACACCAAAACTTAAGTACCATAGACCCAATCATCTATGAACCTGAAAAATATAAACTGCAGAATAATTATACCTTCTTTGTTATATTTTTAATAAAAGATTAGAAAAATACATTTCACAATGACAATGCACAGGAGCAAAAATGTATATACATTTACAGGTGAAGACCATACAGAAAATACTGCCCAAAAAATTCTTGGTTAAATAAAACTCCTGTCACTGTCTATTCTCTAAAGCAATTTTTCATCTTGGCTGAATCTCTCTATAACTAAGCATAGCAACTAAAAGTCTTTTCAATATAACCAACAATAAGCCAATTGCAAAAAGTTCACTCACTCTTGAAAGCGCTAAATGAATGACAAATACCATTAACAATCAATAAATGCATTATTATTTTGTTAACTATTATTTTCAAGTAGATAACTAGTTTGTTTATACCACATACCTGCAAAGAATAATGAAGAACTTGACAAGCAAAATTAGCAAGGCTTGTTGTTGTTCCTCTAACCCATCGGCCATTTTCTGAACACAGTGCAGCAGCTGGATTCTCAGAACCTGCAGAATATTATCAGGAAGCAGAGATATTCCCGGGGGCACATCATCTACCCTAAAATAGAAGGGGAGCAAATATGACGGATATTTAAACACAGGAAGAAAATCTTTAATGCTTTAAAGGAATTGAATTTCCAACTCGAATTCTAAAGAAGCTCTTTTATTCCAGATATTCAATGCCTACTTCACTGCAAAATGCCACCAGATAATTAGTGACACTTTAGAAGTTTACTAGAACAGAGTGGTTAGTCTGAAAGAGGCTCACTGAAAAGAGAGTGAGGGGCTATTTAATACCTTCAAGCAAGCTATTTTTAAAGAAAATATTTAAATAATGAATTAGTTCACTTTGTGCTTAGAAATACAATGTATGAGTATACTACTTCTATAAGCAATAATAACTAGCTAATAAAAATGAAGTGCCTATAACTAGTTTAATATTTATCAAGTGTTTTATTAAATAATCTACCTATTTGTGTCTCAAGTCATGTGATCAGAAGGAGAGAAGATAAACAGCAAAAGGAAAGGAGAAAGATAAAGAGATGATTGTAGACACTCAAGCATGAGCATCAATGAAGATTTTTAAAGAAATACACCAATATTTTGTGACAACTGGTTTCTATATAAGAAGACTGTATGGTTCTTTAAGGACAAAAGTCAATACCAGATGTGACTGGTTCCTCTTGTATGTCTCTCTCAGTAACAAAACAAATGAATAAATAAACCCCAGAATCAAAGTCAGAAGACCTGCATACTAAGTCCACCCCTCTAACACAAAGCACTTCATTAATCTCTGAAGTTCCCTAATCTATAAAACTGTAGTATTATCTGCCCTATTTCACATAGCTTTGAAGTCAGAAAGTCATTAAGCATTTTTGTCTTTGAAATATGTAAAATTAAACAGTGTAATACAGTGCACACTGATGGCTCAGGTGTTAAATCTATGGCTCCAGTGCAGCCCAAGTAAAACGAGTTAGAAATCCAGGGCTGGGTAGAACAACTGAAATTAACAAATGAATTTTCTAAAGTGCTTCTTCCTCTCTCCTCTTTCCTATCTGCCTGCTTACTTGCCTTCATTCCTGCTTATTTTCTTCCTTTATTATTTTAAATATACTCTCTCTAAAGCCTAAGTATCTTTTCATAGTCATGTATATTAGTGTATATTACCCCTACCTCTATTAAGAAAAATTCCCAAAAGAATATCCTGAAGAGCTCCTATGATTAAATGACAATTACACATTATAAACCTTCAGATAATGCTTAATATGAGTAATACTAGTACTTTTACGGTATGTAAAAGGCTATTTAATTCACTGTGGGCAGAAAATCCAAAGCACATTACCACTAATCATATAAATACATAAAATAAATAATATTAGCCTCTTTTTCAACCACCCTACAATGAAAGATAACACAATATCTTATAAAACAAAAATCTGGCTTTAATTAAATTACACAGAAAATCTATCAGAAATCACATTACCAAAAATGCTAAATTCTATAACCAGTCACAAAAATACATGTTTCATTTCAGTTTGAGCATCACTTTACTTGTTATTTTGGATACTTTCACTCTCTCTTATTTATAGATGATACCATAAAAAAGTACTTTTATATATACACTTTCTAAAGTACATTCAGAAGAACTAAAAAAAGTGATTAGAAATAAAAAGATAACTTCAAAATAATTAATGACTTTTATGTAACTTATTTTCAAGAATAAGCTAAATTATTCTTCACTTTCTTGTAAAAAAATCAACAAGAAAATATGAGATTTTCCAATAGTCAATCCAAGTTAGTTATTTCCTTCTGTCCTTAGTTGTCCTGTCCTCTATTTGCACATGGTTTTTATTTTTTTAGTCAGAAAACAATTTTTAGAGAGAAATTATTTTTTTCACTCATTATAAAAAGAGGGAGTATATTTATTTTATAAAAAGAGGAAGAATAATTTATAGATAAAGCTGAAGTTTTTGCCATGTTCCTACTGTGATAGAAATTTAAGAATCTGGAGCATTTTTCTACTTCTTAGACTTTATTGCCTAAAAGTCGATGATGCTTTTGCTGAAATTTCCCAAACTCCAGAAATCTGTTCCATTCATTTTTAACTATTGATGCCTATTGCAAACTGTTGCCAATTGTTGTCTCTATCTAAAACAGGGAGAAATGCAGTTTAAATGTCAAGGCATTAAATTCTGGCAAAAGCAGCCAATTCTTTGCATTATGAATTCTCTACACTGGAAATTCTATAAATCAGTTTACCTTAAAATTATAATTATTCAGGAGTTTCTTATCTTTAAGGTGACTAGACTAGTTTTAAACATCTTGTGTATAATGTTCACTTCAAAAATTCAGATTTTCTACTAGAAAATTGATTCCATTTTTTGACAAAAATATGAAACACAAGTTTAAATAAACCAAGAAATAAAGCACACACTCTTGGCATTCTTCATCTTACTTTAAATACAGTGGCTAAAAATCTACATAATAATTTTTTTAGAAATGTCCTCCCCAGGGCACCTTGGTGGCCTAACAGTATAGTACACTATTGGTGAAGTCCACGTGCATCCTAAGGTCACATATTTGAAATCTGGGGTCAGGGGGAACAATCAATCTTAAAACCTAAATTAAAAAACAAAGTGCTTCTTCTTCCTCTCTCTTCATGTCTGCCTGCCTACTCACCTCCATTCCTACCGGCACCTTTCCTTTGAAAAAAAAAAAAAAAGAAAGAGAAATGACCTGCCAAAGGAGACATTCAAAACATATGGATAATAAGCACATCCTAAAAACTTTAGAAGCCTTCATCCCTATATTACAAAGAGCCAAATCTTGAGTCCATAAGATTCTTAGGTTCATGATTTAAAATGAGCGGTAATTATTAAAAGCACTTTAAGCACAAACTAGAGAATATTCTTTTGTAAGGATAAATCAATAATTAATACTCTAATTTTGTGTTCAAGATTTAATGCTTTTCAAACTTTACTTTTAAACCTGTTACTAATAATCTAGTGAACTCTGAAACTACATTTATAAGTAATGACGCACTAAGGCTTTTTTTTTTTTTTTTTTTTTTTTTTTTTTTTTTTTTTTTTTTTTTTTTTTTTTTTTTTTTTTTTTTTTTTTTTTTTTTTTTTTTTTTTTTTAGCACAATGCCTAGGTCCACAGTTCTAATGATTTCTTCTCTCAATAATTACGATAAACCCTTAACGGGCTTTTTGTCTTCAATCCCAATCCTTTCTAATACAACCTCCAATAATGTTACCAAAGCAATTTTTAAAAAGCACTTGTAAGACTTGATATTCCATAAAGAAAATTCTTTAGTAGAGTCCCATATCTTACATACAAAAAAATCAAAGTCCATTAGCAATTCACACATAGCATTCATGATCTGGCTATTTGATTCTACAGATTCAACTCACCTGTGCCTACCCTCCGACTCCCTCCATTCCCAAACTGCACACTTCCCTCCTTGCAGATTTTTAATTCTGGAGATACTCTTTCATATCAATAACCACCATGCATTTCTCCCCTCCCCTCTCAACAACTGTATAAATGGGCTTCATTTGTGCTAAAAATGTCTCATTTCTCTAGCATACCATCCCAACTAACCTAATCCCTCTTACCTCACTAAAAATTACCAGGCCTTCAAAATGGCTTGAAAGCATGCCCTCCTGGAGAAGGGATTAGGTCAACTGCCTCTGAAGTCACATACTCCTGGGTTCGAGTCCCAGATCCATAGGGAAACAACCCACGTGTCAAACAAATACAAATACAAATAAAGATGCTTCCTCCTCCTCTCTCTTCCTGCCTGTACCTTTCCTAGAAAGAAAAAAAAAAAAAACCAAAAAGTGGCTTGAAATACAATAAAAACTTTATCTGGGAAGTGGGACTGGGAACTATAACAGTGGAAAAATGATAGAAAGCAAAGGAATGGAAAAAAAGATTTATTCTTTAACTAGTATCTTTCCATATGAACTCTTCCCCATCATCTGATTTTTAAGTCTAATTTAAAAAAATCTGAATACTTGGCCTCCTTCAAGATGTTTTCTAATTCCCTACTTAATCTAAGGTCAGGAAAAGAAGTTTCGATTCGACATTTTATGCAAATAAAGTGACTCATGGTGAATTTTTAGAGAGTTTCAAGAGAGGAGTTGATCACCTCAGAAAGAACCACCCTATCAACTTCCTGGGAGAAGAAAGGAGCTGGAAACTGAAGCTCAACCACATAGTCAATAATATAGTAAAACTGTGGGCAACCAAAAGTCCAAAATTTTCTTATTTGAACACGCTGATGTTCAGGGAGGGCAACACTACTCGATGGGGGAAAGAACAAGGAAGTCCTGCATCTGAGATACTTTCAAGTTCTATGAGACATGCAACCTTTATAAAACTATAATCTTTAGTATAACGCTTTCAGTGAGCTCTGTGAGTTCTAGTAAATTAATGAACTGGAGGGAGTTATGAGATACCACCACCCCCCGCCAAAATACCTGGTTGGCCAGAGTATGTGTTGCTCCCAAGATGTGGAACTGGTTTCAGAAGTGAGAGCAATCTCTGGAGGACGTTGCCCCCAACTTGTAAGATCTGCATTAAACCCAGGTAGCTAGTGTCATAATTGAAGTGAATTGCAGGACACAGTTGCTGGTGGCTGACCATAGTAAAGAAAAGGCTTCTACAAGCTAACTCCAGCAAAAAGACAGATTACATGATCAGTTAGTAATATTGGCCACAAGAGCAGGGTTATGCAGGAGTACCATGTGTGTCACATAATTGCCATTCTTGTAATATATCATCAATGACATCTTTGTGCCCGAAATTAATAAAATTAACCCAAGAGTAAGAAATTAAGTGTTTCTACATACCTGGTAGGCAGTTTTTCAAAGTCAGCATCTAAGAATTGTTCATAGCTAGAAACAAAATTATCCAACCATAGCTTTAGGTAATCTGGATCTTTCTGAAATAAAAAAATAATAATATTAAGTATATCTGTCAGGAAATAAAAGCAAATGTGAAGCAGTAAATCTAAAGAAGCAAAAATAGGTTCCAGTCAAGAGGCGACCTGGTAGGAGCAAGATTAACATCCTCCCCAAGAAGCAAGTAGGAATTCACCCATTCTCCAAAAACAAGCACTAGGAAAAGCCAGCACAGAGGCTACAGAAACAAAGCAGCAATCATGACCTCAATGGGTAGGTGACAACATCAATGTTCAGATCTATACCTCAAATTTGGGCCAAGTCAGAGGGGATGGAGATGCAGGAAGAACTAGGTATCCCAGGAACCAAGAAAGCAGCAGAAAGCCCACGGAGTGGGACAGGGAAACAGAACCAAGGGTAAGGATCTTGGCACATGGCGAAAGGACTAGTGACCTGGTAGTTTGAATGGGAGGTCCAACAAGAAAACTACGCTTTTCCCAACCATAACAGAAGGCGGTTGGGGAATAGTGCATCCCCAACCCCTCCCACTGTATTGCACTGGAGTCGCGGGGTCACCCACTGTAAATACTGCACCCAGGCTTACTGGAAGAAAAGTCTCCAGAGGGAGAAACTATCAACATTAGCCACTAAAGTCATCCTGTGGATGAAGGCAAAACTGTAGCAAGGTGATCATTACAGATCAGAGCTGGGACACTTGAGGAAGGTTCTATATTCCCCATACAAATTCCAACCTTACAGGCAGAACTCTTGTGACCCACAGATAGTCTACATAACAACTTCGATAAATCCAACCAGTGGTGATGTCACAAAACAACAAATCCCAAAGGTCAAACCAAGATGCAGGTTTACTCAGTGCAAGTAGATATCCTACACAAGGCCATCACTGCAAGGAAACCTAATTCACAGAAACATAAACAGAATCAAACAGAGAAAAAAAAATAGAGAAATGTACATAAAATGATGGATCAAATAAAAAATGCAGGAAAAATCTGAATACAACAGATGTATGCAAACTACCTAAGGATGAATTCAGGGCACCAGTGATAAACATACTCACAAAAATCAAGAAAACAATAGAGGAAGAGAAAAAAAAAAAAAGAGAAAGAGAGAGAAGAAATGAAGCAAGATATCAAAGAAATGAAGAATACGAAGTTGAACTAAGGAACTCAATAGAGGGACCCAAGAATAGGATGGAAGAAGCCTCCAATAAAAAAAAAGTGAATTAGAAGATAAAGCAGAGGAATGCACACAAGCAAACCAGCACAGAGATAAAAGAATGCAAAGCAATGAAGACAGCATTTGAGACTTATGGGATAACATCAAAAGGAAGAACTTTTACAACAAAGGAGTCCAGAAGGAGAAGAAAGAGGAAAAAATGTATTTGGAGAAATGACAGCTAAGAATTTCCCTAACTAGGGAATGAAGCAAGCCTCCGATCCAGAAAGTTCAGTTCCTAATGAAAGAAACCCAAGCAAACCTATACTTAGACACATTGTTATTAAAATATCAAAAACAAGGTAAAGAAAGACTCTTAAAAGCACCAAGAGAAAAATGAGTCACATTCAAAGGAATCCCCATAAGACTGTCAGTGGATTTCTCAATTGAAACTCTACAAGTCAAAAAGGAATGGCATGATATATTCAAAGTGTTGAAAGAAAAGGATTTCAACCTAGAATACTATATCCTGTAACATTATCATTCAGCACTGAAGAAATGGTAAAAAAACAGCTTTTCTGATAAGCAAAAGTTAATGGAATTCATCACCACAAACCAGCTACCAAAAACAAAATAAAGAAGTATATTCTATAAAGTGTAAAGAAACCCAACTTAAAAACAATTAAGACAGCAAATATAAAAAGTGAGGAGAAGAAGAGAATAAAAACGTGGATGGTTTAACAAGTGCAAAACTAATCTGTTTTCAAGTGAAAATGGAAATAATCATACAATTCTTAATGTTAACATCAGGGTGTTAGGCTGGCCCAGAGGGACAAAGCGGTGGCAGCCATGCCCGGGAAAAAGGTGACTGATGTCAGACTAAGGGACTGAAGCCCACACCTGGAATCGCAGGACCAATCCCCAACCATGACGTAGGAAGTCCGCGAAATTCTTTTGCTTAAAGAGCGCGCTTCCCTTTGTTCAGGCGCGACTATCCCGGCCCCGTTCTGCAGGCCCGGAGAACCTCACCCGGGTGCACAAACCCCAATAAAACCCTGGCTATCCGACTTTTTGTCTAATTGACTTTCTTTCCTCGTGGAGCCCAGAAAAAAACCTTTCATTTGGTGCCGAAACCCGGGATCACAGTAAATGACAAAAAATTGAAAGCATTTCCTCTAAGGTCAGGAACAAGGCAGAGATGCATTCTCATTACTTCTATTTAACATCATACTGGAGGTGTTACCCAGAGCAATTAGGCAATAAAAGGAATTCAGACTGGAAAGGAGGAAGTAAAAGTATCATTATTTGCAGATGCATGATTACATATATTAAAAATCCTAAAAACTCAAAAAACTACTAGAACTAATTAATGAATATAGAAAAGTGGCAAGCTACAAAATTAATGGACAAAATCTGTTGCATTTTATACACTCTAGAAGAAAATAAGATCAAGAAAATAAAATCATTGAAAATAGAAGTAAAAAGAAGCAAGTACCTTGGAATATACTTAACAAAGTAAGTGAAAGACCTGTATAATGAAAAGTATAAGTCTTCTTAAAAGAAACAGAAGAGTATACAAAGAGATGGAAAGACATTCCCTACTAATGGTTGTGAAGAATCAACATTGTCAAATGATCATCTTAACTAAAGTAATATACACATTTAATGCAAACCCCATTAAAATCTTACAGGCTTATTTCCAGGAAACAGAACATAAAATCTTAAAATATATATACAACAAAAGACTCCAAATAGCCAAAAAATTATGAGAAAAAAAGAACAAATCTGGAGGGATTACACTCCCAGACGTTGAGTTATACTACAAAGCAACAGTGATCAACAGTTTGGTACTGGAATAATAACAGAGGCAGAGATCAGCAGAACTGAACTCAATCACTAGAAACTGACATACTCACATACAGTTAATCTATGACAAAAGTGTTAAAAGCATACGATGGAGAAAGGAAAATCTCTTCCATAGATAGTGTTGGGATAACTGGACAGCCACATGCAAAAGAATGAAGCTAGATCACTCTCTAATATCATTCAAAAAATTAATTCAAAACTGATTCGAGACTTGGACATTAAGACCGGAAACCATAAAATTCTTAGAAGACAACATAGGAAAGACATTCTATCACATCACCCTTAGGGAGACCTTTGGGGACTCAACTCTATCATCAAAGGAAACAAAAAGAAAAATGAACAACTGGGACTATAGCAAACTAAGGAACTTCATAGCAAAAGAAAACATCACCAAAACAAAAGGACAACCTACTAACTGAGAGAAGATATTTGCATTTCATATTTCTGACAAGAGCTTAATATCTAAAATATACAAAGAACGCATAAAACTCAGAAGCAGAAAAACAGGCAAATCTAATAAAAAACTGGAAAGAAAAAATGGAAAGATATTTTTCCTAAGAGGATATAAAGATGGCCAACAGGCACATTAAAAAAAAAAAAATGTTTCTACTTGCTGGCTATCAGGGAAATGCAAATCAGAACAATGAGGTATCACCTTATATCTAAGATACTGGCTATTATCCAAAAGTCTGGAAACAATAAATGTTGGTGAGGATGAGGAGAAAAGGGAACACTTAACACTGCTGGTGGGAAAGCAAATTGGTGCCGCCCCTATGGGAAATGGTATGAAGATTCTTCAAAAAGTTGAATATGGAAATCCATATGATCCTGCCATCCCACTTCTGGGTGTTTACCCAAAATATACAAAAACAATAATTCACAGATATTTATGCACATACATTATTGTTATTGCAGCCGTATTTACAATAGCTAAGAGCTGGAAACTTCCTAAGTGCCCAAAGTCAGATGAATGGATATAGAGGTGTAGTAAATATACACAATGGAAAACTACACAGTCCTTAGAAGAGATGAAATTCTGTCATTTGAATCAACATGGAGGGATCTAGAGGGGATTATGCTAAGTTAAAAAAGTCAAAAGAAGGAAAATAAATACCAGATGCCCTCACTCATAGATGGAATGTGAACAGACAAAACGAACAGATGAAACAAAATCAACTCTTGGACACTTGAAATAGAACTAAGGTTGCCAACAGGGAATAGGACGGGGGTATGGGGGTGAGAGGCAATTGGTGGCAGAGCCCACTAGCCAATGGTGAAAAACACTTGGTAATTTGGTAGAGGACAGGGAGTGTTGGCATATATCTGAGGAGTGGAGAAACTACACAAATGGGGAACCTACACATAAGTATTTATTTGAACGTGTAAAATCAAAGTTAATGCAACAAAAAAATTCAAAAAATAGAAGCAATAATAGGGATTCACTATGTGATATTCAAGAACACAAGTGCTGTTTTAAAATGTGTATTTAGTTTAGAGAATCCTCAAATGTCTTTTCATGTCACACAAAGGACTACAGTCTTAACAAAGTCCTGTAAGATTCTAAGCAATTTCCCCTCCCCTGTCTCTAAGGTCTTATCCACTATTACCCAGTACTACAGTGATCTCCTGGCTTTTAATGGGGAATACCAGTCATGCTTCCACCTAAAGACCTTTAAAATGGCTGTTTCCTCCACCCAGAACACACTCCCCACACACACAGCTGAATAGTTTTTTAAGTCATTACATAAATAACATATTCTTAGTAAAACCTACTTTTACCACCCTTGCTTAAAATTGCAAATTTTGTTCTTAACCTTTACCTTACTGTACTGTATTTTCCTAATCCATGGTGCTTTCTCACTTTCTAACATACTTTATAATTTACATATTAATTTGTATTCTGCCATTTCTCCAACAAAGCAAACTTCAGAAGTCCAAGGTCTACCTAAGGGCCCACCATTAGTAACTTCTTTTGATTTACTAATGGATGCCAAGTTCCCAAAACAGTATCTGTTCAGTCAAGTAATGGGAAATAGAAAATGATATAATACATACAATTAAAGATAGATCATTAGCCAAAACATAAACACTAAAACCAAAATTTTCTATTATAAAAGTTTTAAGAAAAAAATTGATAATTGGTCTTAATCAAAATTTTAAAAATTTAATCATCAAAAGATACCATTAGAAAATATAAAGGCAATTTATATACCAACTGAAAATATTCTCAATACATATAGCAACTGACAAAGGACTCATATCAATACTACATAAAGAACCATATATCAATATCCGAACTCCAGCATCAAGAGAAACAATAACAAAAAAAAAACAAGTGGGACTACATCAAACTAAAAGGATCTGCTTAGTTAAAAAAAAAAAAAACCCATCAGCAAAACAAGGAGACAACCTGCTGACTGGGAGATGATTTCATTCCATATATCTGACAAGGGTTAAATATCCAAAATATGCAAAGAAGTCATAAAACTCAACAACAGAAAAACAAGCAATCAAATTAAAAAAAAAAAAAAAATCAGCAGAGGAACTGGATAGACATTTTTCCAAAGAAGGCAAACAGATGGTCAATAGGCACATGAAAACATGTTCCTCCTTACTTGTCATTAGGGAAATGCAAATTAAAACAACAATACACTATACAGACTATAACGACTATTATCCAAAAGTATGGAAACAACAAGTGTTGGCACCAATGCAGAGAAAAGGGAACACTTTTACACTGTTGGTGGGAGTGCAAATTAGTACAGCTCTTATCGAAAGCAGTGTGGAAATTCCTAAAAATATTAAATATAGTAATCCCATGTGACTTTGTCATTCGACTTCTGGGTATTACCCAAAAGATAGAAAAACACTAATTCACAGAGATACATACACTGCCATGTTTATTGCAGCCCTATTTACAATAGCTAAGAATGGGAAATTACTTAAGTGCCTATCATCAGATGAATAAAGATGTGGTATACACAATGAAATACTACACAACCCTTAGAAAAGATAAAATCCTGTCATTTGAATCAACCTGGATGAAACTAGAGGGGATTGTGCTAAGTGAAATAAGTGAAAAGAAGAAAGACTGGCATGCCCTGGTGGCCTAACACCAGATGTAGTTCACATGTATCCCAAACACTCTGGCTGGAGACCAGGAGGTGGGGAGAACAGCCAAGATGAACAAGTAAATAAATAAAAATGTTTCTTCTCCCTCTCTCTTCCTGCCTGTCCCGCCTGACTCTGCTCACCTTCATGCCTACCTGGAACTTTCCTCTAAAAAACAACATAAGGAAGACAGATACTGGATGATCTCACTCATGCGTATAACACGAAGAAACAAAGCAACGGAACAGACTAAACAAAACCAATCCTGGGACACTGACAATAGAACTGAGGTTAACAGTAGGGAATGGGGCAGGGGATGGGAGCAAGTGGTGATCGGTTCAATGGACAATGGTGAAGAACTCTCAATATGGGGGTCGGCAAGATGTATAGACACACATTTGAAGAATGGAGAACCTGCACATATGGGTTAATATTAAATTTTTAAAGCAAAGTTACCTCAATAAAAATATTTTTTAAAAGACAATTTTTAAATGGGCAAAAAGCTCAAACCTGAAAAAAGGTGACTAACAAAGGACAAACAGAATGCAAAAATATGATCAACATCCTGAGTTACCTAGGGAAATGCAAATTGCAATTAAGTTGAATACCATTACATACTCAATAGAATGGCTAAAATTAAAAAGACTAACCATACCAATCAGTGGTGATGATGTGGAGTAACTGGATCTCAAATAATGGTAAATGATGGGAATGTAAAATGGTATAGTCACTTATAAAACAGTTTGGCAGTTTCTTTTGAAGCTGAATGTAAACAGACATGGCCCTTTCATTCACCTCAAGACACATTAAAACATATTATCCACATGGACACTTGTAAAACAATGTTCACAGTAATGAGGAACCTGTACACATGGGTTTACTTTATTTTGTAAAGTTACCTCAATAAATATTAAATTAAAAAGTTCAGATTTTAATAGCCAAAAACTAGAAGAAAGCCACAATTCCATCAACCAATTAACTGATAATATCAATTAATTAAATCAATGTGCATGCATGGGATGGCATATTATTCAGAAATAACAATTACTGAACTATTGACACAATAAGTAGAAATTTCAAAAACAAAAAGATGTCAGGCATTAAAGTGTTACACTGTATTACTTCATTTATACAAGTTCTAGAAAGGCAAGGGACAAAATTTAGATCACTGACTGCCTTTCAGAAGATTAACTGGACAGGGGGTACAAAGGAACTATTCTGCATGTGACTGAAATTTTTCTATTTTTTGTTTAGGGTACTGATAACACAAATGTTTTCTTTATCAAAACTCATCAGGTCTAACAATTAAAATCTGTGCATTTTATGGTAGGTAAGTTACATCTCAAAGCTGATTTGAAAAAAATCTATGATTCCTCAGAAATGTCTTTTCAAATATAAATTGTGGTGTGCCCTGTGGAGTAGAAGTTGGGCACAGTCCACAAGCATCCTGGGGACCTAGGTTTGCTACCTGGGGCCAGGAGAGCTGCCAAGATGAACAACTAAATAAAGATGCTTCCTCCTCCTCTCTCTCTTCCTTCCTGCCTGCATCTTTCCTTTTAAAAAATTTTTTATATGTTGCATCATTAAAAATGATGTTCAAATCTGTCTCTTTAACGCATCTTTATTCCAATCAATTTCAGTATTAAATGCAGGAGTCTTAGATACTCAGTCATTAAATATCATTGGTTAGACAACGCTTTTGGACAAAGTAACTCAAGTAATTTATTTCCCTAAAATAAAAGCATTACAATATAAGTCAGAAATCCTAAAAGAATGTTCCCAGAATATGCAGAGGCTGCTGACCTTTTGTGTGTTTGCTTTTTCTATTAATATTCTGTTCCAAACTCAGATCATAAATTGCCACTACCTACAGCATTACTGAGAAATACGATGGAAATATTTCAGAAAAAGAACTTATGAGAAATTTCCTCAGGAGTTTCATTATTTGCTTTTTTCATTTCTAACCAGAATGTCATTTATTTATCCATACAGGATAGGACTCCAGAAAGAGAAGTAACTGGAGATTTCCTTATCATTGCTCTTTTTAAATAAAGCAGACAGAGTATTATCTCTTTGTAGACATTTAAGACACAAAAGTCTCATAATGCCATAAAGAATTAATGCATTTGTCCTCATATTTTATTTAGAAACTCTGTAGTATCTACCTCAAAGTCTAAAGGTCAGGGAGAACCCAGTATTTGGCAAGAAGAGTTCTCGCCTAGAAAGCTGAGCAACTATAAGAAATGGTACTTAAATTTGGAAATGTTTCATTTAGTAAAAAGTAAAGCAGTGACATGTTCTAAAGCATCTGTCAAGTACTACAGCAGGCATTTCTAAAACTGATAATCCGAAATACTCCTATAACAAGCCAGAGGTTTTATTTTCCCCATTTTACAAGTAAAAAAAAAAAAAAATTCTAAGACTATAGAACTTGTCATACAGCTAGTAAACAACGTGCTAGGATTAAAACACACAGATACAGTAAAACAATATGTGCTCTTTCTACTACACCACAGTCTCTGAATGCTAAGCAGGAATAAAAAGGAATTTTAGTGGGCAAAAAGAGGAAGAGTTTAGTCAGGATCAATAAAGTCAAGGTCATAAATAATTTAATATGCAAAACCACCACATTCACACAGCATGAGAAAACCCTGAGAGGATTTATACTTTACTAACGAAGGTCATAAAAAGAAAGATCACATACCTAGAAACATTAATTAAATCTCAAGCTTAATCATTTTCATGGTTAAGAGAGTTTAGTATGTTGAAATAACAGAGTAGTCTATCTCCCCATTTGTATAATATTTATAAATATGACACACAAATGCATTAAATACTGAAGGAGTACTGGGGCCAAATGTAACTCTCATCCTCATTCTGCCACCTCCTTGAACAAATCACCGTATGTTTGCACATCAGTTTCTTCCTTTATAAAAATGAATATGACAGTTGATTTCTTATAAGACTATTGTGAAAATCAAACAACCTAACATTTGTCAAGGGCTTACAACTATGCCTAGCACATAGTATATGCTCAATAAATATTCATTAGTGTCATTTTATATAACCTACTAGCTGCCAAAATCAGGAAACTACCACAAAACAGGAATATTCTGTTACACATAAACATATTTAAATATTTCAAGATTCCCCATACACACATTGCCACAATTTAAATGTTACTATTTTCCTTTCAAATTTCTTTGTAAATGCCATCTGTGTACCTTTGGGCATGTTACTTCACCCTGATCTGTTCTTTAAATATAAAATGAAGATCAGTCTTCCTAGCTCACAGGATTGTTGAGAGCAGATACTGCAAGCAATGCCTAAATTTAGCAAATGTTCAAAACAGGTTAATTTCAAGTATTATTATACAGACTCTGCTACCAAGATGGTCATGGTCCAGTGTAATAAAATAAGCAATTACAAAATAATTACAGTCAACTTTATTGAATTTGCACTCAAGTATTCATCTAATCATCTCAGTTGTCACTGTTGAAGATAACAAGTTTTCATTTGGGAGTACTTAATTCCCTCCTGGTTTCTGTAGCTCAATTTCTCCCACCTACACATAGTTACTAATGAGAGTTGAAAATATCAATCTAATCACCTTTTCTCTCCTGTCCAAATACCTTCCATGGTTCCCAGTAACCATGGAATGAAGTCTAAAGTTAAAACTATGCTATCTAATATAGTAATAACTAACCAAAGGTGTACAAATTACATTAAAAGATAGGAGGCTCTTTTCATCTTAGCAACTCCCTCCCTATAGAAGTCTTTATCAGGTAATAGAATTAAGGGATTCATAAAATTTCAACTAGTTATCAAGGGTTATTAATAGGAATAGAGGAAACATTACACCTTCGGGCAATATTTGGGTTGCAGTATTTCTTCAAGTTTTAAAACTATAAACTTTCAGATACATAAATTTCAATCATATGTTGGGCAGCCTCAATCTATGCTTGGAGTTGCACTTTAACAGTTTATTTAAGCATGCCTTAGTAGAGTAATATTTATGTCTGCCACGTCCAGCGAAGCCCCACCAAGCCCTGTCTATGTACAATGCAAGAACCGGGTTTGCATCCCAGGGTTGTGGGGGGGGGGGGGCAACCAAAAAATACAACTAAATAAAATAAGCAAAATGTCTCTTCCATCTGTTTGTCCTCCTTCTCACCTTCATTCCTGCCTGCACCTTTGCTTTAAAAATAATAGTTTTAAAAGTTCATGGAACAACCATTGGATCCAGCAACTCCATTCCTAGGAATATACCCAGAGAATAAAAATTTCTCACTAGGAAATCTTCACCAGTACGTTCATGGTTGTACAGTTCACAGTAGCTGAGACAATGGCAAAAACCTGAAAGACCAACAACAGATGATGGATAAAGAAGCTGTGGTAAATATACTCAGAGGAATTCTGTGCCATTACTACTGAAAGAAAAGAAAAGAATTTATGCCCTTTGCAACAATCTGGATGGAGTTGGAGGGGATCATGTTAAGTGAAATAAGTGAGAAAGAAAAAATACAGGATGGTTTCACTCACGTGGAATATAACGAAATAAAACAGTAAAACTCCAGTAAAAGCCCACAGGACACAAGAAGACTGTTACCCAGACAGTGGGAGGAGAGAAGGAAGGAGAGAGGGAACAAGGAGACGGAAAAGGACACCAGAATGCTGGTGGTGGGTGTGGTGTACAATTCCCAAAGACTGAGATGCAAGGGCAGTATCTTACAATGACTATGGTTTTGCACACAAAAGAAATAACAATAAAATTATTATATTACAAAAAATTTAAGTTAATTTAAGTCCATTACATTAACAATAAATTTTCTAACATCCTACCAAAGGAGGATAAATTCTTTAGACAGAAACATTATTATTATTGGTGATTAGTCTTTCAAGCCATCCCTGAGGTTTCTTCTGCTAGAACCTAGCTATTTCCTGAAAACATCTAACAAGTACATGCCCAACACAGAGCAACCAAGCAGTGCTAGACTCTCTGGATATGAAAACAAACAAAACATAATCTTGTCCTCAAAATACTTCACTGTTCAATAAAGAGAGTGTAAACAAATAAATGCCAAACAGCATGAAAAGTAAATCAGTTGTGAAAAGTATTGAAATAATAGAAAGAGAGGAGTTATTGATTCTGCCAAGGTTGAAGATAAGTGGCAGATGCACTCAAATGTTTTCACAGATTTTATGCAGATATTTTCAAAGAGAGATGGGGAAAGAAGGTAATTTCAGACAGAACAGCATGGTATGTCAAGATGTACAATATTTAGTATTGTTGAAGTGAGGAAATGACAGGAAGCAGTGGGACAGGTGCACAGGATTATAAAAGAGAAAAGGTCAACATATCCTAAGCAAGTACAAAGAATACAGTTCAATTTAGAGTAGATACAATTTTGAAAAGTTAATAAAAGGAAAAGATGGTTGTCCTTAATCGAATCTAAGAAGCACTAGTCAAACAAAGTTAAATGAGATTTCAAACATTTTTAAGATTAAATCTGTCTCATGAATAGCACAAAAAGATATAATGAAAATTTTGAAACATATATAATATATACACATACACCAGAAATTCTATCTTCTTGAATAAATTTCATTAATCTTATCAAAGAACCATCCTGATGGTTGATTATTTCCATTATGTTTATCATTTTATTAATTCCAGCTCTTTCTAAAAGTGTCTATAACTTAACAAAATTTCAAATATACATAAAAGTGGAAAGAATAGTATAGAGTTTAGCTTCAACAATTATCAACCCATGCATGACCAATCTTCTTTCACTTCTATCCCCATCCTCAACTGGATTATTTTAAAGCAAACTGAGATATCATTTCATCCACAGATATTTCAAGATATATCCCTAAAAGATATCTTTGCAAATATGACAGTATTAGTAGTTTCAAATTAGTAGTATCAGTGTTCAAATGTTCCTAATTCATTAATAAATGTCTCAATTTTTTACTATTATCAGGACCCATATAAAGTCCATAAATTACAATTAGTTGATGTATCTTTTAAATCTTTTTAAAACTACAGTTTCTGGCATTTATGATGCAGGACTCCTTACATTAAGAACTTTGCTGACTACATCACATTATCATTTAACTTGCTCCCCAGTCTCTTTCCTATAAAATAGAGCAAAATTCTACACAGATGTTGCATGTGACCCTGACAATGTACATTATCTGGTTATCTGTTTTGTGATAGTAGAAGCTACTTATCATCATCTCCTAGATCTAATATTGCATTATGAAAATTCCTGCAATAAAACTTACAACGTCTAGCTACCACCGTGATTAATAAAGATCTTCAGAACTATTAATTCACTCTCAATCTCACTTCCAGATTTTTAAGATTATATATACTGATTGTCATTCATATTATATATGATTAAAATTAAACAGTCTTTCATACAATTTTTTTATATGTTCATTTCCTCAAAAATTAAAAAATAAACAATAAATTGAGAATATTCACATTTTAAATAACTTATTATTCCCTCCACTGTACTTTGGGTTTTCTTGACTTCTTGAAATGACATATTAGCAATCTATTCCTGCATAACAAATTATACTTAGGAGCTTGACACAACAAACATCTTAGTGTTTTCAGGTCAAGAATTCAATAGCAGCCAACATAAGTAGTTCTAGCTCAGAATTTCTCATGAGTCTATAATAAGTATATCAGCTATGGTCACAGTCATATCAAAGCTTGAATGGACTAAAGGAACTTTCAATTTCTCTCATATGGCAAGGTTTCAGTTGTTCATAACCCGTGACTCTCCCTAGGGTGCTCACAACATAGAAGCTGGTTTCTCCCAGTGAATGATCCAAGAAAAAACAGACTAATTGAGATAAAAGCAATGATGTCTTTTCTAATTTCAGAAATGACATATCCTTTTGCCAAATGCTACTGGTTGCATGCAAACTCTGGTACAATGTGGGGGTCCTACCAGAGGGTATTAATACCAGGAGGCCAAGATCAAGAAGAGGGCTACCACGAATGACTAATTAATTCATTTTCAGTCTTGTTTTCTTTTCTAAATATTTATTTAAAGTCATAAATTTTCCTAATACTGTAACTGCACCTCCCTCAAGTTCTAAAATGCAATTTAATCATTCAGGTCCAAAACAAATTTAATTTCTCTCATTACTTGTTCTTTAAATCAAAGATTTATTATTTTAAAGTATATTTTGTGACTTCCAAACTTGTTTTTAATTCTTTTTGTTACAGATTTCTTCCTTTACTAGATTCTGGTCAAAATTAATAAATCCCTTACATGAGATTTGATAATCTTATTGTAAAACTTTTGTATATTTACTCACTGTTCATTCTATCAATTACTGAAAAAAGCATAATTAAACAACTGCTATAACATGTTATACTGAAAAAATTCTACTATAATTGTCATACTTTCATTTATCTGTAGTTCTGTCAATGCTTGATTTATTCAGTTATTAGATAAAAACTAATTTGTTATTAATGCCCTGGTGAATGAAACTTTTTGTTTTCATGAAATAGCTTTATTTTACTTTCCTCTTTGGATATTTTTCACTAGCTTAGAAATTCTAGATTGGTATATCTTTTCTTTAAAGATGTCAATCTATTTTACCCTTTCACTTCTAGCACTGTTACTGAAACTGGTTATTAACCTGTCCATTCCTTTTAAGACAATCTTTTTTTCCCTCTGGCGGCTTTTCAGATTTTTCTCTCTCTGGTTTTCTCAAAAGCCACCGTCGGTCACCCTGGTGGTTTAGCAGAGAAGTCCAGAGAAGTCTGTGGCCTCGGCTGGTGTAGCTCACACACATCTCAAGTACCCCGACTCATGCCCCAGGGCGGGGGTGCTGGGGGATAGATAATCAAAATAAAAAGTCAAATAAAATAAAGCATGTCCTCTTCCTCTCACTTCCTGTATGCCTGCTTGCCTTCATTCCTGCCTGTATTTTTCCTAAAAATAAACAAAAAAACTACAATTTGGCTGTGAATTTGGCTAGGGAATTTATTCTCCTTGAGATTCAGTGAACTTGTATCAGTCATAGAAAGCGCTCTCACCTATAATCACTTCAAATATTACATTTGTTTCACTCTTTTCTCTCCTCTCCTTTTCAGAGTCCAATTAAACAAGTGTTAAAATTTTTCACACTATTCTTCACCTCTCTTATGTTTTCTTCCTTATTTTCCATCTCTTTGTGACTTCCTAGGATAAATTCTAAAAGACTAGCTATAATCTATCTTCTAATTCTCTAATTCTCTTCAGCTGTCTAAATAGATATTAACCCCATTTACTGACTTTTAATTATCATAATTGAGTTTTTTCTTCTACTCACAGACTTCTACTCACATTCATTTTTAAAACTGCTGGTCACTTTTTATACCAGTATTTCTCTGGTTCTCATATTTTGTTTTACATTTTGGCACTCTGAAATCAAAATGCATCTTACAATTATTCTCAAGTAGGCTGTTGTTATGGCATATTTGCCATTGCCTGTGCCAACTTGGTAACAGATGTTCATACTGATGTCACATCACTGTATTTACATGTATAGTTAGTAGGACATATAAATAAGGTCAATTTGTTAAAAGTGTCTTTTAAAATTAAACCGTGGTTAGGCTGTAAAATGAAGTTATTGGCATGCCCTCATGGCCTAGAGATTTAAACCAGGCGCAGTCCACATACCCAAGACCCAGAACTGGGGAAACAACCAATGATGAACAACTGAGTAAAATAAAGTGATTCTTCCCCCTCTCTCTTCTTACCTGCCTGCCTACTCATCTTCATTCCTGACTGCACATTTCCTTGAAAAAGGTAAAGTTATTGTGTACACAAAAGCATGAAAACAGAGCAGTGTATAATTTGACATCAATGAAGCAAATATTCATTAACGCAGAAGTGATCACCATTTTAAGTCTTTTTGTACCATAGCGAAGTGCTTCACAAAATTAAGAATAGAAGATACCCTCAAACAGATGAAAATGAAAGCATATGCCAGTCAATGCAAAAGAGGACAAGAGAAACTGCTAAAATCCCTTGAAAAAAGGGAAAGAAATTTCTAACAATGAGTCTGGTATTCATACATTGTAAATTAAGGAATTAAGCTGCAATTTGAAAAAAAAATTGATATTTATACTGGAGGTTTCTTTTTCTAATGGGATTTATATTTTTTCATACTAACCACAAGTTTAATCTTCATGACTTGGGGCTTTTGGGACCATTCCTAAAATGAAAGATGATTTTGATTCATAAATTCAAGAAAAAATGAAGCTGTGGTAATATCCTCTAAGAGACTTCTCACCTCTTTGCTCTATTTAAAGGTACTTTTCCCTGATGCCCCCAAGTAAAGGTGAGAGAGTGAGGTGGGTTTACTTCTAGTTCATCATTACCCTAAGGGTATATGCTTTTGAGGATGATAAGGGAAAATCTAAAGGACTTCTTACTGTTAGTAACTTGGTTTTGATTTCTGCTCAACCATAAGGTCATGAAAACAAAAGCCTCAAGTTCACCAGGAAAAGTGACTTCTACTCTCCATCTACCCAAATTCTTTGTTTCACTAAGAATTAGTCTCATAATGCCTTACTATCTTGCCAGTTTTTCAGTGCTCTTAAGATATTTCTTAAATTTTCTCCAGATTTTATGTGATTTTTCAGAAGGAAAATCAACTTAGCCTATGTTTATTACCCAAACGAAAAATCAGTTTTCCATTGTACTTTTGGTCATATCTTACACTTGCCTAGAACATCTTTCTGTAATTATTAAACTATTATACATTCTTTAAAACCTTGATCAGGTGCTCCTGTGTGGCTCAAGCAACTGAGACAGCTGAGGTGCAGACAATGCAAAGTCTAGGAATCTGGGTTCGAGATGGGCGAGGGGGAGGAAGGAAAGAATAAAAGATTAAATAAAACCTTGATCAACTGCTACCTCTTAGAACATTCCTCTACTTTCTGAGGCAACCACTTGTTCTCCTTCCATCCAAACTCCTTAGAGACCTCTTCCTCTTTTTAAATGATGTTCTCCAGGACTCCCTTGGATGCCCTCCTTTGTCTTTTCTCATGTAATTCTTCAATAACTGTCAATATGACTCTCAAATCTCTACGTCTAGCACGGACTTCCCTTTTGAACTCCAGATGCACTATGAGGGGTATTTCTTTGCCTAGATGTCCCCCAGGCACTGCAGACTCACATGCTTAGCTGAAAACTTAGTGAACTTTTTACTAAGTTCATTAGTACTTGGTCATCCAGTTTTCAAAAACAAAAAAACCTGAAAACTATTTTGACTTTTCATTTTCCCTTATGCTACAGCTCTACACAATTAAGCACTATGAACTCTACAGAGAAATTTAAATTTCTGGCATGCCTTGGTGAAGCAGGGGTTAAGCATACAGTACACATACATCCCAAGGTCCCTGGTTCACGTCAAAAGACTGGTGGGAACAACCAATATGAAAAATTAAATAAAATAAATAAAATCTTCTCTTCCTTTTCTGCCTGCCTCTGCTCATCTTCATTCCTGCCTGAATCTCTCCTTAAAAAAAAAAAAAAATTTAATTATACTTATAAGAAATTAAGAAATCTTCACGCAGATTAATGTTTTTAGAGTTGTACATACATTAAGTCAAAAGAATATTACTAAGAAAAATTACATTCCTGTCCTAACAGATATTTCATATCTGTTGATACAAAATATTCATTTTTTGCTTTCACATCTAATGTATGAAAACAAAGGTACAACTGATAAACTACTACTGAGGAGATAATGATTTTGGCTTCTTTAGAAACTTTCCTCATATACAATGTCATCTTAAGCCAAAGAAAGCTAAGAGTCATTTCTAAGCTTTGCACATACCACACAACTTACTAAATATGGCTTAAGTGACAAGGTTTGTTGTGTACTGGTAAATCTTATTAAAAACTTCACTTAGGATTATAACCAAAATTGTATAAATAACTTAAAATTTTCTTATTAGAGTATTTCTTCATTCCATTTTTTCCAAATCTATATATGAAAAGAGGCACTTTCCTTTTAATCTAAGCAAAACATCTCTATTTTCTTTATGAAGCAAAAAATTTATTCTAAAAAGGAAGTTTATTCTGAGCTCATTGCAAAGCTATCTATTTCAGTCATGTTCCAGATTTAGCAGGACAAAGGGCAATAGCAGGAAATGGAGCATCATCACGATCCAAAACAAACTTAGAGGTTAAAAAAAATACTAAAATCATTATTAAGATAATTTAGCACTATGCCTAAAAGAAAAAATGAGTACACATTAGAAATAAAGATATTCATGAGTACAGCTCATCACTACAGAGAATAATGCCCTCTTATTATTAAACATTATAAAAACAAAATGGAAGTAATCTTGGCAAACATTCTGATACTCATGTATTTTTTAAATGTTAATAAAGATTAAATTTTTATACTTCTAGCTCTTAAGATGTATTTAAATACAATCAATTCAATGTTTTTCTCAACAACTTTGAGAATATATAAAATAGCTGACAAATGAAAAACCTGAAATATAAAGAAACAAGGAAATCTATTCTCAGGTCCTTAAGTTCTAAGTAGAACTAGAACTAAAACCAGGCAGAATACATGAAGTTTTTCAATGTAAACTAAATCAATCCATATTGCCACATCAAAATACCATTTTTTTTTTTAAGTTTCTTTGTATATTTTTATTGAATTAGCGATTTGGTACTCTCCAACAGACAAAACAAAAATAACTTAATCTTATCAAAGAATTTGAGAGGCTCTTTCTCGTCTGCATATTCTGGTGACGAACTAGAGCACTCCCAAAAGGTTAAATGTCAAATGGAAATATATCCTTATGCCTATCCAAGGGAAGCAACTGAGACAGGAACAGTAAGATACATACACTTTGTTGTTCTATGAAATATTTTAACTTCAAAAATTATATAATAATGCAGAAAGCAAAGCTGTTCTTTGCACTGACTCTTACCGCAAGTACATTAAACTGAAAAAAAGTCAAAAGATACAGGGAATATTTTTAGATGTTAAAAAATAAATCAATTTGTCTTCTATCCTTAAAAAAATATGCTCAAATAGTTAAATATTGAACCACAGCCCAGATACAAGATTAAGCCTATTCAAATTATACAGAACTACATGAAATGCACTGTTAATGAAATCCCTGACCTTGGGTGAGATGACTAATTCAGAAGCAATAAAAGTTCAGAATATATAATTTTAATTAATGGTGAAAGACTCTGTAAAGAACATGAAACTCAGGTAATCAGAAATCTTGGCACACTCATAAGGCTCAGGCAGCTGAGATGCTGGTGCACATATCACAATAAAGCCCAAGGACCTGGGTCCAAGACCCAGGGCTGGGGTGAAAAAAAAACAAAATGAATAACTAAAGATGTTTCTTCCTCCTAACCCTTTGTCCTTCCTCTCTTAAAAAAAAACAAAAACAAAAAAACAACCCTGCCTGTGTTATGCAGTAACTACATAAGGTTAACAAATAACCTGTTAAGGAAACACTGTTTCTAACAATGCAGTTAACTCTTATTCTTAGAAGGTTAATAAATTTGAAGTTTGCTTTAAAACATGCCACACCCTGGTGGAGCAATGGTTAGTTCAATCATCTCTGAAAGAAGACGCCACATACCTATGGGTTTGAGCCCCAGGCCCCAGAGAAGCAACCATTATGAACAACTAAATTTAAAAAAAAAAAGAACAACCAAGTTTTTTACTCAAATTCTTTTCAAATATCAAGTTTAATATATGGGGACCTATCTGCTAAAAACTGAAAACAGTCATTTTTTAAAATTTTATTTAAAGGACTTTAATCACTAGTATAATTCACTAGGCTTGCAAATGAATCCAGACTAATAACTAGAAGATATGTTTATATATTCTTAGTATTCCTTCAATTAAGCATTAGTACCCATGGATTATTTCCAACATAATCCTATTTAAATACCTATTAAACTTTTTTTTTTTAAAGGAAAGGTGCAGGCAGGAGAGAGGAGAAAGAAACAGCATTTATTTAGCTGTTCATCTTGGTTCTTCCCTGCAGTGCAGGGTTGCAAACCTGGGTCCTTGGAATTGTGCCAGCTGGAGGCTGTGAACTTAATCACTAAGCCACTAAGGCAGGCCCATGCTAAAATTTCATAATGCTCAGTGGCAACTTTTAAAATACATCAAATTATACAGAAACACTATGGTAGTATCTTAGTATTGATCTATAGCTGTGGAATACCAATGTCATGGTTAGCACTGGCAAATATGGAGGCTGTATTAACCTTACAGGCCTGAAGCAAACTTTCATAAAGCTTCAAAGTTGTCTTCCTTAATCAGGTATATGAGCAATGTCATAGATGGCATACCCACTAGGGTAGCAAAAAAGTAGACAATGTTTAAATTTTGATCATTAAGGGTGAACTTGATAAGAAAAAGAAATGGTCACCTTGGGAAGATGCTAGTAAATCTAGTCATTATTGTTTACTATACCGAAAACAAAGATAAAAAATCATTTATTCTGCCTGCCTTTGCTTTAAGAAGTGTCATCAAATAACTGATGTGGGGACGTTTATCTAGATATGTTCTACTAATAAATAAATGATAAAATTGGAACATCAAAGTTTTGTAAACTCCTAATGAAACAATTAATATATAGAGGTAAAACTGATGCCAAGATACTTATTTTAGCTTCTTCCCATCAAAGAAACCAGAAACAGTCAAGCCAGTTTGCAGATATTGTGAGAACGATTATTTAAAATTAAGGGAATTAAACCAATAAAACCCACCTGAGGAGACCGCTAATGTCAAAAAACTTGGTTTCCATGAGAAACAGAATACAAAGTGTGGTGTGAAGGAACCTATAGATAAAAATATTTTGAAAGGCATTTCAAAAAAAAAAATACATATGTACTTTGTTTAAATAGAATCAAAGAATACGAAAATAAGACCATTTATGAGGTCACCAAGCAAGCCTTGAATACTTAGACTTAAAAGAATTATCACATTGTGATTATGTTTTTAAGAGTTATTTTTTCAGATATATTTTAAACTATATGTGGATAACATTATGTTGCCTGTAATTTGCTTTAAAATAATTCAGGGATTGAGAGGGGTTAGTGGAAGGTTCTAGATAGAACACTGACCATGAATTGAAAATTACTGAAGCTGGGTAACAGAAATGAAAGGATTCACCATAGTATCTTCTGTATTTGTTTGAAATTTTCCATAATAAAAGCTTAAAGAAGAAAGATTAACTAAAAAGTTTTATATTACAATTCATAAAATAAGAACTAAAGACTCCATGTCCTTTAAGTTCAAAAGAACAAACAAAAATCTTAATGGTGAGTCAGATAAGTGCTCTATCTATACACACACATATATGTGTACACATATACTAATACTGAACAAATAGGAAAACTGAGACACCCCCCCACCCCCCAGAAGTAAGTCTTGTTCAAGGTCACAAAAAGCAAACAAACCCACAGCAGAGGCAAAACTAGATTCCACAACAAGGCCGAAAGAAAGTCTAAGGTGAACAAAGTTAAAAGATCTGAGCAGTTTTCAAGTAGTCTGAAACCCATTAAATGTATTTTAAAAAGGTGATCTGGTGGACTCTAAGATGAGACTAAGTCCAGAGAAAATATATAGAGAACAATTTATATATTTAGAAGCTACTTTAATTCAAGGTGCTTACATAAAAGAAATAACTTACAAACTAGTAAAATATAAAATCATGATTTTAAAAAACATTTTTAAACAGTTGCAAAAAATTAAGCCATATTAAGTGCACATTGATTTAAATCTTAAAAATAAAATGGGAGTAATCTTCCTGCTAAAGAGAGGCTTCAAAATTTGACCCTGAAGGGTCTTCATTATTTACTTAGCCATTTTCATAAAAGAGTAAGAATTCACATCTCTATTAAGTCATAAGAATGAAGTTCTGTGTATGGCAAAGAACTACTTATCTTTTCAGTAACCACTGGCACTTAAATAAAACATGAACTGGAAGTAGAAGCAATGTAACTAATAAGATAATGTAACCCCATTTACCTTTTGTTATTCCAAAAGTCATAAAATCTAGTATATATGATGTATTTTTAAATAAATCATTTTCAGACTACTGGAAATTCATATGAAAATGCATTTTTATTTTTGACATGTGTTAGTGACTATTTTCAAAAGTGTATGGTGAACTGGATTTCTATTTTATAGGGAGAGTGGCCTATTTTTAAAAAGACATTTCTGGTATTAAATTACACAAGACTAAAAGCTATTTGAAAAATTCATATTAAACATTTAAAAGTATATATCCTTCAGTAATTATAAAAAATACCAAACAAGAAAATAAAACAAAGTGCCAGTAATCTCTAAAATTTAATATTACAGACAACTAAGATCACTTGTTAAAGAACAACTTGTGTTTTTTACGGAGGTGAAAGTATAAAATAAGGGGAGTCTGAAGGGATAATAGAGAAAGGGAACCTGAGACTTGAGAACTTCACAACACAGACCTTCAGTAACTTTAGATTAGAGGTGCTTCCCTGACTCTTGCCAACATCCTCAAAGCAGTAATGTAGCTCTTAAACACGCTTTTAAGTAGCACCCCTCCCCTCAATAATCTAAAGTCAAAACACATGCAATTTCACATAAAGACAAAGAGAAATGGAAATTATTTTTGAATGACAAAACCAAAATTATTAAAGGAGTCTTAATGAATAAGAGCATGGACTTAAGAGCTCCTGGCTCAGCTCTGCTACTCACTGGCCCCCTTCAAAATCTGCATCAGTTTTCTCATCAGTAAAAGAGAATAACTATGTAAATAAATATCGCCCTTACAATATTGTTTTGAGGTTCAAATGAGACAAAGTTCATATAACATTGTGGCAATTTTATACTAACCACCTCAAATCCATAACCACATTTTATACAGTCAACAATTTACAATTTAAAAGATTAATTATGAAAAAAATGCTTAATGCCCTGCTCTTAAAAATATCCTCCCACTTATGGGAGAAAAAGAAAAGCACAAACACAAATTAAAATATTTTTATTTTTCTCTTAAGATAATGATTTTCCTTAAATAATTTTGGAATCACTGAAGGCAAGTATCAAATCAAAACTACATTCTACAGTTTCAAATAAATGCCAGTAAAGTGTATGTGTTCAAACGTGAAAAAACGGGGAAAAAAAAAGAAAAGCTGCGTTCTAAATTTTGGGAGCATTATTATGAGTAAACATGCCATTGACGATTAAATAAATTGATAATGTCAGTCACAAATTTTTGTAACCAAGTATTTTTAAACTTAGAAATAAAAAGAAAAGCAATTACCTTTGTACAATAAAGCATCCAAAGTTCAAAGAGCCTCTCTCTGGAGGCCATTCTGGCTTTCACTCTGGCACTTTAATTTTTCCTCAAAAAAAAAATTATGTTCAAAATGCTATAGCATGTTCATTTTATTTTCCAAGTTTTTCAGCCGTTACAATAAAGTTCAAAGCAGTAGAGAAAACAAAAAGAAGTGAAACAAATGGACTCTCTTCTGGTCAATAAAATTTGGTTTCAGCAGTTACTTCAAACGTATCTTCATCAGCGGTAATAGGACATATTAAATAAATCTGTGAAAGAGAAAAACATGCAAAGGTTGGTCATAAGTCTAGGCATCAGAACTACAGATTTATCTACTTTACTTTCCACAATTGCCAAGCTTTTACACTGGCCTATTAGAGCTTACAGAAATTCGTGTTTTAGGAAAACATCACGGTTAACATTTCACATCACTATAAAGCAAATCCTCTAGGACGATTCGCAAGGATGAGTATTTATAGCCAAAAATGTGTCCAATTAAGTACCAAGAAGCCGTTCCCATTCATATATTTTCTATAAACAAAGAAAAAGCACCTACAGTACAGTTGTATTTCAAAAACAGAAACTCCCTTAGAATTTTCTGGTCCACTTCTTTAAGTTGTTGGGGATGTTTGTCGTCGTGCTGAAGGACAGGGCGTGGGGAGGGTGAGGAATTCCTGGTTTGTTTACTTTAACAATCCTGAGTGAAAGACTACCTGCCCACCTGATCTCTCTACCTCTCCATCCAGGAAGAAGCGCGCGAGCACCAGCAAGGAAAACACCCCTGGAAAATCTCCAAGTGTTGTCGGAGATCTTTATATTTCCTCCTCGCATCCCAAGCGACAAAATGGGACAAAATGCCCCTTTTACAAGTGGGGCAACGTGAGCTCTGGGTCTCCCTACCAAGATCCACACCGCCTAACCACACTGGATGAACCCCAGTCAACCTCGCCCCCTCACAGCCGCCCCTCACTCCACAGCGCTTTCACCACCAAGCAGCCAGGCCCTCCCATTTCTGCTACGCGGCTCCCTCTTCCTTACGACCCGCTCCTCCTCACCGCGCTCACGCTGGGTGCCGCGCCACCACCGCCGGGTCGACGTCAAACTTGCTTCCTGAGCCCCCTTCCCCAGCCAAGCCCAGTGACACCCTAAAGCCTGGCAGACAGGAGAGGGAGGCGGGGCGGCGACGGCGCGAGGCGGGGTCGGAGAACCAGGAGGAGCCAGAGGCGGGGCAATCCCTTGGGCTAATTATTCTGGCCTCTAAGGATTTACTTGGCCCGGGGGAACTCTCTGCTCATTGGTCGCGCAGACCGGGATGGGGCGTGGTAAGAAGTCCCGCCCCTGCATACTTACGCAGTCGCAGTAGTTCTGGCTCCTGAAGATTACGCGGCTGACGCCGGCCGGGCGCTCAGGTCAGTCTTTCCCTTGCAGGACGTGGAAGAGGGCAGACGTACTGACGTTCACGCCCGCCCCTTAAGGGCGTTGGACTGATGCCGTCATTTCCGTAAATTGTCTGAGGGTGTGGAACCCTATGGTGATAAAGGGGTAAAGTTTTGATTTCTTATAGTGAAAAGGGAATTGGTCCTTGGACTATATTGTAATGGAAAAACCCGCAACTACCCTACCTTTCCTACCACGCCGCAAAGTTCTTTCCCTTAATCGTGCGGGTGCCTCATACTTTCACTATCGCTGCACGTCAAATCCAAAGGGTTATTTAAAAGAGTTTTGCTCTTTGAGGAAGAAAAAGAAAAAAGAAAAACAAGTGCATTTTCGAACTCTACACATTTTTTTTTTTTTTAATTTTAAGGGAGACATGAGAACTCATAAGGTTAATAACCTTTGGTAGACCTAAACGTTTAAAAAGACTATTATTGTGAAAAAATATCAAGCATAATACAAAAGTAAACTAGTTATCATGAAAATCATTCCATCATCCAGCTTCAATAATTATCAACTAATGTCCCATTGTGTTTCCTCTATACGAACAATAAGCAAAAACTAGAGTCGGAGAAGATTTTAGGTTTTGCCAACCATCCTGCTTTGTTTTTAAATCTTTTTTGACAATCTGTCGCTTAAATATTAATTAAATCGTTGAAGTTTAAAATATTGATATATTAGTGCCTACCATATTTGATACTGTGTTCCATTCATTGTTTCTTTTTGTCTTCCACATTTTCGCTTTTTGTTGATTTTTTAAATGTTTATTTTGTGCTTGTTTTTGACAGCTATATAATTTTAGGTTGATGGTTATTTTCTTTAAGCACGTTGATAATATGCTTCCACTTTTCTCTGGCTTCCATTGATATTAAGAAATCAACACAATTTCAACCATCTCTCTCAATTTTTTATCTGAAAATTTTGAGGCATAGTTGACAAATATTAGTTTTAGGTGTAAAACTATCTGTATATCATACAAAATGATTACCACAATAAGTCTAGTTAACGTATAATTTTTTTTGTCACACCCATGTTGAGTAGTGGTTTGGTCTACTGCTTCCGGCAGTGCAGACCACATACATACCAAGGATGAGGTTCACATCCCAGGAGGGAACAACTAAGCAGTACAAATAAATAAAAATGAAGTGCTTCTTCCTCCCCTCTCCTCCTACCTGCCTGCTTATATACCTGCATTCCTACTGCAACTTTCCTTTTTAAAAAAGGCTTATTTTCTTGTGATGAAAACATTCAAGTTTTACTCTTAGCAACTTTCAAATATGCAATATAATATTAGCTATAATTACCATGTTGTCACCATGCTTTATTTTATAATTGAAAGTTTATACTTGTAATTTTAGCTGGGTTTTTTTTTATATATAATTCCCTTTCTTCCTCCTACTTAGCATATCGGTTATACTTTTTAAAAGTCATTTAGGCATGCCCTGGTGGAGCAGAAGTTGGGTCAATTGCCTCTGAAGGACGCAGGCCACATATCCCCGGGTTCAAGTCTCAGGTCCAGGGGGAAACAACCAGTGTAAACAACTAAAAATAAAATAACAGCACACCCTGGTGGCCTAGTAGGTTAAACTGGGCATAGTCCACATACAAACCAAGGTCCTGGGTGTGGCCGGGAAAACAACCAAGATGAACAATTGAATAACATAAATGTTTCTTCCTCCTTTCCCCTTTCCTTACTGCCTACTTGCCTTCATTCCTGCCTATCTTTCCTTTTAAAAGAATTTTAAAAATAAAATAAAATGCTGCTTCTTCCTCTCCCTTCCTGCCTGCCTACTCGCCTTCAATCCTTCAATCCTGCCTATACATTTCCTTAAAAAAAAAAAGTTTCAAGACTTCCTGAAAGTTTGTGATCTACATTTACAACTAATGTAACTCCATTTTCATATGACCTACCACTACCTCACCAGTTTGCAAGAATCTATTAAGAACAAAATATTCATTTCAAAAAATACATACATACACAGACAGACAGACAGATAGTTGGCAGAGACAGGAATGAAGGCACGCAAAGGTAAGCAGGCAGGAAGAAGCACCTTATTTTTCTTTAATGGTTCATCTTAGTTGTTCCCACCAGCCCCAGGACATGAACCGGGGACCTTAGGTGTATGTGAACTGCAATCAACTCCTACTCGACCAGGGTGAACCAAGAACAAAAGGTTGCTACTCCTTCCCATCACTGCTGTCATTCATTTCATTTATACATAAGCATGCATATGCATCTATATAAGCATACATAAGTGAATATATTATTGCTGTTGTTTTGAACAATTATCTATTAGATCAATAAGAAAAAAAATAAAAGTTTTTCTTAGACCTTTACTATTCTTTCTCTGATGCTCTTCCTTTATTTATGTAGAACCAAGTTTCTGATGTTTATCATTTTCCTTCCCTCTGAAGAACTTCAAACAAAGAAAGTACTGGCAATCATTCTTAATTTGTGTTTGTCTAAGAAAGGCTTTATTTTCCTTTTCACTTTTTTTTTTAAAAGGATAGGTACAGGTCGGAATGAAGGAGAGCAGAGGCAGGCAGGAAGAGAGAGGAAGCAGCAGCATTTATTTATTTTATTTAGGGCATCTTCGTTGTTCCTTCCAGCCCCTGGGTCTGAACCCAGGTCAACAAGATGTATGCTGACTTACACACTACTTCACCAGGGCACGACCCTTTCACTTCTAAAGGATAATTTTACAGAACACAGAATTCTAGGTTGGTGTTTTTTATTTTCTTTCAACACTAAATATTTCGCTTCTTGCTTAAAAAGTTTCTAAAGTCAGATAATTTTTTTCCTTTGCTCCTCTAAGCTAACTTGCTTTTGCCCTTTACAAAAGTTTTCTTCATTTTTGATTTTCTAATGTTTGAATGTGATGTGCCTAGGTGTAACTTTTTTGTCATTTGTTGCTTGGTGCTCAGAGAGATTCCTGGATCTGTAGTTTGGTGTCTATCATTACTTTGGGGAAATGCTCAGTCATTATTGTTTCAGAAATTTCTTCTGTTTCTTCCTTTTTTCCTTCTTCCTTTATTCTCATTACATACAATTTTGTAGTTCCAGTTCTTGAATATTCTGATCCATTTTTCAGTCTTTTTTCATTTTGAAAGTTTCTATTGACTGTCTCACTCAGATTCTTTTCTTATCTGTGTCTTGTCTACTAATGAGTCCATCAAAGGCATTCTTCAGTTCTGTTAGTGTTTTGACCAGTAACATTTGGTTTTTATTCTTTCTCAGAATTTTCATCTCTGCTTACATTGTCCATTTGTTCTTACATGCTGTCTACTTTATCCATTAGAGCCATTAGCTCTTTAGTCATAATCATTTTAAATTCCCTGTCTGACAATTCTCAACATCCCTGCCATATATGAGTCTAGTTCTGATGCTTGCCCCATCAATTCAAACTGTATTTTTGCCTTTTACTATGCATTGTAATTTTTTTGATAGCCAGACACAATGTACTGGGGAAAAAGAAGTGCAGTAAGTAAACCTTTAGTGATCTGATGGTAAGATTTTAGCAGAGAGGAAGCTTTCAATATTTTTATGATTAGGTCCCAGACTTTTAGTTAGCATGTAACTCTGAACTGTGAACTTCACAAGTACTTCTCAGTTTTTTCTTCTTTAGGTGGTCAGGATGACCAGAGTGGATTGGAATTGTGTATTTCCCTTCCCACAGATCACTATGATAAAACCCCAGTAGTTTAAACACTGTTAAAAGAAATTCTTTTCCAAACAAATGAATGAACCAAATTGAAAAAAAAAAAAAATAGACCTTGAGTCTATTAGACCAAATTACTGGCTACCAGAAGGGAAGGGGGAGATGGGATGGGCAAATCGAATAAAAGGGGTTAATTATAAGATGAAAGATAGAACTGACCTGTTAGTGGCAAATTCAGTGTAGTATATATACATGTTGATTAGGGTGATATGCACATTATACCTATATAATGTTATAATTTGCACTAGAGAAAACATAGAGGAATAAGTTAAATGAAAATTTATTTAAAATAGAGGAATAAGTTAAATAAAAAATTGTTAAAAATAAATTGAGGTCCAGAAGGGTTCACTGGAGGACTGTAGTATACTGGAACTAGAACCTAAAACTCCTATAACTAAAAGAAACTAAAACTCTGAGCGTTCATTTTGTTTTGTTTTTTACTATAGTGGTATTCTTTTTTCAGAGTCCATAGAATGAGTTCACACTAACATTTTGGACTGGATACGTTTTCATTATGGAGAGTTGCCTGGTGCATTGTGGAATATTTAACAGCAACCCTGGCTTCTACCCAATAAATATCAATAGCATCTTCCATTTGTGGCAGGCAAATATGTTTCCAAACAAGACCAACTATCTTTGGGGCAAATTGTCCCCTGTTAAGAACCTTTTATTTCCAGGATTTCCTAATCACATAAGATGTCCTTCAAGACACCCATGAGAGACAAGATAGATCTAACTTACTTGATGGTAAAATAAGGACTTGAAGAAAGTGATCTTAAGAATAGAAAATTAATTTAAAACAGGTCTGCCTATTGATGGCTACCATTAAAATGGAGATTAAAAATCAAGCATGCATAATAATTGTTTCTTGAACACCTACTATGTACCTGTGTATATGATTAACATCGTTTGTCTCTGAAAATAACATTTGATAATAAAATAAGAATGCAGGTGGAATCCTCCTCATTTTACAGGTTAGATAACTGGTTCTGAAAACCGAAGTAAGTGGCACAAGGTCATACATCTATCAAGCAAAAACAGAGGCACTCCTTAAACCTATATGATGTTATGATGCAATACTCCCTCAGTAATTCTTAAAAATAAAATGAAATATTTTGCTTACAACAATCTAAAGGTAGGCAGTAGGCCAACTCCACTTCACGATGAGATGTAAAAACCCTAGTTGTCCCTTTCTCATTGTTCTTTCAAGCCCTAAGATGTTGTCTTTGTCAACCAGCTCATAGGAAGGGGAAAGAGTACAAATGAAGGGCTAAAGCAGTAGCTTTGTTGTTATTGCTGGTGGTGCCAGGCTGCATCCTGCATCAGGGCTTGACTTGATCTTAGAACTTTGCTTTGGAGTTGCTTCTCTGCCCGCCCCTACCCTCACCCGACCCCGGCCAGGAATAAGATTGATTCTAAGAAAATTTCAGGAAAGAAAAAAAGAGAAAACAGGCTTGTTGTTTTGTTTGTAAGGTGTCCTTCAGAACCATTGATTTCTATCATTCATCCTCACTCAGGTTTGCACAGGAAGAAATTAAAGGTCAAAGTTATGAAGTGATTTACCCAAGATTATTCAGTTAAATAAGTGACAGAAGTAGTTCTCTGCTCCTGTATTACTTCACAGCAATTTCTTCTGTCCCATTGACTACTTATCCTACTGGCTATACATTGCTAACTTTTCTAGTGTAGTTTACTTCCTGTGGAAATACTTAGCCAATTTTTTGGACAGAAATAGAAGAATTAAAACTGGATATAAAATTGCGGGGCAAGTTTAATAGGATAACATAATCAATATACAACTAATGGAACTAAATGAAATTCATGATCATTTTAAACTATTATTTTCCACCTTTGTATTTTTTAATTGGAAATGGGCAAATTTCTAGCCTCTGTGCCTACTATGACAAAAGTTAAAATCTTCAAAAGTGTAAACCCTAGTGTAATTAAAGATTAAAATGACCCTACTGCTGGCACCCCTGGTGGAGTAGCAGTTAGGTCAATGAATTCCAAAAGAATGCGGGCTACTTACACCTTTGTTTGAGCGCTGGGTCTGCGGAGAAACAACCATTATGAACAAATAAACGAATATAAAATATCTCTTTTGCCTGCCTGCCTACTTGCCTTCATTATTGCCTGCACCCTTTCCTTGAAAAAAAAAAAAAAAAAATCTGCTTCCATGGAAATAAAAATACCTCATGAATAAAGAATTACTATTATGCAAGTGTATAGAAGTCTGTTACTCTGAAGTCACATATTGTTTTATAGCTACAACAAGCTAGAGAGATTTTGTTTTGCTCTTGCCTGTATCCTTTGGTTAAATGCTCTATGAAGGTCTAAATGTTAACGTAGGTAGTCAGTTAGATCAGAGCTCCAGGGTGCAGGGAGAACACCCGGCCAGTGAACTCGAGAGAACAGCTTGTAATATCCTGCCCACCTGACCAATGGTCTTGTGGAACTTGTAAAACCATCTTGAAAAAAACTGCTAAAGCATCTTGCCCGCACATTTTTTTTGCCCTCAGTAATAGAATTTGTGATCAAATACATGCTGTTAACTGCAAAACTTACAAAAACATCTCACCCTTATGATCCAAAATGTTTGAACTTGTGGTCAGGCACAGCCTCTGGTTTACCAAGCTCTAGGATGCAGGAGCAGAGGGCACCAAAAAAGGGGAATTTAACCGGTATATTACCTTCCACCTGTGGCCTTTGACCAGTAAGGGCAATTGTGGCCCACTGAGTATTCACCTGGCCTCAAAAGCCACACTGCACAGATATCTGCCTTCCCCCAACCTGGTATCCACTGGGCACTCAACTAGTGCGACCACCCTGGTCCCAGCCCAGAATAAATGGCAAAGTAAGTAGCCCTGTAAAATCAATGGGACAAAGGCAGAACTGTGCACTCGCTCTCCTAGTGGCCCACTCCTGTTTCTTTGGAGTGTACTTTTGCTTATCCACAGTAAACTTTGCTTGTCTTGCGCTTCATGACTGAATTCTGAATTCTCTTTCCAGAGGACAAGAACCAAGTGATCGCTGACCCCAGGAACATAAATACACCTATATTTCTGATTAATATAATTCTGATATTAAACATTGACAGCTTAAAGTAGTTGTTATAAAAACAAAGGACTTGAAACCAAAAAACACTTTTCTGATATATTTTTATAAAAAGTCCCAGAAACCTGCTACTTGCAGATTATTATATATAAATGCATATGCTGGGGTCATTTAGTCTGGAGTTACCTTATACAGTAATGCTGTGTAAGACCCCTATTTATAATAAATTGAATATGGATTTGTGACTAAGGGTCAGGAAAGATTCCTTCCATTAGCAACTAAGCTAAGAAAATTCCTTTTCCAACATCCCTTCGGTTTTTAAGATAATAGAAATCAATCAGCAAGTCCTGTCCATTTCCCTTTGCCATCTTAATCACTATTACTCAAGTTAAAAATCACCGACACTCTCATCTATGTGGGCAGGTACAATACTCCCCAATTGCTCTCCCCATTTCCATTCATATCTCTCTATAGGACATGCTCCCTAACACATAAAAACAAAGCGTATCACTTCTCCACTTAGAATCCTCTAATGTATTTTGTTGTTCTTAGAATGGAATCAACCATATGATTGCAATGGACTCCAAGGCCTTCCCTACCTCTGTGACCTCATCTCATGCCATCTTCTCTATATCCAAGCATAAGCCACATAGCCTTCTTTCTGCTTTCTAACATCTTTTTCCGCCTTAAGGCCTTTGCATCTACTTACTGTTCCTTTTATGGGTGAAACTCTCTTAACCCTGCCTTTTTTTTTTTTTTTTTTTTTTTTTAAAGGAAAGGTGCAGGCAGGAATGAAGGCGAGTAGGCAGACAGGCAGGAAGAAAGAGAAGGAAGAAGCACTTTATTTTAGTTGTTAATCTTGGTTGTGCTCACCAGCCCCAAGTCTTTAACCCAGGAACTTGGGATTGTATGTGAACAGAATCAAAACTCTACTCCACCGGGGTACACCTTACCCCTGCTTGTTGAATGATGATTCCTTTTCATCTGTTGAATGCTATGTCCCTGCAAATACCACCAAAATAACCTGCTGATAAAAAACAAATTTAAGTTGTTTGCCTACTGCAGTAAGAAAGAATACCGCCTTGAAACATCTTAGTGGTTTCTCTGAGGTAGAAAAGCAAAGGTAAGATACCGATGAGGTTTCCGGGATCTAGTTTAAAGTTAGGTTTTTCAAAGCAAGGATCTAACTGGTACCCACTAAAGTCTAGAAGGCTGATGGGAAAATCTTGAGCCAAAGTTATCAGAGTCCTCCTCCTAGAAATGGGCTCAACTTAGTACTTTTGTCAAATTAAGCGATTGACTGAGCAGTCTGTGAGAAGCATACTTTCTGCACAAGTACCAAGGTAGTCATTCAATTACTCCACCGATACCAAGGGCGCTGAATGGCTCATTTTCATAGCTGCTTTGGATGGCCTACCCATTCAGATTCAGGGTGCAAGTCTGTTAGGGCTATTGCAAGCCTATTTTCTTGAGGGGGAACTCAGGAGGGACCTCTGAAGCTACCATTGATCTCTAGGCTTACACCTGGTACTCATGCTCTCTCTTTTCCACTAGCTATTCTAATTGCCCACACCCTTTGTTATCACCTCATCAGGTGATGGCTTAACTCCTTAAGGGTCTGAGCAATCCTTAGTCTGACATTGCTGTGTATGTTCATTCACATTTAGAAGTGGGCATGGGAATACCAAAGGGTAGCTAAATGGATGGTCTGGGATCCACATGCAGTCCCCTGCCCTACTTCCTCCTACTGATTAGTGTCAATTACCCCTGCCAGAATGCTGACCTTTTCACCTGCTGGTGCCTGGATAATAGGACTTCAAAGTGCACTGATAATAACCATATCATGGAGTTCAATAAAACCATTGTGTTTCCCCTGGAAAAGGTATGTTCCTATGAGTCTGGCAAAAGTCATTCAAATCTTGTTCATCTTGTATCTTGGGGAGCCCCCCACCCCCACCCAATGAGAATTAGACTTTCATGACAAAATAAAACCAGGACAGTTCTAATAAGAGTTACAAAAATGATCTGAGACAAAGCTTTACCAAAGGATGTTATTCTGAGGAGAAACCTTGTAAAAAGTCAAGTTTACATCCATCTTCATTCCATGAATTTTCTCTTAGAGATGCACAACGAAGAAATGACAAGGACAAATAAACAGTACTATTGTCAGTAACAATAGACATTTCTCTCAAAAATAAAAGGTTTTTAAACCTGAACAATGATTATTTTTAAAGGATTTCTTAGTCCTATATAGTACTCTCAAACTAAACTTAGTCCTTGGAGTGTTCAATGAAAAAATAAAAAATCAGAAATAAAATCCATATGAACTTACCTCTCATTAGAGATGCTGTGTAGACATTTCAAAGGGCCTTTCAAAAGTGTGCTGTTTCCAAGTTGAAGCAGATTATTTTTATTGCAGTAATTTTGTTTTACAAATTATACTCATTGGGTAGGTCTCCCTTATGTGCAGTTTCCCCATTCCTTAGATATATGTCAGCACACACCTTGCCCTCCACCAAATCACCAAGTGTTCTTCACCATTGTCCAGTGGGCTCCGCCACCACTTGTCCCTGGGGCACCTGTCCCATTCTTTTTTGGTAACCAGTTCTATTGAAAGAGTCCAAGGGTTGGTGTTGTTTCATCTATTCCTTTGTTCTGTCTATTTACATTCCACTGTGAATGAGATAATTCAGTACCTATCTTTCTTCTTTCGGCTTACTTCACTTAGCACCCCTCTAAATCTATCCATGTTGATTCAAATCACAGGATTTCATCTCTTCTAAGGGCTGTGTAATATTACATTATGTATATAATACCATTTCTTTATCCATTCATCTGACGTTGGGCACTTAGGTAGTTTCCAGGTCTCAGCTATTGTAAATCAGGCTGCAATAAATCTCTGTGAATTAGTGTTTTTGTATCTTTTGGGTAAACACCCAGAAGTGGGATGGCAGGGATTTCCATGTTCCCTAATTGAAGCAGATTTTAATGGGCCTGCAAGATTGTCAAGTCCTTTATAATACCTTCAAAATAACTTGTTTATGATGCAAAGCTGAGTTTTGCTTACAGTAGTTAGGGTGAATACTGTCCTGATAGTCTTAACAGTATCTTACAGCAAAAATGAGAGGTGCAATATTTGAGTGTTGCGGATCTGGTTTAAGATGAGTTCAAAGCAAGGGAGCTAATTGGGATTAGTCAAAGTATTTTTACATAATTGTTTTTGATTGGACACAAGGAGGATTGGGTTTAGAAGTGATTAATTGACAATCTTTTGCCTCTTAGATTAATCTTCCACTATTGCCTTTACAACCTGAATTGTGAAGCCTGGCACTTATTTTGATATAAACTCTTTTTTTCCTTTGATTGAAATGATAGTATTTATCACACCGTATTACAACTGGTTGATTATATAACTACACTATGAGTTCCCACTGGTAAATTTAGAATTGTTCATCTCTTTTACAGGGAACACCATGTCTGGTTCTCAGTAAATACTTGGCCAGTGTTGATCATGATTGAAGAAAAACATACAACCCAACTGAGTTTTTGATTTCCAACTTGTGAACATGAGCCTCAAATAAATGTCAGTCAAGTAGTCCCGTTAATAACATTATGCTTCCATATCTCAGTGTAGTTACTTTCCTACAAGCTTTTTCCACAACTCCCCAACATACTTTACTCTCCCATTCTTTTTCACACTTGTTTTTTATTTCACTGAGAAAACCAAAACAATCAGAAGAGAATTTCTACAGACTCTCATTTCTACTCACTCACTAGCATCTTTATTCATATGCTCTGTCTTGTCATCTACCCATAGGTGAGGTACTCATGTTCCTTTCTAAACTTAAACCCTTTACTTGGGTACTAGATCCCATGTCGTTTTTCCAACTCAAAGCCATTTCTTCAGCAATTCTCCTTCCTTTCTATTTAGGTTGTTTCCCATAAAGACACTCTAAAATCTTTTTTCTTTTTTTCAAGGAGGAAGGCAGGCAGGCAGGTGGGAGGGAATGAACTCAAGCAAGTAGCAGACAGGAAAGAAGAGAGAGAACTATTTTATGTATTCAGTTGTTCACCCTGGTCCCAGACTGTGAACCAGGACCCCTGGGCTGTAATGAGGACTATGCTCCAGGTGCAAGATTGACACCTTAGCCACCAGACTGCACGTGACACTCTAAAATCATAATATGGATGGTCATTCATTCAAAAATATGTCCTAAGTATTTATCACTGTAATTCAACAATGAGCAAAAAAGAAAACGATCCTTGTTCCTACAGAAAGGGGAGAGAAACTATAACAATAATTCTTAACACAATGACCAAATTTCCTTTTAAAGGGCAAGCGATAGCATGTTGTCATTCCTCTGCTCAAAATTCAGCAGTGATCTCCCTCTATGCCTCAGGAGACTCAGGCACAGGTTATGAAAGCCCTGGACCCAAATTAAAGACCCACACTGGGGTGGGGAGCAGGGTTGGGACAAACCAAAACTCACCAATGGTGCCCCATCTTCATTTAGGGTGAGAGCCAGTTTTTTATCATGATTTTGAAGACCGCACATGATCTAACTCCTTATAATCTTTCTGATCTCATTTCCCAATACCCTTTCATTTACTCAATCCTCTCCAGCCACAATACCAGCCTTTTTGTTGACCTTCAGCCTGAAGCATAGTGGTCACTTCCCATCTTGCAATTTCGTCTTACTGGACTACTCTGCTTGGGATCTACATGACTCTCATTCCCTTAAAGAATTTGTTTACATGTAATTTCTCAATGAGGAGCACTCTGAGTACCCTGTTTAAAACTGCAACGCGGTGGAGTACTGGTTTAGTCAACTGCATCCAGCTAAAGCACAGTTCATATACATCCCAAGGACTATGGCCTGAATCCCAGGTGGTGGAAAACAACCAAGATGTACAACTACATAAAAATAAAATGCTTGTTCCTCTTCCTGCCTGCTTGCCTGCTTGCTTACTCGCCTTCATCCCTACTTGCAAATAAAAATGCAACTCAACTCACCCTGGTAGAGTAGCACTTAGGTCAGCCACCTCTGGAGGAGCACAGTCCAGGTTCACATCACAGATCAGGGGGAACAATCAACGTGAACAACTAAGTAAAAATAAAATTGTGGGGAACAATAAGGGAAAAGCTTAGTTTAGATAAACCAGTGACTTGGCAGTGAAACAGAAACCTTGACATCTGGAATGCTAGGTGCCCACCAGCAAAGAAAACCTTGGCTGGAGGGGTTTCTGATGTACTGTTGAAACCTAACAAGAAGGTAAAAGTTAGCCAGTTAGCTAAGACATTGTGTAACTGTAAGTATAGCCTTTTGTGTATGACTTCAGCTTTGTGAACAATGGTTGTAAATATGGATGATTTATATGTTGTGCTTTTTTAAAGAACAACTTCCTTGTGTAACAACAATAAATATGCAAGGAGTCAGATGCTGGGTGGGATAATCCTCAGAGGGCTGCTGACCCCCTGACCCTGCTTTCACTCTATCTTTCACTTGTGGGCTCCTTCCTTCTCCCTGTTCTACCAGACAGAAATCCCAGGATAAAATAAAAATGCTTCTTTTTCCACTCTCTTCCTGCCTGCTTGCCTACTCACCTTCATTCTTTCCTTCATTCTTTCCTTTTCTTTGAAGAAAAATTACAAAAAAATTTAAATTACCCCTCTCTCCATACCAAATGCCATATTTTCAACTTTGTCTGCTCCATATCACTTATCAACATAGCATATAAGTACATAATATACATATTCTAATATATGTAAGTACATATGTTTATTTTTGCTTACCTGTAATAATTTATTGCTTATTATTTATTGTCTGTCTCCCTCTAGTGGAATGTTATCTCCAAAAGGGGAGGTAACATGACTGTTGCAATGAATGAATAAATGTTCATCTTCGAGGTTTTATAAATGTAAAAAATTCAAACATTTCTAAAAGCAATTATAGATGCAATACCCATGGTCAGAAAATTGTACGTTTTAATTACAGTAATCAATTACCCCATCACCTATATTTGGTATTCATCGCTCTCAGAGATTTTAAAATTTAGTTTTTCATCCAGATTTCAGGAAACCTTTTTGACTCAATTCCTTAATCATTTAAAGTTAGACTTTCAACCTAACAAGCAAAATATGAAATTATTTTTAGATTAAAAAAACTTCATGATATATAGATAGATAGATAGAAATGAGTGAAGCTTGTAGGAGGGCAGCATCAAAGGAATCTCTCCATTTTCATGGCTCCCAGCCCTTCCCTCTAGGCTGACAGGGTAACGTAAGACCCACCAGGCCAGCAGACGCTTCCCCTGAGCGCACCCTTGCCACGAAAATTCCTGATGAAGGACTGGCTATTCTCAGGTGCTGCGTTGGAGGCAGAGAGGTGGTAGTCATGTTGGATTCTGCACAACTTCTCACTGGCGGCCCAATGTGTACAGAAACCATGAGGTACAGATAGGTTGGATGATGTAATGCGTCCGCCAGTGACCCCATTCATGTAGCGCGGTTTTCCTAACAGGTCTCAAGAAGTGCACACCAGAGATCCCAAGGCTGCCTTTTCCCGGTCGTCCCAGCCCAGTGGCCAAGATGTAAAATTCTTAAGTCTGTCATTCTAGAATTTGTATCATTAACATATCTTATATTTCCAATCTTTCCCCCTTTTGCCCAGTTTCTTTCCTGCTTTGACTCCTAAGTTTCTTGTCAAAATGAACTTCCGGATACTTCAATTGAGACATACAGTTCCCTCTGCTAGCTCTTTTGGATTCTATACATCAGCTTTTTAATCTCATGTCCATATCCTGTCAAGAAAGGTCAGCTCAAATATCCTATTGTGAAAAGATCAGTTGCTCTTCTAGGCAGGGTAGCAAAAGGAATATGAATTGGACAGACCTAGGAACTAATAAGAGTTTTATCATAGTTGAACAGCAACCTGGGAGATTTGAGTTTTTGTGGCAGACACCATTCATGGCCCATTTGATATCCAATGAATTCTGTTTTTTCTCACCAAAACAGTTTTTGTTGGCTTGGTAATGTACCCAGATTTTAAAACAGAACCACATTTCCTGGGATCCTTCTAATTAGGGGTAGTTATGCAATAGTTCTAAACAACTAAATGAAAGTGGAAGTTGCTGATGGGTCTTTTAAGAAAGACCTTTTTCTCACTCATTTGGCACAGGATTTTTGCCCATTCCATTTTCCAGTCTGAGTGCTAATCCATGCTGGAGATGGAGTAACCATCATGGATAAAAGGTAACAAGTAGGTAGATGAAAGTCACATGCTAGAAATGATCACATAAAAAGATTAAAGCAGGCACCCTCGTGGAGTAGTGTTTGGACACAGTTCACATACATCACAGGATTCAGGGTTTGCATCCCAGGGCTGAGGGAACAACCAAGATGAGTAAGTAAAATGAAATAAATTTTAAAATGCTGCTTCTCCTCTTTTCCTTCCTGCACCTTTCCTTTAAAAAATGAAGAAGTTTAGAGTTTCTCATGGTAACATGGTACCATCAAAACAGGACTGGTCAAACTTGGTTTCATAAAAAGCATGAAGATTTCCTTGTTAAGCCATCACAATCTCGTGTGTGTTACGAGCAGCCAAAGCTACTTACTAACATAAACACTGTCTTTAAAAAGGATAGTGCTTATCTTTCAGAATTATAGTTATTAAAAAATAATTATAAAAAAGAGTGGCATGTGATCTTTATATAGGTTGACTAATTAAATCCTCCTCACAATTCAGTTAGCTACAGTTACCTTTAGATAAAAAAAAATGAAGAACTGAAAGTCTAAGTAATATATCCAAAATCACACAGCTAATAAGGTGGGATTCAAATCCTAGTTGTCTTATTTCACATGCTTTTAGCCACAAGTCCAAACCATAATAATTAAAAAAAAAAAAAACTACTTACTTTATGCCAGGCAAAATGCCAACTGCTTTAATCAAATAATATAAAGCACCAGGTACAATGTCTGGTGCTCATCAAAATAACCTTTATGGCACACCCTGGTCGTTCATGTGCTAATAAGCTGGTGGTTGGGGTATGCACCACGTGAAGTCCAAGGACCTGGGGCCAGGAGAACAACCAAAAAATGAACAAATAAATACATAAAAAATTCTTCCTCCTCTCTCTTGGAAGAGAGAAAGGGAGGAAGGGAGGGAGGGAGGGAGAAAAAAAGGAAAGGGCTTTACATGATCTATGCCCCAGCCACCATCTTAGTACCTGGGCCACCAAGGTGCACCAAGACAAACTTTTAAGTCGTTTATTTTGGTATCCTGCATGGTTAGTGACAGAACACAGGAGGCTGAGCCATGATTGGTGGCACCATGACAGTGGAATTGGAAATTATACCATCAAAGTTTGGCCCTATACCATCAAGCAGTTCTTAGGGATTATCTTGAAACGATCTTCATCCCAAGTCCCACAATGATATAGATAACTCTTTCATTCCTATAGGTTATACTCAATTTCATGTTATAATCTATCCTTGTGTTTCTCTTACTACCTCCTACTTCATCTCCCAGCTCAACTGCTCCTTCAAAACCCTATACAATGACATTATGCTGAAACTGCCTGGAGAACTTCCCCTACAATCAAGATGCAGTAAAAGTGGTAAGATATACCTGCCTGTCTGAAACAACTATAAAATTGGATAAAATACAAGAATCAATGATCCTCGAAACACTGTATATCACGCAAGTGATGACAGGGGTCCCTAAAAGATAGGAGAAAAATGAGATAAGACCTATGTTATCCCAAATTACTGCCTGAAGTTTATAAGCTGTGGCACAAAAAGGGGGAACCCAGAATGAGTCAGTGGTCTCTCTGAGTACAGATGGAACTTGGAATCCAGGAAAAACAAACCACCTAGAGTTTGTAGGATGAAGTACTAGAGAAGAGCTATAAAGACTGAAACCCTGCGCACCATGGTGGAATTGTGGGTATGTCCTCTAGCTGAGCTCAGTCAAACATCCCAACGACCTAGGTTCACATCCCAGGGCTGGAAGAACAGCCAAGATATACAACTAAAATAAAAATGATTAAGTGTGCTTCTTCCTCCTCTCTCTTCCTGCCTACTTGCCTGCCTGCCTTCATTCCTGCCAGTACCTTTCCTTTTTTTTTAAAAAAAAAAAAACAATACTGAAAATTCCAGAGATCTACAGATCTCTCAAGCATTCAGTAAAATACTTACTAGTCAGAACATGAGTTGTAAGGAAACTACTTGAGGGGCAAAAAAATCTGAAAAGACTTGAGGGAACAACTGGTGCTCATAATCACAAGGGATCAGAAGAGTGCCTATATCCATCAGCCAGAATAGAAAACTACAGAGTTCAAAAGTGTAATACAGAAGACTTCTGCCCCAGTTTTAAAACAAAATTAAATGATGCTCTGATCCTACCTATGAAGTCTGGAAAGCAGACATTAAAGGAACAAATTGTTTCTAGGAAACTTAATTGTTTCTTAGAACAAAATGCAAAAATATTTATGGAAATTTAAAAAAAAATCCAGTACCAACAAGAAAAAAAGTTGGTGCAACCTTTATGGAAAGCAGTTTGAAGACTCCTCAAATAATTGAAAATGGAAAACCCATAGGATCCCATCATCCCATTTCTAGGTATTTACCCAAAATTCACAGAAATATATGCATCCTGCCACATTTATTGCAGCGCTAGTGAAAATAGGCAAGAATTGGACACCTGGATAAAGATGTGGTATATATACACAATGGAATAATACACAGTCCTAAATAAGAAGAAATACAACCATTTGCCAAAATAAGTCAACAGGAGAAAGACAAATAAATACTGGGTGATCTCACTCACATGTGGATTTAAAGAAATAAAGCAAAGAACAAACAAAACAAAAACTAACCCTTGGACAGTGACAACAGCACTGAGGTTACCAACAGGGAAGGGATGGTGGAGAATAAGGGGCAATGGGGGTCCTATGGACAGTGGTGAAGGACTTTTGGTAATTTGTTAGTAGGCATAGTGTGATGTCATATATATGACAAATGGTAAACCTACATACATGGTTATATATCAATTTATAAATTAGTTACCTCAATAAATGTTTTAAAAATAATGAAAGTAGATTTATAATTAGAAATAAATCAGAGTAGTAGATAGTGGAACATTTATTTTGTTATTATTTTTAACCTTAGCCCTAAGCCTCAAACCTGGTTTGTAGGCTTTATATGGCCTGAATCTTAGCACCTTAGCTGCCTAAATCACTGGGGTATACCAACATTTTAAAAAAGAAAAAAAAAAAAGCTGTTAATTTGGAATCCTTTACATAGGGTAAATATTCAAAAATGAAGGCAAAATAAATGCTTCCTTGGACATGATAAACCTGAAAGCCTTCATAAGCAACAGATAAACATTACAAAAAATGTGAAAGGCGCTCCATTTAAAGAAATGTCAAAGGGAATAAAATTAATGTTATACCAGAGGAAAATAAGAATCTTAACATAAGTATGAACAATATTGGAAATATCAATTATGTGGTTGTATGTAAATATATTATGTATATCACTTAAATCTCAAAATATAACTGATTAAAGTATAAATTATAACAACATATTGTACCATTTATAAGATATATAGAAATAAAATATTTGACAACAATAGTACAAAGGCCAGAAGAAAATGGAAGTATACTATTATAAGCTTCCTACACTTGGAATAAAACTTGAAGGTAGCATGTGATAAGTTAAAGGTGTACAATATAAACACTAAGCAAGTATTAAAAAAACAGTAGTTACATCTACTAAGTCAATAAAGGAGGTAAAATATAATCATATAAAATAAGCTTAATTACACCAAAAAAGTGAAAAAAGTAGACATAACAAAAGAAAAACAAGTAGTAAAATTGAAGACTTAAACCCAATCATATCAATAATATCATTAAATGCAATGAAACCCAACAATAAATAAAACAGGATAATGTATCCTAATGAACTAGTATGATATACCCAGGAGTCCAGGAATGCAAGGTTCTTTTACTGTTTAAAATTTCAGCAAGTCTCTCATCACATTGAAAGACTAAAAAAAGAAATGCTAAATGAACATCTCAATATATTCTGAAAAATCAAATGACAAAATTAAAATACTTAATTCCTAATAAAGACTCTCAGCAGGCTAAGAACAGAATCTTCCTCACTTAGATAATGTCCATATGCAAAACTTACGGTTAATGTTACACTTAATGGTGCAAAAACAAATGCTTTCTCCCTAAGATCAGAAAAAAGGCAAGTAAGTTCAGTCTAATTCTAACCAAAATTTGCACTTTATGTTGTAGCCAACATAACAGTTGAGAAAAATAAGTCATTCTGATTGAAAAGCAAGCTGCAAAATGATTGCTTATATAGAAAATCTGATTCAATTTGCCAAAAAGCTATTAGAACAAATAAGTGAGATTAACAAGGTTTTTAGACATAAAATCCAAATACAAAATAAATGTATTTCTATATACTAACATATCAATAAGAAACTGAAATTGAAAATGCTATTTATAAGTTCTCAGTAGTAAATCTAACAAAAGATATTAGACTTACACTTTGAAAATGGTAAAACATTGCAGAAAAAATTAAAGAATCATATTTTAATTAAGATTTCAAATTGATCTATGTAGCCTATACCTACATAATTCGAGTAAAAATCCATTCAGATTTTTTTTTTTTAAAGAAACAGAAGTTGTGCCCATGTGGCTCAGGCAGCTGAAATGCTGGTATGAAAACCCAATAGGATCCAAAGTCCAGGAGTTCATGACCCGGAGCCACTGGAGCCACGGTGAAAAACCGTTAAGTGAACAACTCGATAAAGATGTTTCTTTCTTCCCTCCCTCCCTTTTTAAATCCTTTTTAAATCTCTATAAAAAGAAAAACAATAATACAGCTTAAGAGTGAAAGGTTCAAACAGACATTTCACTAAAAAAGATAAACATACAGCTAATAGCAATGAAAAGATGTTCAACATCTTGAACATTAGAGAAACGGAAATTGAAACCACAATGAGAAACTACTACAGTTATCCCTTGGTATTTGCATTGGTTCTCGTACCCCTGCAGATACCAAAATCTAAGGAAGGGTAAATAAAATGGGGTATACTTGCATATATATGCATTACCTACATATCTCCTCCTGAATACTTTAAATCATCTCTAGGTAACTTATAATACCTAGTACAATGCCAGTGCTCTATAAATGTAGTTGCTATACTGAATTGGTAAGGAAATGACAAAAAAGTCTACATGTTCAGTACAGACATAACCACAGCAGGCCTAACTACATAGAACATTTGGTGGGGTTTAAAATGAAAGGGGCAGTCAGGAATGAAGGTGAGCGGGCAGGCAGGCAGGCAAGCTGGCAGGAGGAGGAGGAAGTAGCATTTTATTTAAGTTAATTGTTCATCTTGGTTGTCTCTCCCACCTTACCCCAGCTGCAAACACAGGTCCTGGAGATGTACCCTCAGTGGACTTAGCAATTAAACCACCAGGGCCCACTTAGAATGTATTTTCTGATTCATGGTTTATTGAATCCTATGGATAAGGAAAGAGTCAACTGATTATATCAATTAAAATGTCTAAAATGTAAAAGCCTGTCCCTACCAAGTGCTGGGCAGAACAAAGAACATGTGGAACTCTAATACACTGCTGGTAGGAATGCAAAATGGTACAACCAATTTGGAAAGCCACACAGGTGTTTCTTAAAAGGCTGAATCTATTATACTCACCATTTGACCTAGCCCTTTCACTCCAAAATATCTACCCACCCAAGAGAAATGAAAGCACATGTCCATACAAAGATTTTAATTTTACAGATGTTCACAGTAGCTTTATTGGTAATACCACAAATTGCAAATAAGCCAAATGTCGATCAACAGGTAAATGGGTAACAAACTATAGCATAGTCATACAGTGGAATACTACTCAGCAGTAAATCCTGTGACATAGATGAATCTCAAAATAATATGCTGACTTACAAACCTCAGTTTTTAAAAAAGGTTCATATTATATGATGTCATTTATATAAAATTATAGACACAGCTAATTGATCTCTAGTAACATAATGCAGACCAGTGTTTGGAGACGGTGAGGTGAGGGTGAAGGGCAGGGAGAAGTGGGATGAATTTCAGCAGGGCACTAGAAAACTTTTGAGGGTGATATGTTCATTATCTTGACTGGTGATGGTTTCATAGGTTTCATGTGTAGATATATCAAACCTTATCAAATTGTACATTTTAAAATGTTCACTTTATTGTACATTAAATATCTCTCAATGAAGATACTAAAAAATTTGCTGGTATAATTTCAATTCTGACCTCTACCATCTTTTTATTATTGACTATAATTAAATATAACACTGTACACTTAAAAAATTTTTATTTAAAGAAAAGGTGCAGGCAGAAATGAAGGTGAGTAGGCAGGCAGGAGGAAGAGAGAAGAAGCATTTTTATTTATTTTATTTAGTTGTTTCCCCCAGCCCTGGGATGCAAACCCAGGTCCTTGAGATGAATGTGGACTGCACTCAGCTGGAGACAGACTAAACTGTTATACCACTATCGTTCCAATACTGTATAAATTTAAGGCATACAATATTTTGATAACATATATATTGTAATATGATTGCCACTGTAGCATTAACTAGCCTATTAAGTCACATACTTTTCTGTGGTGAGAAAAATTAAGATTTAGTCTTTAGCAATGCTGACTATAGCACTGTTGACTATAATCACTAGGTGCTCACTAGGTCTCATATGTGTACATACATATATTATACATATTATGTAAACATGTATCAGCAAGTTTTTTCTCTTAAACGGTATCTCTCCTGTACTCATGTACAGACATTGCATTTTCAAAGGTACTCCATATAAATAAAACAATTTTTCTCAAAAACCAACTTAGTGTTTACTTATATTGAGATTTTTTAAATTCTGATTTTATTTTTGAAGTTTTAAGAATTCAGTTGGCAATGAATATTTGCATTACTTAACAAAATTCATAGCTAACAATGGCAAAAACATACTAAGGATGGGTCATTACAATTAAGTTAATTAGAATCACACATGTTTAGCTATCAAAACAATATGCCATTTAATGTCTAAAGGCTAACTCAGCTGATGGGGAGAAATCAATGCAAACCCCTTCTGGAGAGTAAGATCTCCTGCAGTTTTAAAAAACTGGCAGAGTGAAATAAAGAAAAAAAAAGGTTAAAGAAGGAAAACAATTAATGATCCTTCTTTTTAAATCACATATATGTTATTACTCCTAAAGTATAAACCTGAACTTGAAGGTGTCGTAGTGTAAAAACGTCGGGGGGGGGGGGAATAATCATTTATACCTTAGTAGACTCATTGTTGTAAAATGTTGACATTTGGTAAGCTGAGAGCACTGACTGCAGAGTTAACTCCAAGTGTAATGCTAACAGTAGTTCATGTAGTTATGCTTAAAATCTTTCAGGTTCTAACTGAACATAAATCTCTACTCAAAATTCTCAGATATTAAAATGTTTATTCGGCATCTTCAATAGGTACAAAACAACCACTATCTCCAGGAAAAATATAAAAAGGAAACAATTTTAAGAATAACACGAATTTTAAATGAAAAAATTACATTATAACAAGGACACTATACATTAAGTTACTATATACATACAAATACACACATATACACAACACAGGCAGCTTAAAACTTCTTTTTAAACCTGGTACATATTAAACAACATTTTTCTTTTATACACATGATTATGTATTTTGACAGGATATGAATATGAAACAAAGATGGTGGGCCTCAAAATTAGAAACTCTAATGTAGGACCAGATCCCCAAATCTGTGTTTTCTTCCACTTTTGTGAGTATTCTAAAACTCATAAAATAATTTATATAAAATTTATCTTATATAAAATATAAAAGCTTTATTTTTTAAGTATGTTCACTGCTTACAGAAAATTACTATTGAGGGAAAGACCCACCATAGCTGTGTTTATTTATAATTCATTGTAGTATATATAAAATTCACTTGAAGGTTTGGAACAGAAAAACTACAATAAAGAAACAAGCTCAACTATAATTATGAATTTCTAACTGCTTATTTTGAATGTCCAATTTCTTCTACAAATATCTTACAATATATGACTTAAAAGAGCATACGTTAAACTTTGCTGTAGAGCTGATAGGAGAATGCCAAATGGTAATACTGACAATTTTATACATTGTATTTAATACCCTGTTCATTTAAAAAATTAGATATTTTGAATATGCAAACATATTTTTTTAAAAAGAGAAGCTAAGCACCTTTAAAATACAATACTGATATGTTGTGACTGAACATGCATTTAGAGGACAAATGAATTTATAAAAACTAACTTAGAAATAATTTTTAAAATGCTACTCATTGAAATACTTACATGAAAATTTTGATAGTTCCAGTTTCTACCTAAAAACCAAAAGAGTATACAGTTAGGGATTTAAACCTTCCTTTATGCTCTTTTTGTTTAGTTTTGTTCTTTATTTGTGGGAAAGCTATGCTGTCACTTTGTCTTCCCAGTATCAGAAGAAACATTCACACAAAATGAAATAAAAGAAATATTTTTAACTTTTCTTTTTGTTTTTGACCACGTGACAAAGTCCGAATCCTCTGAAACCAGAGTTTGCATTTTAACAAGCATTTCTCCTTAGCAACTCAACATCAAAAAGGAAAGGAATGTCTCTAAATGAATATATTTCAATTGGTGAAGTATTTAATAATAATACTGAAATGAATAGTAATGCTTTATTATTCAAAATCTTGAAAAAAGTTTCCATAAAAAAAGAATAAAAGATATATCATCTACAATGAAACATTAAACTATAATTTGGATTTACTCCTTTTAAGTACTATAAGCTAAGAAAAATCTGGTTTTAAAGTAAGTAAAAGTTGTGTTTAACTTATTTTTGTTTCATTTTGCATAACATAATCAGATTGACTAACTGCCTCTAAAAAATGCCAACATCAAATAACTTCAATTCTAGGAAAAAGAAAAGCAATTCTTATTAAAAGTCACATATGTAACTGAATATTAATTTTGCATTAAATAGGGGCATAAATATAGATTTATATTAAATAGGATACATTCATATACTGATACATTCATATACCTGAAACTAGTAAAGTGAATTAGGTGATTAAAATGACATTGGATTTGGAGAAGGCAAAAATGACTCATGTTCATGAGAAATATCACATTAAATTTCATATTACATTTTGTACAATTCTGAATGTACAGATTCAAAATTGTACAAAATGTACAATTCCATTTGAAAACTATTATTTTTAAATGAAATTTGAAATATACCTACAAATTATCTCTGGGAGAAAAAAAAACTCTAGGTTGATTTTTGTCAAATGCTTATAAAAAATAAGTTGATTAATACTGATTCACTATTTGAAGTAAATTTACTTAATAAACATGCAAATATGAGTCTGAAGTTTTAAATCTGAACAAAATTTTAAACTATACTTACCTTGAAATATTATGAATCCTAATAAGATTCAGTAAGAGCACTGGCATAGAAAATACAACTCAAATGCTTTTCTTACCAGAATGAATCTTTGATATGAAATAAGAAAAAAATCCTTTGCTGATATCAAAAAGCTGGCCATATTATCTGTAAACACTAAGGAATTCTATTATTCTTTTGAATTCCCTCAGTTTCTCTCTTTGTACCCATAAGTAGTGTTTTGGCTATAATACTTAATAAATCCATGCAGGATACATTTATTTCTGTTGCTTATCTGATTACTCAAGCTAAAATTCTCAGTACTTATCAAGACAATTTAAATTTCTACCAAATGACCATTAGTATGTCATTAATTTGCAGTTATAAAGTATAAAAATTACAAGGGAAAGAACTTACAACTACAGTTTCCACAGATGTATCAACTGAGTTTTGTGTTTTGATGTAAACAAAAATCTATTGTTTTATCTTTGCAAATAGGTAGACTCTCAGCTAAAACTTAAAAATTTTTCCTCACATTAAAGAAGTTATTTTAGTTCTTAAAAACAAAGGTACAACACAAATACATACACTCACATACTTTTATGTTATTGTTCTTTTTTGCCTTCTAAGAATCAAAATTGGTTATTTCCAGAGGATGAGCAAGATATCTATTTGTGTTCAGATCACATCACCATGGATGAATTCAGATAATCTTTTGAAATACTGACCTTATCAGATAATCACAAAGCATAAAAATTATACAAAATAAAAGAAGTAAAATACTTCTCCAGGTAAAATATGGAATTGGCAACAACTTATCAGTTTTAAATCAAAGCTGCCCATTTTGAACCAGTCTTCAGTCCACTTAACACAACATTGTGCTTTGACAACATTCACCTTCTTTTCTGTGACATCAGAAGTCACCAGAGTTGTAAAATTCTGAAAAACTTCAGTAATTTATGTAGCAGATTATTTCTTAGAGTTCACAATTTTTTTTTTTGCTTCCATAGACAATGCTGGTTCTTTGGGTTCTTGCTTAACTTGGTTCACAGAAATGCCACCTTCTGGATTTTCTTCAACTTTAAAATCAGACATAAAAGAAAAATCCATAAAGTTAATATAACATTTGTATCTTTAGAATCATATGAATTTAGAAGCAAAGCAAAAACTGGTTTGGTAAAAAGAACCAAGTAATTTAGAAAAGTAGTTGTTGTATTTGAGAACTCAGGTTTCTGACATCTAACGATCATGTTCATTAAATTCCAATATGCTTCTAGTAATGAAAAAAAGAGACCAATTAAACTATAAAGCTATTCTCTTCAAAAGATACTTTAATTTACACCATAATTTGATAAAATTATGAGGAGTATTTCATATTCAAACTTAACTGTCTTAAAATATATGTGATTAAAATTCAGGAAGGCTATTATTTGAAAATGATTTGTTTCACAAACAGAAGGTATGTGTATTATAAATTCAACATGTGTTATCATTCCCATATGGCCCTATCTAAAAAACCTTTATTAGAGAAGTACTTTAGAAAAAATATGCCACACCTTAAACGATAGCACTGACTTAGCTGCATGAATCATGTATTTGCTTATTTGAAATATTTCAGAATTCATTTACCATTCTAATTTCAAAATACTTAAGACCAAAAAAATCTTAATTTAAATACCAGTAGCATTATTGGGAACTGGCAGGTGGGAAGTCTATCTTTCTTTTTCAGGAATATCAATTATCCAGTTGCTTTAGTTAACTAAAATTAAGGGGATCATATTTGCTTAGACAAGTGTGTTGAATATACCTAATGCCTGTCACATTTGGGTATGTTAAGGGTTTAGCCCCTGAGCCACAGAGAAAATAAGCAGAGAGTGGATTTTAGTCACATAAGAATTCACATTCAGGTGAAGTAGTCCCTCAGATTATGATCTAACATGATAAATCAAACAAGTTCTGATTTAAATAGAGTCTCCTTTAAAGCAATCTAAATGAGAGCTCCTAGAAATACCTTAGCACAACACACAGAGAAAAAGCATGTCAGAATGGAAAGAAGCTTTAAAGGAAGATAGAATAGGCTTAAATCACTGTACTGCAATTAATTATACATGATTTTTAAGCAATTACTTAACTTTGACTCTTGTTTTCCCCATCTGTGCAGACTGGGAATGCTACCGATTATTTCATGAAGATTTTGTAGGATTAATGCATATTTTTTTCCCACTCTTCTAAAGTTCCTCAGTAGTTATAATTACTACAGTGCTCTGGATAAATTTTCTCAAAAGTAATGCAATAAATGTAAAAGACAATGATTCTTTTCTGGAAGAAACTGTCTCAGTTTTCCTTATCCAGAATAATGATGATTAAGAATGGAAGGGAAATACTATGTTCTAATATTTCTATATTTTTTTCTAAGTGAGCCTTTTTTTTTTTTTTGAGGAAGGAACAGATAAGGATGAAGTCAAGTAGGTAGGCAGCCATGAAGAGAGAGGAGGAAGAAGCATTAAAAAAAATTTATTCAGTTGTTCATTTTTATTGTTCTCCTTTCCCCAAGCCTGTCCATGAACCCAGGTTCTTGGGCTTTCTTTATATGGGACTACACTGAAGCACAGACTTAATGCCTGAGCCACCAGGGCACATCTCTAAGCATAATTTCTATGAAGACTTTTGTTCTTCAAAGCAAATTGCAAATTTTTTTCCAATAAAAATGTCCAATCCAAGACAATCTGTGTGAAAAGAAGTGGCATAGATTAAGTATGATTTAACAGATTACCATGTTGACTCGTTTTGTTACAAAGTGAAGGTAATAAGGTCTTGTATTAAATTCGTCTCCAAGTCTTACTAGTTCCCTTTTAATTTCCAAAGAACTCATTATTTAATTCTGTAACTCAAAATCTTCCTTTTAACTCTGTATCTGTCTACTTCATGCCATTTTTCTCTGTATCAATTCTTCTTTTATGCTAAAAGTTTCTTTTAAATTTCCCTTATTTTCATGCATTCTAATATGACCTCCTCATTTCACATCACCATAGTTTCTATATAAAACTAGGTAATGAGGGAATGAGTATTTCAAGAATAAAAAGATTATAAAGCTGTATAGTTTTAAAATTCATAGTAGTCATTTTTTTCTCTTTTCTCATATTTTTATTTTAGGTATTATCAACTCACTGAGTAGAAATGAGTTTTTTTTCTGTAACACAATAGTGATGACTGCCCATGAAGGTCAAAAAAAAAATCATACATTGATTTTGACTTACTAAGAGTTGAGTGGCTGTCTATAATCTGTATTGGAATGGTTTGCACATCTCCCAACAGAATTTGATGAACACTTTCTTCCAGATTCTCTGTATTTTCAACATCTCCAACGTCCACCAACTGATCCACTGCAACCAGATTTTGATCTGGTCCTGAAAGGTTACTCATGGTAGAGGCAATACTATTGTTTGGGGTTATGGACGTATCTGTCTGAAGGCTATGACTTTGACCAAGCAGCAGAGTATTACTGTTTATTACAGTACTTCCTACTGAATCCAGAAGTCTTGAAGAACTGGGGACGGGGTGGTTATTTACTGATATTAAAGTTGGTGATCCATCAGAAGAGGTGAATCTTGGTTGCACCTGCAAACCCTTTTAAACCAAAAAGAGTTAAATCAAAATGTTTGAATTTATTATATATTATTTTTCTTGTAAGATAAATTTTATTTTTTTAACACAAATCTGAATACAACATAAGAATATGGCTACTAGGAAATATTAAGTGAGCACAGAAACAAGGGAAAAGTGGTACAACTAAATTTTTTGCATGTAGTTAACTCAAACTTTCAAAACATATAGTCTGAATTATCATCTTAACTCAAGACACAAAAAAGTCATAAAATTAATTATGAAAACATATCGATCATTAAATTCCATAACAATTCTGTAAAATTGCTAGAAGAGGGCAGATTAGAGACAGCAAGAGAGAAACCTCAAATTTGGCTATTTCACTGAATACCTACCTGTGGTTGTGTAAACATTTTTGGCTGAAATGAGGAAAGTGAGGAGAGTAAGCGGGTTGACTCTGGAGACAAAGAAGCCCTTGTCAGACTTGTTTCCATTTTGGTGGTACTTGATTCTCCTGGTGAATTTCCTAAATTATAAAAAAGAAAAATTAAAATAATTTTCACAGCTTCCAGGATATTATACTTTATTTACAAACTTTACTTTTGGGATTAGAATAGGAAATATGGTTGAAGGTTTGAAAAAGACTTTTAAAAAATTATCTAGTCCACTATCTCAGAACCTAGTAGGTCATCAGAATCATTAAGGAAGCTTCAAAAATATATAAATTCCTAGGTTCAAGCTCCATTAATTTTAATTCAGTATATATAGGATAAGATGTAGGAAACTGTGTTTTCTTCCCTGAAAGACTCTTTATCTGTAACTTTATCTGTCTATTTTCCATGATATGATGCTGGACTACACCCAACCTCTTATGTGTGAAGCCTATTAAACCTCTCAGTTACAAAAACCAAGCTTAAATCATTTGTGGCAGTTTTGGTGATTAAGACAATGACTGGGATAAAGCAGGTTCTCAAAAATAACAGTATTAAATTTCTTTCAATGACTCATTTTGGAATAAACGAACATGAGTAATACTCTTCTCTTTTCTTCTTAATATCTCAATTTTTAAAGTAATTGTCCTTAGGGAATTTAAGTGCTTCTCATGTAATCCTGTTACATTAATCCAAATATGCTCATCTCTTTAAATCAATTAAAAGCCACTTAACACCTATTTATTGCTTCCATACTATAACTCAGTAATTTTTTTAAATGGCCCTGATGATTCAAGTATTAAGCCCATGCCTGTGGTACATTCCACAGCTAGATGAAACAGCTAAATAAAATGCTGCTTCTTTCTCTCTTCTCTCTTCCTTCCTGCTTGCTGTCTTTCTCTTTAAAAAAAGAAAAGAAAAGAAACAAGAAAAAAGGCCCTGGTGTTAGATAAGGATGAAATTAAGTGATGACTTTTCAACATGCTATTCAATTCAGTTTTAGAATTCCAGTTTCCTCATCTATAAAATCAGGATACTGAGAATCTCCCTCAAAGAACTAGTACACCCTGGAGGACTAGAGGACAGTTGACTGGAAGTAGTCCACATATATCCCAAGTTCCCTGGTTCAAGACGTGGGGTGCCTGGGGAAACAACCAAGATGAACAACATTAAATGAAATGAATAAAGTGCTTCTTCCTCCTCTCTCTTCCGGCCTGGCTGTCTAATTACCTTCATTCTGTCTGTACCTTTTCTTTAAAAAAAAAAAAAAAAAAAGCAAGAAAAAAATGCTAAGAAAATTAAACAACACTTTAATGTTTCTTGATTTTTCTTTTCCTTTCAAAAAAATTGGTCTTAATAAATTACCATTTATTATATACTATTTGACACACTTTACATATATGATTACACTTGATTATATTAGGAAACAGGTGATATTTTTAGTCCCGTCACAGTGATGGAAACTGATGCTAGTAGAAACCTTGAGTCACAGCTAGCTTGCTGGTAGGTGGAAGTCAAAATTGAATCCAAGTTTTATTGCAAATGCTAGGATCTTCCTTCATTTCCTTTATGTGCATATTTTCCTTCCTTCTAAATTTTTAATATAAAAAAATCAACATTAAAATATTGCAAGATAGTACATGAAGTCATAGATAGGCTTTCTCCAGCTTTAACAATCAAGTAGTAGCCAATCATCTTTTATCTCTACCCCACCACCCTTTATACCCTAGGATTATTTGTACAAAATTCCTGACATATCATCTCAGTTGGAACTATTTCAGTATAATTATTTCTAAAATATAGTGATTCTTACTCAAACACAAGGACAGTATCATTACTACATCTACAAAGAGAAAAGATTATTAACCAATGTTCATACAGTCTTCCAAACTGTCCTGGTTATCTCGTAAATTTTGCATTTGGTTGGTTCAAATCAGATCTGCAAATAACATCTAGTCATATATCCCTCAGACCTCTCTTAATAGGTAATTCCTTCTCCACTTATAAATTAAAGTACAACAGACATATAATACTATATAATGTAAAAACATAATGATTTTATATTTGTATATATTAGCAAAATGATTACAACAGTAAGAATATTAATATCCATCAGCATACAGTTAGAAAATTTTTTCTTGAGAACTTTCAAGATATGCTATGAGCAAGTTTTAAATATGCAACATATTATTATTAACTATAGTGGTATGCTGTACATTCCATTCCATGACTTAATTATTTAGTTGCTGGAAGTTTGTACCCTTTCACTTTTCTCGTCCACCTCACTCAATCTCCCATCCTTCACCTCTAGCACTCTACAAATCTTTCTATGTATTTGAGCTTCTTGTATTCACTTGCTTTTTTCCTGAGTCAAAATTTTGACATATTTATTTATAAAGTAGTGACTATCTTTGAAATTAAGCAGTTTACCGAACAATTAAATATTTTTGTCTATACACATTCACATTCAATTGCTATTAAAAAAGATATTCCTAATTTCTCTAGATTCGACCTGAAAATATCTTGCAGTAACAAGAAGTGAGTTTCTAGTACAGATATTCTAATTCATTCTAAGACCCTAACAAGCTATTTTAGATTTCTGCTTTCACCAACATCTAACAGGGATGATACTTTTTTAAAAAACAACCTTATAGGTAAGCAGGCTTAAAATCTATGTCACAACATTTTAATAGTCACTAAACGTAAGATAAAATATGTAAGGTTTTATTAGATTAACTATCTTCTAATATTTGATATGATTTTTATATTTTAAACAAAATAAAGACTACAACTTTCAAAACTACAAAATTCAGTAGTTATCGCCAATAACAGCAGAAAAGTTAGTCATAAAACTCATTCATTCAGGTCCTCATTTAATTATGTTACTACTTACAAAAGTAGGAAAAATTTAATGAAATATTCCTATTTATTCTAGTTTCAGAATTCTTGCCTGTATCAATGGATAGTCTGACATTAGCTACAGCATCAAGTACTCAAATAGTCATACTGTCCAAAGCCTTTGTCAAGCAGATTTGGCAGCTCAACTGGGAACTGTTAGTCCATAGCCAAATCAAACGTGTCATTGTCCTCATCAGTGATGGCTTCCAAGTTCTCAAATATATGTTCTTCAACGATGAGATGACAGGTTGAACAAAGTTTCTCTCACATACACCCAACCCATCAATATCTAGATTTTTAACTACAACATCTATCAGGGAGTCACCAGTCTTTCATTTGGTTGTTAATGTTTCACCATCATGGCTTGTAAAGTGGATGGTTATTTCATCTTCTGAGCTGCTCTGTGAATGTAATGACACAGCCAAGTCCTGATGGTCTCTGGGCCACCCTGATGGCTTGAGGCTCCTCTCCCATCCTGGTTCCCAGAGGCCTGTGACTCTCATGGGAGGTCAGTGACAAGCAGCCACCAACAGGGTTGTGCTGCCCAGGACCACGGAGGTGGCACCCCTCCATTTCCAAATACAGGAAGCCTGTTTGGGGCTTTTAAAATTCCATGTATAGTAATGATGGTGCATCATTGTGGTTCACACCACCGAGATGCTGGTGTGCAAACACAGCCCAAAGACCTGGGTTTGAGATTTGGGGCAAAAAAACCCCAAATAACAACTAAATAAAAATGTTTCTCTTCTTCCTTAAAAAAAGAAAGTGTTTCTCCTTTTCCTTTCTTTAAAAAAATGAGATACCCTTGTGGTTCAGGCGGCTGAGATGCTAGTATGTGGACCATATACAGCCCAAGGACCTTGGCTTGATAGCTGGGGCTAGGGCGGGAAACCAAAAAGAAAAACTAAGTAGTTTTTTCCTCCTCTTCTTTCCTCTCTTAAAAAATATAATAATGGTGAGAGTGAACATTCTTGTCTTGTTCCTGATCTTAGAGGAAAAGTATTTTTTCACTATTATGTTAGCTGTTGGCTTGTCATATACTATATTATTTAGGTATCTTCCTTCTATACTTTTTATTGAGAATGTTTACCATAAATGGATACTGAATCTATCAAAAGCTTTTTTCTGTATCTATTAATATAAGAATTTTATCCTTCATTTTGATGTGATATATTTGTATATGTTGAACGATCCTTGAATGCCTGTAATAAATCCCACATTACATGGTGTATGATCTTTTTCATGTATTGTAGAATTTTGATATTTTGTTGAGGATTTTTGCATCTATGTTCATCAGAGATATTGGCATATAATTTTAATTTTAGTGATTGTCCTTCTTTGCTTTTGATATCAGAGTAATGCTGAACTCATACAAAGAGTTAAACTGTTTTATTCTATTTTTTGGAAGAGTCTGAAAAGGGTGGGTATTAAAACTTCTTTGAATGCTTGGTATAATTGTTCACTGAAGCCAGCTAGTTCTGTACTTTCATTTGGGGGGAGCATTTTTTTAAAACTACTATTTCAATATTTTTGTTATCAGTCTTTTCAGGTGTTGTCTTTCATCACAATTCAATGAGTCAGACTTGGGAGATTGTATTAGGAGAGGAATTTATCCACTTCTAGGTTGTGCAGTTTGTTAACATACAAATATGATGATAGCCTCTTGATGAGCCTTTGTATTTCTGTGTAATGTCAATTCTTTTATTGCTGATTTTATTTGTCTTTTTCATTAATGAGTATAATCAAAGGTTTATCAATTTTGATTAAAAAATACAGCTTTTTGTTTCATTGATCTTTTGTATTCTTTTTGGTTTCTGTTTAGCTTATTTCTGCTTTTTTATTAGTTCCTTCCTTCCACTGACTTCTTTGTTCTTTTTCTAATTCTTAAGTTAAGAGATTTTTCTTGTATCATTCAGATGTCGTTATTGTTATATACCTTTTCCTTAGTACTGCTTTGGCTGCATCTCAAATTTTGGTATTAATATTTTCATTTTTGTTTGAGGTATTTTTTATTTCTGCAATTACCCAGTAACTATTCAGTCGCATGCTATTTAATCACTATTTAGGGGTTTCTGCAGTTTTCTTCTAGTAGGTGATGTCTAACTTTATACCAGAGGTCAGAAAAGATGCTTGATATGATTTTGATCTCAAACTTATTGAGACTTGTTTTGTGTCCCAACTTGTGATCTATCCTTGAATATTCCATGTGTACATGAGAAGATATATTCTGTGCTTTTGGACAGAATTTTCTATGCATATCTATTATTTCCATCTGGTCTAATGTGTATTAAGACCAATATGTCTTTACTGGTATTTTGTCTGGAAGATCCATTGATCTAAGTGGGGTGTTAAAGTTACCTGCTTTTATTGTGCTGCTATCGATTTCTCCATTTAGATCCGTTAATACTTGTTTTAAATATTTTCATGCCCCTATGGCTGCATTAAATATTGACAATTGTATCTTCTTGACAGTGACCGCTTTATCATTATACAATGTCCATTTTTGTATTTTATTTTCTTTGTTGTACAATCTATTTCTTTGATATGTTTGCTGTACCAGCTTTCCTTTTCCATTCCATTTGCATAGGATTATTTTTTCCATCCTTTCACTTCCATGCAATGATTGTCCTTATCGTGGGAGTCTCTTGTAAGCAGCGTATAGTTGGGTCTTGTCTTTTTAATTTATTCAGTCACTTTTGATTGGAAATCTTAGTCCATTTTTTCTAAGGTGCAGACAGGAATGAAGGCAAGATAGCTGTCCATCCTGGCCACTCCTCCCAGCACAGGGATGCAAACTGAGGTCCCTGGGATATATGTGGACTGTACTCAGCCAGAGGTGGTGGCCTCAACTGCCAATCTACCATTGTGTGCCATTTACATTTTTTTTTAAAGGTACAGGCAGAAATGAAGGTGAGCAGGCAGGCAGGGAAAAGAGGAAGAAACATTTTATTTATTTAGTTGTTCGTCGTGGTTGTTCCCCGACGCAAGGTCTTGAACCTTGATCCTTAGGATGTATGTGAATCACATCCAGTGGCCTTATCTGCTAGACCACGAGGGCTCACCAGTCTGTTCACATTTAACAGGTGATAACTAATATACATGTATTTATTGATATTTTGCTAATTGATCTCTGGTTGCTTTCACAGTTCTTCTTTGTTTTCTTCTGTGTTGATTTTTTCTTTTCTTGAGATTTAATGATTTGACCAATGTGTTTAGGTTTGATATTTACCTTCTTTTGTGTTGTTAGAAGGTTTTGGCTTCATAGTTACTATGGGTATAAGATCTTACATATATGATGTTTCATTTTGAGTTGAGAGCTAGTTATATTTGACTAAATACTCAAAATCCATAATTTTACTCCACCCTTATGGTTTATATTTTTTATTTTCATTTTACATTTTTATGTTATTTAATCCTGTTGTAGCTTTAATTCATTTTTATTACTTGCATTTGTTAATCTTTACTCTTGCTCTATATGTGATGTGTGACTTTTTTTGCTTTAATGTTTTTATAAAGGAAAGGTGCAGGCAAGAATGAAGTCACTAGTAGGCAAGTAGGCAGGAAAAGAGAGGAAGAGGAAGCACTTTATTTCTCATTTTTAGTTGTTCACACCAGTTGTTTCCCCCCAGACCCAGGACTCAAACCAAGGGGTATGTGGCCTGTGTCCTTCAGAGGCTATTGACCTAATCATTGCTCCACCAGGGTGTGCCCTTAGTGCCTTTCTTGTTTAAGAGAGGAAGAAAGGGAGAGGAGAAAGAAGCATTTTATGGAAGGAATGGAAAGAAGAAAAGAAAGCACTGGGTCCTTGGGCTTTATATGATCTATCCCCCAGTCATGCGTTAAACATGTGAGTCATCAGAGCATGCCTATTTAGTTCCTTTTAGCTTCACTTTAAACTTTTTTTTTTAAGGAAGTTAGGAAGGAAAGAAGAAAGAGAGGGAGACAGGAAGGAAAAGAGGGAATGAGGAAGGGAGGCAAATAGTTTTATTTAGTTGTTAATTTCAGTTTCCCCACACCCCAACCACAGGCTCTGGGTTGCAAACCCCGGTCCTTGGGATTTACAGGATACATACCACAGTGTCTCAGCTGGCTAAGCCACAAGGGTTCCAGGCCAGGCTCATCTCCACTGTGCTGGGTTGAAGGATTGGAGGTCAGGTGCTGGGTACAACACACCCCCCACCCTGTTCCCTAAGAAAAAAAATTCCACGTCCCTGGGGTGGGTCTTTCCCTTGACAAAAGCATCTGTCTCTAGAATCCATCTGCGTGTTGACTTTTTATTCTTTGCTGTGAAAGTTCCAGTCATCCAGGTTTTAAGTCTACTTCTGGGTAATTTATAGATAAATCTACATATATGCAGATTTGTTGTGTCTGTGGAAGGAGGTAAGTACAGGTTCTTCCTACACCACCATCTTGCCAGATACCTGCTTATCCAGTTTTCTCTCTAACCATTGCCTATACTTAAAATACTAGTTTGGTGTGTCCTGGTGACCTAGTGGTAACTGGGCATAATCCACACATATCCCAAGGTCCCCAGTTCAAGACAGATACCCAAGAAACAACCAAGATAAACTACTAAATAAAATATTCCTCCTTTCTCTTCCTGCCTGCCTATTTGCCTTCATTTCTGCCGATACCTTTCCTTAAAGAAAATAAATAACACACACACACACACACACACACACACACACACACACACACAGGTTTTCTTAAGTTCCTTGAATATGACAAGCTTTTTTTATTTAGCCTTCAAATACACTTTCTTTGACTGGCAAATTCCTATTCATTTCTCGGTTCTTAATTTAAAAGTCACTTTCTCAACTGTTACTTTTTGACTCCCTGGACTAAGTCTATCACTATTTCCACACAATCCTCTCATGGCACTTTTCACAATAGTAATTAATTAGAATATATTTGTTTAATGTCTTTTCCTATTAAACTTTACATTCAATGAAGCAGGAAACTTACTTGTTTCTTTTATGCCTAGCAGTTATCGGAGTGATTAAACTATGTGCAGAATAAATAAATAAATAATGCTAATGAAATCTGAAAATTTCTGTAGGCAAAGTGACTCCTGAAAAGTTAATAAGCTGAAGAATAAAACAATGATTATAAAGTCACAGACTGCTATTTGAGTAGTGAGAATAGTTTACCATACAGAAAAGATATTCTGGAAGAGAAAACACAAGCAGTGAAATAAACTTAGAATATTGAGAGGACACAGGAGAAAAGAACATGTGAGAAAAACAAAACCATATGAAACAACAGCCTCCTGGTGCGCCCAAGTGGCTTAACAGGTAAACTCACCACATGCAGATCAGACATCCCAAAGACCCACAGCCCCATCTGGGGCAGGGGGAAACAATCAAGATGAACAACTAAATAAAATGCTTCTCCCTCCTCTCTCTCCCTGCCTGCCTGTCTCTGCTCACCTTCACTCCTACCTGCACCTTTCCTTTAAAAACTAAACAAAACAGTAGCTTCTGGAATGATACTTCCAGATCACAGTATCTTAAGAGTTATTACTATTAGGATTACCCCAGCTTTATGGTAAATTGTGCTGGTAATCATCTATAAATGTCAAAAGGTGGAAATTTAAATAGCTGGAATTATTTTGATAAATGCTAACATGATTGCTTTTCCCTTTCTGGGCCATGGTTTCCTTTCCATAAAACCTGGTTAGGTGAGGTAATATATTAAGTATTTTCCAGTTTTCATATTTTTTATTTTTTAAATATTCAAAATAACCTACCTTCTGCAAATGTAACTGTCACCGTCTCTCTGAGAATATTCCCACTATCTGTAGTCCACTGAAGCTGAAATAAGAACATTCCAATAGAAATAAAGCATTTACAATGAAAAAACACTTTGAAACATTAATACAACAATTATATTTTACTCATACTATTATTTAATGTATATTATCTCCTCACTTTGTTCACATTCTCAAATCGCAAATATACTTCATTATCCAAATACATTGGCTTCCTAAGTTCAGATAGCAAGTATAGATGGCAAGGACCACTGATAACCAAATATGTTTTAGTTCCTGATTTTGAATAGCGAATGACTACGAGTTTTAGATATCAAAGAATAGTAGCTCTAGCTTAAGAGAAGTTTATATCTAATGGTTACAGAATAGCAAAATTCTGAAGAATAAAGGATACTGCTACTGAGATTTTAATGTCATAATCATTGCCTGCAATATTATAATTAGTAGTTTCTGGGTAATTATATTAATCTCTTCAGAGTAGGCAAAATTTTCATAGAAATAACCAAAATTCCAAGGAAACTACAGTAGTAGTAGTAGTTTTTAGTCTGAGGTCATTCTGATACCCAAAGATGACAAATAGAGACAATATCATCCCTTTGTGTATTCAAGTCTGAATTATTTGATCTAAACTTGACTATCTATTTAAAAAAAAAAGGAAGGCATACATAGTTGTACTCAATAAATATTTGTTAAATTAATAAGAAATATTTTTACAGTGATAAAATATGTTGACTTTAAAATGAAGAATATAGTCACAGTTAGAAATTTACTGATTTTTTTCTCAGGAGAGTAATGCAAAATTTTAGACAAATCATTTGAGATTTCATAGTGTTTACAATTTAAGAAAAAGGTACTACTATTTTTTCTTATACTATATTTAGACATATGACCAAATAGCAACCTTTGAGGTTGAATAGCAACCATTGCTTTTAGGTCAAATAGTAATAGAAGCTGAGAAAAATTCTGCAATACAAGGAATTATGGTGGTAAGCATACCGTTGCTGGAATCATCTCTGAGTTATATACATTATCTCCATTTCTCAAGGATTTCTGTACCTCATGAATATGATTTTTTATATCATTTACAGTTGGGAAAAAGGATAAGTTATGTCTTTCAGGTACCTCATCAGTTTTGAACAATTCCCTTTCGACAAATTTTCTGTGAAGAATATAAAACAATAAAAAATGTAAAAGACCTAGTAATATACTTTACAGCAAATGAGAGAAATTTGTTTTAGCACAAACTTCTGTAAAGCATGGTTTACAGTTTTATCAGTAGCTTCTATTTTTCAACTTAAAAATTTTTTTCTTACATTCCTAGCATGTATGCAGATTAAAGGAATGTAATATTTTCTTTGGTTAAACATCTGTTTATCTTAGAATGAGCTGAGCTTTGATATTTTCGGGAATTTAAAAGAATCACTATTTTCAATTTAAGAAAGTTTTTGAAAGCTTACTATATCAGACTGAACACCTTATATCAAGTATCTCTGTTATAACCCTTTTATAATCCTGTGAGATAGGTACAGTAATCATTCCCACTTTACAGATGAGGGAAATGAGGACTATAGAATTTAAATAATTTTGTCAAAATTATGTATCTACCTACTAAGAAGAGAGCTTAGGTCTATATCCATGTTAAATGCTTAAGCATGCTATACTGCCTCCAAAATGCATTGAATACTATCATCTAAAATTATACTCAGATTTACGAATAGTCAAAAGAATAGAACTAGATGGCAGCATTGCCATAGCACTGTAAAAAAAAAAATTATGAAGTTCAATATACATGCTTTGTGCATAACATTCAGTAGATCATATCACTACACTTCTGTTTACAAGATCAGTAAATAGTAAATAGGTTTGGTAAATAATGGTTCACAAAATTTTTGCTACGTTCTAATAATGTTTTAATAGAAATTAATATAAAATGCCTAGGAAAGCTGCTAAATAGGCGCCCTACTTAAGTAGCGGTTAAGTCTGTGGCCTCTAGCTGACTGCATGGTCTACCTATGTCCCAAGGGCCTGAGTTCATGTCTGGGACCAGGGGAGCTACCAAGATGAACAATTAAAAAAACTTTCTTCCTCTTCTCTCTCCCTGCTTGCCTACTTAGCCTCATTCCTGTCTACACCTTTCCTTTAAAAAATAAAAAAAAGAAAAGAAAAATCATGTAGTGACTACGAACTATTCATTGTGTTGTTCAGAATAGACTACACAATAACCAATAGGAACAAGGTCAATTAAATACCAGAAATTATGACAAAAATACAGGTTGTTGAATTAGACCTAGACTTCAGTTCTCCCTCCACCTTTTAAATCATTTATTTAACCTTGCTGATTTCATTTCCTCATCTGCAGAATAGGGAATCATAAAAAGTGAGATTGTACATAAAAAGTGCCTAGCATAATACCTGACATGAACATAAGTGCTACTTAATACTGATTATTAAATCCTGACTATCGTTCATTAGACCAGAGTGCTACACATAAATTTTCATTAGATAAAAGTCATATTCTCTTGTTGTAATAAAACTTAATTGCATTTCAAATAGCTTTAAATAAGTATCTTAAGGCAGGTTTTTAAATCTTTGGATTTAAAAAGTGTTTCTTTCCCATAATGATATTTATTATATAATTCAATTAACATGTCATTTACTTAAGAAATATTTGCCAAATTAGAACATGAAATGTCTCAAATGAATAATTTGAATTATTACCCATAGGATGCCAAACAACTGCTGGAAAATTAGCAGTTCATAAATAATATTTTAGTAAATTAATAAGCTATATTCTCTATCTACTTTGATAGCATATAACCTGAAAATAACTATATTAAGCTTATTATTTAAACCAACAAAAAAATGAAAAATATACAAGAAAAACTTGTTACCAGTGTACCTTAGCTGTTTTCTTACTGCATATACTTGTTCTATTCCCTGTGATACTAATTCTTGAATTTTATGTGCTACTTGAGGATGTAGACGTGAGGGCAACGCACAATTCTCATCTCTAATGGCAGTTTCCTCTTCTTCAAGAGAGGACATAGGAAAAGGGGTTGGTGATAAAGGACAGCAGGGAGTCTCTAATTCATGATACTGATGAGCTTGTTGTGTAGGTAACTGCACATACCACCTGACAAGAGAACATATTGAAAATTATATTACTAGACAAAGGCAAAACCTGTAGTTACTTATGTTAATACTCATCAAGATAAGGAAACACCTTTTAAGAAAAAATTATATGTGATTATATCATACTAAATAAATATTTTAAAAATGTGTATTTGTAAATGTCCTCTGCTTAACCCTTTTAAGATTAGATTTACACTCAAATAAATTAAAATCATTATAAACCTTTACAGATTCTCATTATGGTCCTAAAGTTAAAATGGGTGCAGGATACAAAGAATTACAATATATGGTACAAATTTCATAACAAATTTTATCTCAAAATAATACCTTAAAATCATCTTTTGATATGTATATTATCTTATTCTTCCCAACATGTCCCAAATTACAACTTCTATGTTGCAACTGTAATCATTTCAATCAAAAAGTGAACAGAATTCAAAGCTTGTCAAGATTGAGCTAAATGGAAGAATCTTCTCTCAAAGGATCTCAACATACTGCCTCTACACACTTCAAACTCCTGTTGCCCAGTGAGCAAAAGAATCAAATAAAAGATGAAGACAGGTATCTCGTACAGCAGTTCAGTGTTAAAACACAGATGATGGAAAAATGAACTGGCTGGTAGGAAGGATACTGCTAGTTTAACTGAAATTTTTATATAAAATGCTTGTAATGATTGATTCTACATTATCAATCATTACTATTACGTGCGATTTTCTTCAACTGAAAATTTTAATTACTGACTCATCAATTTTCATATATCTGAAAGTTTATTTTTAAAGATGATATGGAATTAACCCCATTAAGTAACTGTACTTCTTCACCTGGATTGACACATAAAGGAAAGTAAGAAAGAAAGCTAGTATCTGTTATTTAAAACCTGAAGCAAAGAATAAAACAGAATTTAATGTAGAACCTAGAATTCATTTCTGGCTGCCATTAGTAATCAAAGAGGGGTTAAAAAACAGGTGACTTGCTAATTTGGCTCCTATTAAATAATATCTGAAACAAAGTAGTAAATTTATAATACAATTTTTAGTAAATACATACTAAATATTTTGGAAAAGTCTTCCATATGATATGCAGAATTCTTTAGTCAGAATTTTCCACATTTGGCTGATAAACTCAATAGCTTATATAATGGTGAATAATTTTAATACCTAGGGAACTACAAGTGAAATATCTGCCTTACAAAAACCCTTTCTTAATGAAATAGGAAAACATAATTTTAATTACTCTTGAAGACATAATTATTGCAAATGAAACTAGTTAATTTGTGTAACAATAGAACTATATAAATGTCATACCTGAGAACACCACCAGCATCTACCAAGTTCTTCTTTAACATGTTAAAAGCTTTCTCCTGTTCCATTCGTATTATTTTCTTGTCAATTTTAGGGTCTGTAGGAACTCTGTATTCAGGAAACTTCTGTACCTTTTTAATATAAATCCTTTTTATAAGAAAAAGCACAATTTGCTTCATTATATCATAATCTCAAAAAGATCTAATTTATTAACCAGAAATTTACTTTAAGAATTAAAGTTTAGAAAAAAATTTCAATTAATCTAGAAAGCATTCAAGAGATTATAAAAAGATAAGTCATATTCTAAGTACCATATGCTTAGCAAATTAACAACCATGATTTAAAAAAACTATTTATAGGGATTAACTTTTTTTTCTGTGTTTCCTTCTTTTCCTAGAAACCATAAATATCTCATGCCTGAGTTACTTTAATGGCTCCTTGCAGGTCTCTGTAAATTCAGCTTTTCATTAGTTAAAACCACTTGCCATAGCAATGACACATTAAATCTTTCACATGTGAACTTCTCCACTGAAGAATCTAAATATTTTTAATCAAGTACAAATTTCTTGGCAGCATTCGAAGCTTTCCATGTGAATCCAGCATATTTACCGAGTTTACTTTCAATTGCTTAAAATACAAAATTGCTTTTCCTGTGAAATTATCTCAATATTTCTACCACTTCCGATACCAAATATACAATTACTCCATTATTTTTATTTATTTAGTTCTCAATGACCACAATACTGTCTCTCTAATTTTCCACATCCAAAATTCAATCTAAACCTCAGCATCCAGGTTAAGTTGCACATTCTTGTTAATGAGTTTGTATGCATATATTACCTTTGTGAAGACAGCTAATCTAAGTATTTGATGCTATATGCAATACTATTATATTCTCTGATAGTGTTTTGTTTCCTGACATACCCCCACACTATTTTAAGTTCCCTGTGGTTTTTAATTTTTTTTAAAGGCAAATCACAGGAACGAAGGTGAGTAGGCAGGCAGGAAAGAAGAGAGAGTGGAGGAAGATGCATTTTTATTTATTTGATTTAGTTGTTCATCTTCGTTGTTCTCCCAGCCCTGCGTCTTGAACTGCAGACCTTGGGATGTACGTGGACTACACTTCTGGTGAACCTGCTAGGCCACCTGAGTGCACCAAGTTTCCTTTGATTAAGAAAAATCTTTTATCTCTTTTAGTCTTCTACTTCTCATGGCACCCAAAGTAATTGCTACAGACATGAATAGATACTAAAAAAAGTAGGATGGAGGAAAATATTTCCTCTTAGAGGTTTTCTCCGAAGTTATACCCAAAATCTTAGACAGCGTCTGTTTAAAAAGCAATTGAGTGTTTTGTTTCATGGTCAGGTTTAAATATTACCTAAAGTTAAGAATATCAGCTTACATATAAAATATCTTCTGAACTGGCTTTAGAAGCATTTATTTATTTAATCTAGTTGTTCATCTTTGTTGTTTCCCTTGGCCCCAGGTTATGAACCCAAGTCCAGGGAGGTATGTGGACTGCGAACTTAACCACTAGACCTCTAGGGAGCACTTGAACTGGCTTTAAAAACTTCCTGAGAATGATGAGGTTTGAATGATGAGATGTAACATTAATATGTTTCAAAGATAAACTAGATCCAACTTTTCATGTTATCTTTTCAAAGTTTATTTTACCTTATAACTGGAAACTACCAATGTCTAGAAAAAAGTGTTAATAAAGACAATAATAAAAATCTTGTGTTAGTTCACAGTTTTCATTCTTACCAAGAGAATTAACTACTCTATTCCTATCTAAAACTTGTTATGCTGGTCTCATACAATGCTGGTATAAATGTAATTGGCAAAATCTCTCTAAAAACAACTTTATAATACCGTCAAAGTTTAAAAAGAATATAATCTTCTCACTCAATTTCATTTCAGAATGTATCCTTATATACTTGCATAAGTATACAAAAACATACATTACTAACCATAGTTTTGTATATATAATAAAGAGTACTTTTCAGAACTTGAATGTCCATCCTAAAGAACTAAATACATAATTCATCAATAAATGGGAAATATGGTTATTAAAAGGAACACAAAATTAATGTTACATGTGCATTATGTATCAATTAAAAGTACACCAATAGAAGCACCCTGGTGTAATAGTGGTTTAGTCAACTGCCTCTTGCTGTCAACCTGAAGTGGTTGACATACATCCCAAGAACCCGAGGGCAGGTTCACATCCCAAGATACACATCTAAATAAAAATAAATAACATGCTCATTCCTCCTTAAAACACACACACACACACACACACACACACACACAAATAAATAAGGAGTCAGTGATTTTATGTAGATATGGAGCCAGTTTTGAGATATATTAGGAATGGGGAAAAAAAGCAAAGTATAGAACATTCTTTTTACTATATAGCGTAATAATTGTGTAGTAAATAACCACAACAGGCATTCAGAATAGAAATATATAAATGTGAATCACAGCAGGATTCACATACTTTTAGCAAATACTAATAAGCTTAACTGAGATTTTCTGTATACACATATGTGTACATATATAAACACAGAATTTAATTTTAGAATGCTACTCAAAAAACTGGCAAGAGATGTTGCCTTAAAGAAGGACATAGGGAGGCATGACCTAGTGGTCTAGATGTTAAGTCTGTTGCCTGCAGCTGGTATAGTCCACATACATCTAAGGATCCAGAGCCACAGGGAACAACCAAGAGAAAAACTAAATAAAATAAAATGCTTCTTCCTCCTCTCTCTACCTGCCTGCTTGCCTGTCTATCTGCCTTCATATCTACCTGTGCTTTCCCTTTAAAAGAATGAGGACACAGGGAACAAAAGTTCACTTTTGGCACTACTTAAACTTAATAAAAATTTGCATATTAGTTATTAAAAAATAAATACTTAATAGAAAAGAAATTAAAATAAAGCTTACCGGGCTGGACAAGTGGCTTTGTAAAGCTGACGAGATCTGCTTTCCTGCTCACCGATTTTTTTTAACTGGAAACCTTTTCTTCTTGGCCCATACTGACACTCCATTACCACGGCTCTACTCCCTGTAAGCCAAAACCAACTATTGATATTAATTCAAGTATCCACATCTTCTGGATAGTAAATTGAAAATGATTTGTGGAAATGTCAAAATTTATACATTCAGTTATACAATGTTAAACGAAAATATCAACAAGTCTCACTAACATGTACAACAAATTTAAAAGTTTATTGGAATATTTACCAAATGTGTTACCTTATGGTAAGGAAATTAGCAAATACCACATTTACAGAATATCTACTGATATTTATATACATATAGCTTCTAATAATTACCATGTTAAAGAAATTAGCAAATGTTACATTAAAATATTAATGTAATTTAAATTGTCATTCCCTTTTATAATTATTTCCTTATTTTTATTTGGGCTGTTAGAATAATGTTATAATCAGCCTCTAAGATGGCCCCCAATGATCCCTGCCTCATAATATTCAAGTCTTTTGTGTAATCCCCTCCCCTTGAGCATGGGCTAGACTTATTAACTTACTTCTAATGAATATGGCAGAAGTGACAGGATGCTATTTTTGATACTAGGTTATAAAAAGACTGTGACTTCCATCTCGGGTACTCTCTTGCTCTTGCTTGTATTGCTCTCTCTGGGCGAAATCAGCTGTCATGTGGTGAGGCAACTCTTTGGAGAGGCCCACGTGGCTAGGAATAAGGCCTGCCAACAGCCACATGAGTGAGCTTGGAAGCAGATCCTCCCCCAATCAAGCCGTGAGATGACTGCAGCGCCAGCCAACACCTTACTTTCAGTCTTGTGAGAGAACCTGAGGCAGAACCACCTTGCTAAGCCGTTCTTGGATTCCTGACCCATAGAAACTGTGAGATAATAAATGTTTGTTGTTTTCAGCCACCACGTTTGGGGTAATTTGTTACAAAGCAACAGATAATACAAATAAATAGATGTGAAATCTATACAGTTTAAGATTTTAAGTTGAATATCCTACTCTACATAGGGTATAGCAAATTTTTTAAATATAGAAACAAAAACATTAATCGTAAATTAAAATGTTGATAAAGATATTAATATTTAAAACTTCTATTTAAAAGATTCTATAAATAAAGGCAAAAGGAAAATAAAAGCTTGAGAAACTATATTTTTGAATAAAGAATATACAGAACACAAAGAACCATAAACATTTTTTAAAACAAAAAAAAGCAACCAAACACCAAAAATTGGTATAAGCTATGGATAGATAATTCATAAAGAAAATATATATTAAGTGAAAAAATGTTCAACTTCATTAGTGAATAGGAAAATGTAAATTAAAATAACACTAAAACACTATCTCATACTATTGAGAATGACCAAAAAACTTTTAATGACAAGCTCTAATAGTAACTGTATCCATGGATCAAACACGACAAAAAAGGTGTTATACACAGGTTGCAATCAAAAGTACCTAGAGCACCTATGACTGTTCTTGAAAAAAATCAAATCATTGCTTTATCAAGAATCTAGATGTAACAATTCATAGGAAATAAAGAATATAAAAATAAAATGTTAAAATACAACACAGAAATGGGTCAGTAAAATTCAAAATATGGCAAACTGGGGGGGGAGGAGAAAAATTTTTAGATGGAAATTAATTTAGGAGCTATAATTAACCAAAGTTAACCTCTGTGGACTTTGTTTGAATGTGAATTTGTATAAACCTGTGGAAAAAAGATTGAGATACATGGCGAAATGTGAACTTTGCATATTTTATATTAAGATATTAGTGTTAATTCTTTTAAAGTGTGACAATAGGATTGTCACTATTTTTATATACATATACATGTATATATCCTTATGTTTTAGAGATAAATACTTTAGGAATTATAGATCAAATGATAACTGAAATCTGCTCTAAAATCATCTTTATAGCATGGGATGGAGAAAGAGGAAGCGGGCAGGGGTAGAGATAAGACTGTAGTTGCTAAAACCTGAAAATGGATACATGGAGTCATGGAATTTCATATATTATTACCTCCACTTTAATATACATGCAAACATTTCCATAATATAAAAATTGTTTCAGTCGGATGATGATAAGGCCTGCAGTGAATGTGGAAAAAAGGAAATTTTCATACATTTCTAGAAGTAAAAATTAGTATATGAGTCTCATGTATAAGTCTGAGAGATCTAAAAAGCTCAAAAGACAACTCTTTTGGGAACTTATCTGGCTGCAATACCTGGCCTTAACTTTATGAGACTATATACATTACTCAGTGTGACTATCTATAAGGTATTACTGTTTGATTACGTGATGTTATCTACAGAATACTTGCTAGGATTTTTCTGTATATTACCATATTACAACCCCAAAACTCCTAATTCTGAAAAATATAGCCAAAAAAAATTTTTAGAGAAGGGTTTTGGACCTGTACAATTACTTTAAAAAGCAACTTAAGATAACCTTCTATGGGGCATGCCCTGGTGGCTCAGGCATTATGCCTACAATTCCAGCATAGTCATGTGAAGTCCAAGACCCAGGGATGGGGGAACCACCAACATAAACAACTAAATAAATAAATTTATGCCTTTTCCTCCTATCTCTTCCTGACTTACTATTCACCTTCATTTCCACCTTCATTCCTGCCTGCACCATTGCTTTAAAAAAAAAATAATTTACATCTTTCTAAGAGAAAGCATTGTGGAAATTGGACTATAGCATTCTTAATAGTGAAAATTTGGAAACAACCTAAATGATAATTAGTAGAAAAATAATTGTGGTTTAGCCAAATGCTGGAATGTTATATAACAGTAAAATTCAATTAATGTCTTTAAGTATCAGTTTGAATAGATTTCAAAAATTAGGGTTACCAAAAATTTTACAAAGCAATGTCTACACTTTACATATATTTCAAAATATTCAAAATGATAAAACATTATTATAAATACAAATATGCAAGGTAAAGTATAAAAAATATAAACTGAAAAGATACACACCAAATTCATGTAGTGGCTGCCTGTGGAGAGTTAAGAAGGGGATTAGAACTACAGAGAGGAAAAATGCTGCATTTCTTTTCATAGACTATGATGAAACTGGACAAAAATGGTTACATTTTCTCATTTCCCTCTAAGTATTTCTCTTTATCCTCAGATGTTAAGGATGAGGCTCCAACTCTTCTAGCTGAATCAACAGCCCCACAGTCCTGAAATAAATCACTTATCTTTAGGTTCACTGGGGTCTTGACTAGTCTTACTGTGAATCTCTGGGAATTGCTGGAAACTCTATTGCTTTGGCAAACATTAGTCTAGCTTTTGAGAATACTGTATGTAACACACCTGATGGCTGAGAACTCTAATGTTAGAACTCTATATAACTCCAGATTATAAACAAATTCTCTACAGCAATTTCAGAGTTACAATCTATATAAAATGAATAAAAATTTGTCTCACAAAAATGAGAGAATGAACATTTGAATTAAAAAATAGACAAAACAACTAACAGATATGGATATTTAAAATAATAAAGCTGATCTCATCTTTAAATTTTATTAAGTAGATCTACCCAGAATTTGATTATTTAAATTTTCTATTTATTGACTTAATATCTAAAGGAAGCATTATTTATTTACTCTAATATATAAAAATGTAATTTTCCAACATAAAGTAACTGTTTATCTTTATTGTAAATTTTCTTTTTAGTTTAATACATATTTTTATCAATTAATATTCAGTCATGATCTACCAAAATTAAATTTTATCACCTTATGGAAACCACATTTTCACAATAGATTAAAGCTGCTGCTGAATTCTTTAAAATAATTCTTTGAAAAAATACCTGCATTGACAAATGGGATTCCATCATATGGGACATATTGGGATTTCCACATCAAGCGTGTAGCTGGCTTGGCTGGGCTTGGAGACTGGCGGGTACCCCAAACACTCTGTGTTTGCTGCTTGTGAAATGTTAGGACACTTTCTAATTCGGTCTCACTTACACAGTAGCCACGATATGAGTCTCCGATTTTCTGTATTGGTAGAAGTCAAACAGCAAAATAATTAGCAAATATGTTTCAATGTGCAAAACATTTAATGAGATGGGTATCCTAGTTAGAAAAAGACACATCAGCTTTCAAAAGAGACTGTTACTTCTTCCTGCATATCAATGGCCTACTACGACTAGTGGGTCTGATCAGAATTCAACCAGCATCACCACATATTCTCTAGCTATTCATTGGAGAATATAATGCTGGTGCAGGACAGCAGGTCCTCAAACAACAGCATCCTTTTCAATGTTTCTTATAACACTGTAACATTATAATTTTCTTATAACACTATAAGAAAAAAAATACCCCACAATTTCTGGTCAGGGCCACTGTCTGTGTAGAGTTTGCACACTCTCCCCATGCCTTTTCCAGAAGTACTCTGGTTTTTTCCGACATCAAAAGGTATCATCTTAGGTTCAGTGGCATTTCAGTTGTCCCCTTTTAAGTGAGTGTTCAGTGTGAGTGCACTGGGAATGAAAGGCATCCTTTCTACAGATGGTTCCTACCTTGCACCTTGAGTTGCAGTGATATAGGCTGTGGCCACCCATGGCCCTGAACTAGAATAAACGGGTTAAAAAATTAATAAATGCAAATTACTGTTAATATTACTACTTTGTAACTCTATTTAGAAATTTAGTGTTTTTGTCACCAGAAGTACACCAAAGGAATGTAATGCTTGTTTACATCAATTCTAAAACTGATTTTGTTATATGTTGTGTTGCTTAAAGTTGCAATTTCTAAGAAACTATCTATGATGATGTTAAGTTAGGACTTACTTACTATATCTTAATCCAAATCTTGAGAGAAATAAGGTTTAGGGGAAATGGCATGAAGAACATATGATATCTGTTTTTCCAGATATTTAAAATTCTACCCCTGGATCCAACCAAATTAGCATAAAGCTAGCCATAAAATCTTGGTTCCTTGTGCAGCTTATTAAAACTGTTTTGATAAGATGTGATGAGTCTATTGGAAAACCTATGAAAACTGTGATTGTATCTCCAATAAATATGTTAAAGAATTTTTTCAGTATACTAAGTTTCTTATTCTTTTTAAAAAAAAAGAGTAAGGAAGGAAAGTAAGGAGGGAAGGAGAGGTGAGAAAGTTGAGGAAGAAGCATTATATATTTGTTTATTTTCAGCTGTCCCTTCACCCTAGCCTAGTCATGAGCCTGAGTTCCCAGGCTTTACATGATACACATCCCAGCCACCTGAGCCACAAGACTCTTTTGATGAAGATGCTTCTGTGACAGAAATTACCATCTTGCCTTAGTACCAAAAATAGTTAATGGTTTTCTTTTACTTTATGGAATTAGCAATAATTACTTTTATTTAATGGACATAGAATTTAATAACTAGCTAGGTTTCTCCTTCTGGAATGTAGATTTTTATAGACCTGTTTATGAATAGACATGTAAATATATACATACATATAAACACACACACCTTTCATTAAGAAACACACTACAGTTTATGGCTGCATTATTATTTTTCTTTATTCTTAAGCTCCCACTTTTAATAAATGTCCATTTTGCTAATACAGTTTACATAGTTTCTATGCAAAATGCTTTAAATTCTTTTTTTTTCTTTTAAGAGAAAGGTGCAGGCAGGAATGAAGGTGAGTAGGCAAGCAGGCAGGGAGAGGAGAAAAAGCGTTTTCACTCATTTTTATTCTAGCTGTGCATTTGGTTGCCCCCTGACCCAGGACACAAATCCAGGTCCTTGGGAGACATGTAGACCGAGGGTGGCTACAGGCAACAGACCACACTCTGCCAGGGTGTGTTTTTTTGTTTTTTAAAGAAAAAGGAAAGAGGCAGGAATAAAGGCAAGTAGGCAGGCAGGCACAAAGAAAAAGGAGGAAGCGTCATTTATTTATTCAGGTGTTCATTCTGCTTTTTTGCCCTAGCTCAGGTTGCCAACTCAGGTGCTTGGGCTTTTACATGAACTACTTTGGAGTCTCAGACACAACACTGAAGACACCATGGCTCAAGAATTTCAAAACCCTTTTTGAAATAAGGCAAGGTATAAATAAATCATGTAAGTAAATTGATAATATCCACCCACAACCATGTGATAATCACTCAACTAAAGGAGATATTTTTTCTTTATTAACAAAGAAAATGTGTAAACTTTGACCTCTTATACTGAAATACATAAAGACCTAGAACTGACTCCATATTCCTCCTCATTGGACTAAAATATTTTACAATGTAAAAACACATTTAACAAAAATATAAGCTATCAAAATACAGTTGTGGCTATACTTCTGGCTTAATAGAGATAATCTGATGCACAGTAGTATATAATTTTCCCCCAAAATAAAGAAAATGGCTATGTTTACACATTTTCTTCTGTACTAGATAAACAAATCATCAAAATGTCCACTACATGGCACACCCTGGTAAAGTCTTGGTTGGGCACAGTCCACACACATTCCAAGATTCCAGGTTTGCATCCTCAGGTTGGCAGGAACAACCAAGATGAACAACTAAATAAAATAAACGCAATGCATCCTCCTCCTCTCACTTCCTGCCTGTCTGCCTCTACTAGCTTTCATTACTGCCTGAATCCTTTCCTTTCAAAAACTAAAAACAAACAAACAAACAACTCTAAAAGAAAGTTCACTACAAATTAAGTAGGAAGATAATGTCTAACTATAACCATAAGTAATATAGAGCATATAACGCATCAATAAAAGGAAAAGTTCAAACTTAGTACAATATAATCAGGGTTATATCAGGAAAGTAATGCTGAATACAGCATTGAATTTTTTCTAAGGTACATTTTGGTCAAATCTAAAAACTACTTATAGATGGGTGTACCCTTAGAGCTCGGGCAGCTGGGATTCTGTCACGTGGACCATGTAAAGTTCAAGGAGACAGGCTTGCAGTGAAAAAATCAACTAATAAAGACACTTCTTCCTTCTCTCCCTTCCTTCCTTCCTCAAATGTGTCTTCCTCCTCTCCCTTCTTTCTTTTCCTTCCCTTCCTTCATTCTTTAAAATATTTATAGAAAAACATTATTAAATAGAAATTCCAAAAGTAAAAAGGATTATTAAATAACAGCCCAAGAACCCAGGCTCATGGTCTATGGCCAGGGAGAACAATGAAAATTAACAACTAAGTAAATTTTAAAAATGTTTTACCTCCTCTCTTTCCTTTCCTACTGCTGCCAGCCTACATTTATTCCTGCCTGCCTACCTCCCTTTAAAAAAAATTATAATGATTATAACAGAGACTTTAAAGAGATAAACAAACGGTAAGATAATTATTATATTATTAGCAGGATTTGCATTGAAATTTGAAGAATAGTTCGGTAGGCAGAAAAAAGATGAAAATATTTTAAAAAATGGAAATAAAAACAAGTGAAGACACAGATAAAAGAAGATTCTGAAATGTTTATAGAAAGTGGGAAGACTAGGTGAACATGAAAGAAAGATGAGTATGAGAAAAATGGGAAAAAAAAATATGGCGAGAGGGTGTTACCAAATATAGGAGACTTTGAGAGCTAGCTACAGCAGTTAAATGTGGAAAAAATAACAATGAATTTATTGGGCAATAGGAGATGAGAGATCAAAGTTCTATGACAGTGGACTGTTAAGATCTTGAACTTGCCTCTGACCCACACATACAACAAAACTACACCTATTTAATAACGATGGCCTTTAAAAAGGAGTTGAGACCAGCAAATCTATGAGGAGAAAAGATATATATCTTCATAAACAGTGGAAGCTGATGTATCTCAATAGTCATGGCACCCTGTTCAGAGTCCCTGGGGTTCAAAGAAAGATGAGTAATACATACATTCTCCCCAGAGTTGAACAGCTTGGCACCTCAGCCAATGCCCCCACCCCTGGGAACTCACTTTCATTCATTGAATTAACAATTTCAGCATTCAGCAGAAAGAGGGATAGTCTTGTGAAGTGAGATGTTACTTGTTTGGTGTGGGTACTGAAGGTTGGCATTGCAGGAAGACCCTGGCAAAAGGCCCACCCCATCTACCACTAGCAAACTTGTGCTGGATTGTTTGTACTATAGTTCTCCGGACTTCCTGAGACAGATAACCAGGTCAGAAGCAAGTAGCCAAGTGATTCCCAGCAAAGACCATTCCATTCTTAGCACTCTCAGGGAAGATCATTGGATAGACTCCATTGAAGCAGGAGTTTCTGCCCACTTGGAGTTACTGCTAAACAGCTCATCTATCTTCTTACCGTACCTCCTAACGCTTTGATGCTCAGGCCTCAGGGTTTGTTTACGTCCCCTGCTGGAACTACCGCTCCTCTGGAGGATTAAGAGATTTTTCACAGGAGATTGTTTCCAGGGGATTAAGAATTTCTCAGCTTTCACTCTCTCCTGTGGCCTCTACTGAGGCTGTGGCCTGCTTGTGGACTGGACCCAAAACTTTTGGATCTATCTCCTTGTACCTTATTGGTTCATGCCTGTGACTCTGGTGAAAACCTCTATATTCCCTACCCTAATTCCAACCCCCAACCCTGCAGGCTGGACTCTTGGGCCTCAACACAACATCAGCAATAAAGCTTCAGCAATTCTAAGTGCTAAAATCACACAAGTAAAGGAAGCCCAGCATTCCAGAAAAATACCTCAGGCCCATACTGTGAAACATGATACCTGAACACAAAGCCTTTACATCAAGAAGTCTAATCCACAGAAATAAGCACAGAATGCCAAACAGAACAAATAGACAGAGAAATGTATGTGAAATGATTAACCAAAACAAAACCCCAGGGGAAAATTCAAACTCAACAGAAGTAAACTACCTAATGAAGACTTTCAAGCAACACTTTCAATGATACTCCCTGATTTTAGGAAAACTATGGATGAACAAAAGAAGAACTGTAATAAAGAGAAAATATGAGGCAGCTCCAAACAGAATTTAAGAGCTAAAGAACATTAATAGAAGGACTCAACAGTAGGCTAGAAGAAGCCTCCAATCAAATCAGTAAGCCAGAAGCTAGGGCAGTGGGATGTACCTAAGCAGATCAACAAGAAGAAAAAGAACTAAAAGAAATGAAGAAAGCATACATGACTTATGGGATAACACCAAGAGGAACAACATTCACATCATACTGTCTCAGAAAGAGAGGAGAGAAGGAAAGGGGCAGAAATCATATCTGAAGAGATAATACTTGAGAATATTCCAAACCTGAGGAGGGAAGCAGACCTCTAGACCCAGAAAGTTCAAAGAATTCCAAACAAAACATATCCAGACATACCCCAAGACACATTGTCATTAAAATGAAAAAAATACAAGACAAAGAGCCTTAAAAAGCAGCTGTAGAAAAATGAGTTACATATAAAGGAGACCCCAATAAGACTGTTGGTGGATGTCTCAGCAGAAATTTTATGGTCAGAAAGGAATAGCATGATATCTTCAAAGTGCTGAAAGAAAAGGATCTACCGTAAGACTATGCTACTCTGCTAGATTATCACTTAAAATTGAAGGAAAGATAAAGAGCTTTACAAACAAAAGCTAGAGGAATTTATCACCAGGATACCTGTCTTATAAGAAATACTAAAAATCTATAAAATGAAAAGAAATCCCGCTTAGAAGCAGCAAGACATAAAAAAATATAACCCTAAAAAGAATTGTTCCTCGATGTTACTGTGAACCTGAAACTACTCTAAAATATAAGGTTTATTAATAAAGAATAAAAAGAGCTGTCCCTTCCCCCTTGTTTATATTAACATTAACTCATAGCTATTTATTTTATTCTATAGATTCTGATTCAATACCATAATTACTTTGTCTCAGCTTTGGTCAGTGAAAGTGCCTTCAAGTTTACAATCTCACTTTTTAAATACTTTCTGGTACCATTAAAAGTTCTGGGTTCATCTTTTACTTGTTGGTGTATATGTAAATTCATGCAACCTTTATGGAAAGCAGTCTAAAGATTCCACAAATAATTGATAATAGAAATTCCAGAGGATACTGTTATCCCACTTCTGGATATTTACAAAAAAAAACACAAAAACATTGATTGCAGAGATATATGCACCCTCCCCATGTTTAATGCAGCATTATTTATAACAGCCAAAAATTGGAGACTCAGTAAGTATCCACTAACAGATGAATACAGAAATCATGGCGGTCCTAAAAAAGATGAAATTCTGTCACTATGACATATGGCTAAAACTAGAGGGGATTACACTAAATGAAGTAAGTCAGAAGGAGAAAAATATCTATTGATCTCAGTCATGAGGAGTATAAGGAAATAAAGCAAATAAACTAAGTAAGGTTACCAACAGGGAAGGTAGTGGGGTGGGAGTGAGTGATATAGTAGGTGTCCAAAAGTCAGCAGTGAAGGACTTTTGGTAATTTGATGGTAGGCATGTTGTGTTGTATATTTGATGAATGATGAACTTACAGATATGTTTTTGTATTATTTTGTCAAAGTTAACGTAATAAAAATTTTTAAAAAGCGAAAAAAGACAATGGGAGCAGTATTTCAAGACAATTGCTTTTAGAAAACTAAACAGTAAGAACTATAAATGGAAGGATAAAAGACCTTTAAGAAGGAAGTTCGCTAATATAATCAAATCGAATTCAAAATAACAAAGATTTGTGAGAGAGGGACCAAAGAGAGAGAGAGAGAGAGACAGACAGACAGAAATATATTTTGCAAGAGAATCTAAAAATATCAGGTAATTACTTGAATATAGGAAAGCAAGAAATTAGTCTAAAAGGTTTTCCGGGATTCTAAGGAAATGGTACTTTTGTCATTAAAAGACAAGGAATTTAGGAAGTAGAGCTAGTTGTGGTAAAGTGGATAATTTCTGTTCAGGATATGGTGAATCTGAGGTCAAATCCTCCCAGCCAAAGGTCTTAAACCCGGGACCCTGGGATATAGATGGACTACTCCCAGTTGTACTAAGCCACTAGGCCACCAGGGTTCACTTGAGAATCATTTCTGTAAGAGTTGAAAGTCAACAAAATTGATAAGCATTTCAAGGGATAAAATGTGGACAAGGTCAAACAGTGAATTTCAAGAATTTTCACCAAGAATATGAAACAAATAAGTTTATGACAAAAGAGATAGCTAAAATATAAAATAAAAATTTGAGAAACATGATAGTGACATTTCATAGAAAATAAAAAAGTATTATGAGAAGAGATTATATTGACATATATACGGATTTATATGATCTTTGCTTTAACAGAATTTATAATCTCTAAAAAATACACGAATAGATGAGACCAGACTAAGTATAAATAAAATATGACGGATACAGCCTCTTAAATGCACTCTAAAGTGGACATTTTGAGATGAATTATTGTTATAATCAATTAACTGAATCTAGAGTAAGGATTCTTTTTAACTCACCTCACAACTCCTAAGACGGCAAGCCCAGATAGGTGTGTTAGAAGAAAGTGGCTGGAGAGGAGTCAGAAAAGGTTCTTCAAGCATTCTGGGACCAGAAAGGAACACATATAAATATATGTTAAATCTACACACACACTCATACACACACAGCATTCAACTGTTTTATCTCAATGTCAGTCAATATATTGAGAACATCAATAAAACATTGTAATGACGGAGATATTATCATTTTTCTTTACTCATTACTATTTTATTAGCTGCTAAAACAAAGTTCTAAGTTTGTTCTTCCAATACCTGCAGTCCCAACAAATTAAAATGTCCTATCTCTCTCTCAATGCTTATTTTTGTACCGTTCTCATTAAATAATTGTTTTTTTATTTATTAAAAAAAAAAAAGAGCTGGGCACACCCTTGTGACTCAAGTGGCTGAGACAGCTAAGGTGCAGACTATGTAAAACCCAAGGACCCAGATTTGAGACCTATTATGTCAAATTCTAAGATTAAATATCATGTTGCATTAGTACAAAAATACTTTCATAGCAAAAGTAATAGATTATAAATAACACAAAAACCACAGACATGTTTCCTTAAATTATCATATAAACAGGGTTAATTTCGCAAAAGTAAAAGCTGAAATAGATATTACAAAAAATATTTTAAATACAATAGAGGAATTAAACGTATTAAAATGTGATGAAAACATTAAAAAGTTAGGAGCTAGAATGGTATTTATTTTAAAATTTCTATTAGTGTCAGTCATATGTTTTCAGATTGTTTCAAAATATAACAGGCAAGTATCACTGAGGAAAATTAGCATGTTGGACATATAATCTGCTTGTTGCATATATAAACATATAAACTTATAATCTGCTTGTTGCTAAGATTCCACTGAAAATTATTTGAATTATATTTGATAATTTGGTCTAGTTCCTGAATTCCTAATCTTTCCTATAGGCAGTCAGCTTTGTATTTGATAGTTAAAAATAAAATTTCCATGATGATATGAAAAGCGAGCTCCTCTTTTCCATGAACTCACCTGGACACTGTCTTTTTGGGCAGTGTGAGGGATGCTTGTGGATGAAGGATATAACTACTAGCATGGTCTACTAGAGCATCCACTCTTACAGCTGGTAGGTTTCCATCACTGTGTTTCTCTTCAGAGACATCTTAACAATAATAACAAGAAAAAAACCTCAATATCTAAAATAAGACCCTGAGAAGGTAACTAAGAGAACTCATTTATTTCAAATAAAAAAAGGGAAAATAAGCTCTGATGTTACAAACAACAAAACTTACAATGTTTTTTTGAAAATTTCTCTAATTTTTTTATCTTTCAAATTATAATACAGATTATTGAAATTTTTAAATTAAGTATTTAAATATATACTGAACATCTAGGATATAAAAGTGGTAGAAATTGTTGTTATATTAGACTTACAACCTAATAGGAAAATGTTAAACTAATTCTTATTTCTCTACCGTGATTGTTTCCTGCAAACTGTTATTATTTAAGTTTTAAAGACTTTTAACAAAGACAAAGAATCGTTAACACTAAAGGAAACACATCCATCCTAAGTCATCAGCTATAAAGAGTGACAAAATTATGTTAGAAAAGAAATACAGTAGATAGAAAAGGAAGGGTGGCAAAGAGAACAGGTAAAGAAAGAACAAAACAAAAAGATAAGGAGAGCAAGATTTTCTTTTCTGAATTTAAAGGAATAATGGGAAGAAAAGAGCAAAAAAGATAAATATTTTTAAAAATAGTCACATGGTTAACACAATACTGATAAAAATACACATGTAAGACCTTCCCCAGTAGCTATTAGCATTACAGTCTTGTTACTGCTGCTGTTATTGTTACTACTATTATAATGAAGAAGAATTTATTTTATGCTCACTGGTCATTTGGGAGGAAGCAAGAGTTAACCAGCTTCATAAAATTCCAAAATGAAATAGACAGCTAACCTAGACAGGAGTTGAAAAATGAATCTGAAATTTATTTGGACTATTACTCAGTTCATAATCTTACCTAAAGACATCAATTTTTAGTGCTGACTTTTTATGAAAGGTGATTTTTCGGAATATATATTTATTCTTTCAAACATTCTGAAATCCTGTACATCTCAGTATAACTCACCCTGTGGACTGTTCACATCCATAAGCTGCCCCTGAGGTATAACCACTTGTGCCATTCCTGCCTGCGTAGATGGAATTACATGAAGAACCTGCCCATTTTCTGATTGGCTGGCAACAATCATCTGGAATCAAGCAAGGAAATCAAATGAATAGATCTATCATAACTTGAGAGAATTATTAAATTATTAAAGACATGTCTATCTCTAGGATGAATATTATTTTTCTCATATTGTAGATGAAAACACGGAGGTACACAAATTTTTTTTTCCGTAGTTTCACAACTGATACATTGTAAGAGCTAGCTGTTTGACCTTATGTCCTATGATCTTAATCACAGTAATCTAAACAACACTCTGACTAAATATATTTACTTTTTCTATTTATTGTATTAAACATATAGGTTTTACCTGTTTGTGTGGTAAAAATGTATTCCATATATACATATATATATAGATATACACATATGTATAATATACACACATATATGCATATATATGTATTTTTAAAGGAAAGATAGAGGAAGAGGAGGAAGTAGCATTTTATTTTATTTCCATTTTAGCTGTTCACACTGATTATTTTTCACCCGAACCTGGGACTCAAATTCAGGCATATGTGGCCTGTGTCCTTTGAAGGCGACTGCTCCACCAGGGTGCACCATGTATTCCATATTTTAATTAATTTTTGTTACTTTAAAAAACGTGTTAGATGTCTAATATATCTCTACACACACACACACACGTCTGAACTACAACGGTGTCCCGAAAGTCTGAAAACACAGGGGAAACTGTTTATTTTAATATACTTATTTTTACAGTTTAGCAACTGAATTTACTACCTTAAATTTAGATGAATGTCGACTAAAAAAGCATCTGAAGTTGCAAAAAAACATTTTGAGCATATCACTTGAAAATATCACTAATACAAAAACATTTGATCCTATTATTTGAAAATATAATACACTATTTGAAAATAATTGTACCATCCATTTCTAAAGTTGTGGACACCCTTTAAACTTCATTACCTATAACATACTACTCTCCTACTGATATAATTTTACCTAAAGTCCACTGTCTTCAGTTCTCCATCGTAACTCTCCTTAATCCTTCCAATCTTCTCCAGACTTTCCTTTTGCTATGTAAAACATGAAACCATTGCTGATGCCCGATAGACTTTATTGCTATCTTTAAGAGGGTCATTTGGAATTTTTTAAATTTAAATTTGAAAAAAATAACAAAGTAGAATGTTTTACACATAATCACAAACATTTTCCACAACTAAAGTAAGAATCACTTCCCTCCTCCAATGTTTAAAAAGTTTCTTAAGGTAAAAATATTTTGCCATACTTCTTATCACTTCAGATGAAAAAGCAGTTGTAAACTCTTGATGGTAATGAAAGCTTTACATTTTGCTGAGTACATACTAAATGGCAGGGCTGTACATGCATCACCTCTTTAATGCTCATTATAAATGCATATATATATATATATATATATATACACATAAAATAGATGAGGAGCACAGATGAGGTTGTCACACAGAGGTTAGTCAAGCAAGATAACACAGAGCTACATCATAGTAAATTGAAATTCAAACCCAAGCTGTATGATTCCTTTTAACCAGTACTTTGTACTATCTCCCTATATTTGATGATGTTACTACTTAAGCTACAAAAGGACAAAAAAACCCTCCTGTACTTTAAAAGTCAACAATAATAACATTGTTTAAATATTTTATGACTTATGAGATAAAATAGCCATAAAAATATTTCAATTTTAAAAAAGAAAAGTACTGTGGTTATTTTTAAATCCAAATAAAACACATATAATAGTATATATTGAATCAATGAAATTTTCGTAATTAAGACTGATCTATGGATTACCTTAATTTTAATCTATGTTTCTCAAGTACAGTGGATGCTCCTATTTTTTCTTTCTTTATTCTATCAATTAAATAAATCACTTTTTAATTCATCAATTTGACAATGGTGATTGATGATAGCATTGCTTTCCTTATTTAAAAAATATCAGCTAATTATCTTTAATCTTTGCTAGGGAAGCAGTTTTTCTTTGCTTGTTTCTTTTTTTACAGAAAGGAGAGGGGAGCGGGAGGGAGAAGCATCATTATATTATTTTGATTCTCACATTGGCCAGGGCGATGGACCTGGCTCACATGCCGTGTCTCAGTCTGCTGAGTCACAAGGGCACGCCTCACAAACCTAGTTTTGAAGAGATATCTGTTACAATACATTCTATTTGAGACTGACAATGAAAATTATCAAAAGAAAAAAAAACCCAAAAAACCCTGATAATGAGTTGTCTTACACTTACTGTGTTCTTTGAGTACAATATTTCTTATAAAGCCAAAATACCATTGCTGTTTCACTCTAAAACCTCCTCATCTATTGTAGATTCACCTACTACAGAATCTAATCCCTTGATAACTTTTATATTAAAAAATGGTATTTCAAAAACAGTTATTTTTTTTTAAAGGATTCACTTAGTGAGGAATTTGGGAAAACTATGTATTTGTGGGGCCAAGGGGTTTATGGTAAATCTCTGTATATTCTGTTGAATTTTGCTTGAAAAACTGCTTTGAAAAGCAGTTCATTAGAAGAAACAAAAATCTCCACTTTGGATCTTCCATTCTTTGAAAAAAAAATACTTTCCCACACTTTCTCATATTTTATTTTGATGTGTCACATCATGTTTCCTATATCATAGCCTCAAATAACTCTTTCATCTCCTACCCTAAGTAATGTGAAATCATCTTTATAATCACTTTGTATATAAAGCTTAATACAATTACAAAGAGAATGGGAAATCTAATCTTTTTTAAACTCAAATAAACAACATTGTTTCTTGGAAAAGTACCATATATAAAATGATAACCATTATCATATTTAGACTTCTTGCTTGATCCTTTGATCAGAGCAAACAGACTTTCTAAATGTTCTTATAGGATCTAGAAAAAATTTCAAGTAACAGGAGAAACTACAGAAGAGTTTAATTTTGGACATGAAATATTAAAGTGTAGTTCATTTTCATCCATATTATCTGCTATATATTAACCTCTGCTGTCCATGCATTATGAATACAGAAGCTTATTGTTATTCACTTCTGAAGTAGTAGGCCCCAAAACATATTGAGCATGAAAATACACAAAAATATCTTGTCTACACGTAGTTACCTCTCAACCAATTACTCTAAACCCCATAATTTAGCTGTAATAAAGAGCACAAAAGAACATATTAAACTCTAGAATGCTCTTGACTAGAAACAGAAATAAGGATCAATTATAGGTAAAATAGCTGGCTACTAGTGATATAACTTATAATTGGAGTTATTATGATTTTTTAAATAATTTTATTATGAAATTAATTAAGTATCCAATGCTGGTAAAACAAAAGATACATTATGCTTCATATTATTACTAATGTAAATATATTCTTAGTAATCAGAGAACAACTTAGGAATTTTTCTCAGTAATTTTCAGTTTCAGTCAAAACCATTTTTCAAGTCTTCTACTCAACAAACTTGGTTACAGAAAGCAGCATTTTCATCTCTGTTACTGACATACTGACATACTCATATCTAAGTACATAGATCAGCAAGGCTATATCTAATTCAGTATACCCTTGGTACTTCAACTGCTTTCTTTTTCTTTAAAAAGGATATCAGACATACCCTGGTAGTTTTGGTGATAAACCTATGTCTACGGCAGAGTCACATATAGGACAAGGACCTGGGTTCACAGCCCAGGACTGGGGGGAACAACAAATATGAACAACTAAATAAATAGAATGCTGCTTCTTCAAAATCAAAAAAAAGTAAGTATACCAGTATGTGGTGTACACGTCAGTGAATAAGATGTTGATAAAGCAACAATCTTGACTTCAGTCAACTGTATATACAAAGAAATAAATCTTTACATGTTATATGTAGTATTTGTAGCATTGAAAGGACATCTTTTAAAATCTTTACATAACTTAAAAATGAATGTCACAGAAATAGTATTTTCAGAGAAAAGCAAGTCAACACTATGAAGAAATCAAGGTGATTTAGTAAGACTAATACATTTCGATAATTAGTTTTAAAATGGCTATTTATGAAATAAACTTACCATTTGTGCACTAGAACCCCCCAATGACTGAAGTTGATATTGAATAGGTTGCCCATTTTGGTCCACCAGATTGATTTGCTCTGCAGGAAGACTTTGTGTCTCAGACAGGAGTCCAGGTACATTCTGTGATGTGAGTGAATTATCTGTTTCATGAGCAGTGATGGGCACAACTCGAGGAGAATCATTTTGTCCAAAGGAAGGATCCCTGGAGTCCATGCACGTTAGATGCTTTTGCAAAGAAAAATAAAATCACTTGGGTGTGTACAAAATACGTCATTATTTTTTTAAACAGAACGCTTATTATAAAAAAATGGAAAAGCATTCATTTTTCAGTTAATTATTCATATTACTTTTTTACATGAGTTGTCAATTCACACAGACTGATATAGACAGAAAGCAGTTCTTAAGTGAAATTGCTGATATTTATTATATTTTTGAAATAAAATTATCCATAGAAATAATGGCTGAAATGATGAAATTTAATTCAATACATCATTTTTCTTTATATATAATGTTTTATGAATACTTAAAGCACTATATTATAAAATTAAATAAATAATGGCATATGTAGATAACTGAATGTGAAAATTTCTGAATCATTAAATATAACAGTATTCCTTGAGCATAAAAAGTTGCTAAATGCCATGTTGTTTCCCTACTTCAAATACCTGAGAATCTGTTTTTGACTCTTTGGAATCATTATGGTTGGCTCTTAATGACTCAGACTGCTCCATGCTGATGTCATGCTCAATTCCATTTTCTTCTATTATTTAATAGCTGAAAGTTTAAATATCCAATCAACAAAATCATTTAACATTTCACAAAGTTTATCTTAATAAGTAAATCTCTCATCTTCTCTACTGTATTACTCTACATAATTTCTTATTAATCATTTGTATTCTATAGATGTTAATAATTTTTATTAAATGACTTGCCAAGGTACAAGAATACATTCAAAGCAGAACAAATATTAGTATTATGTAGTTCCTCATCCTATCAATTACAGCTGTGTACTAACTTTTTTAAATTACTATTATATGACAGGTACTTATATCCTTTCAAATACTTCTAAAAAATTCTCATTTACAAAGATTTAATGCAAATATGGCATGCCCCGATACCCTAGCAGATAAGCCTACCATGTCTGGCTGGCACAGTCCACATACATCCCCAAGGACACAGGTTCATGACCTGCTGCATGGGGGAACAACTAAGATGAACAACTAAATAAAATGCTTCTTCCTCCTCTCTTCCTGCCAGCCTGCCAACTTGCTCATTCTTGGTTGTACTTTTTCTTAAAAAAATTTTTTAAGATAAATAAAGGTTTTTAACTTTATGACTTGGTTATAACCTATTGCAGCATTACAAAAATTCAGAAAAGATTTTTTGGTATAGATGGAGATTATTTATACTCAACTCAGCATAATATATAATCTTACCATTTAATGCTGTTTTCACAAGATTTGAAAATAAACATATACTCAAGAGCTTGAATAACGTCATTTGCTTCCATACTTATATCCTTATCCTTGGGATATTCAGTAGTGTTTGGAGACAATTTTGGTTGTCACACCAGGGGAACCTAATGGGGAGAAGCCAAGGATACTTCTAAACAACTTAACAATGCACAGGACAACCCCACAACAAAGATGTGAATGGGTCTAATGGTTCAGAAATCCTGGTCCAGTATATAACAACTATGAACCCTGTGATACCTAAAAGGAATGACAGGTTCTAGTTAGAAGACAGCAGACTATAAAGATCTCAAGCTCACTTCTCTCCACAGCACAACCAAGAAAACACCTTTTGACAACTTTGAACAGAAACTGAGCCAACATCTCCACAAAGAGAGGGGACATACATCTCCATAAAAGGTAGGGTAAATAGCCGACATGTCCCATTCAGAGACTCCAGAGCCACAAGGAGACCAGAAAAACTGACACACTGATGGAGCTAAAGGGTTTTTTCCCATAGCAAGCACAGCAATATCTGGAACTGGCTTTCAGTCACTGAACCAGAAACCTCAGCACAAGATGGAAAAGGGGCTAGTATCCCTGTAAACTGAGAAGCCACTTCTTCACAATGCCTGCACTGGGGGCTGCCAATGTTGGTGCGTGTGTGCGTATGTATAAAGAAGTGCCCACCTTCTCTGCCATTAGTATACCTGTGCAGAACTGTTGGTGCTTACTTTGATAATCCATAGGCAACCAAAGTTTAGCCAGGTCAAGCAGTACCCAAGCAGACAGCTGACTGCTTCTTTGCATGGAGATTCCATTCTACCCTTCTCATGGGGAAAATAATTGGAAGGGCTCCATCAAATAGGCAGCTCTCGCCAACCTGCAGGTAAAATAGCTTATCTACTTGGAACCTTCTGAAATTTCACCTCCAGTTCTCAGGGCTTGTTTACCTCTCCTGCTAGGATGACCTCTCCTCTGGAGGACTGAGGGACTTTTACAAGGGAGGGAACTCCACCAAGAACAGCTCAAGAGTCTCTCTATTCTGTGGGCTGTGTTGGGTCTGTAGCCACTTGTTGACTAGGCCCATAATGCTTGGATCTCTTTCCGTGGGCTTTGCTGTTCATGCCTATGACTCTGGGGAAAACTTCTGCATTCCCTACCCAGTAACAATCCTGTAAGGCTTAATTCTCAGGCCTCAATACATGACTCACCTTAGAGCTTCAACAAATCTGACCAGTGTTATGGTCACATAACTAAAAAAATGCCCAGCTTTCCAGAACAACACCCAGGTCTATTCTATGCAATTCTACACCCTAACACAATACCTTTACATTAGGGAAGCCTAACCTATTGAAATAAACATAGAATGCCAAACAGATGAAGGAAACAGAATAATGAAATGATGGACCAAAACAAAATCCCAAAGGAAAATCTGATGCAATAGAGTTAAGTAAACTACCCAATGAAGACTTTAAAACAAGAGCTTTGTTTTTTTATTTTAATAATTATTCTACATATTAAAATAATATCCTATGTACTGGTTCCCCATTTCTCAGATATATTCAACACAACATGCCCTTCACCAAGTCACCAAGTGTCTTATCCATTGTCCAGTGGGTGTAAAGCAAGAGTTTTAATGATATTCACTGAAATCAGAAAACAATGGATAAACTGAAAGGGAACTACAACAGTGATTAAGAAAATATGAAGCGTTCCAAACAGAATTCATGAAGCTAAAGAACACAACTTGAGGGGCTCAACAGCAGATTGGAAGACGCCTCCAACAGAATTCGTGAGCTAGAATACAGGGCAGTGGAATGCATTCAAGCACACAAGGAGAGATAAAAGAGTTGAAAGAAATGAAGACAGTATACAAGAACAATGAGATAACATCAACAGGAACAAAATTCTTACCATAGTAGTCCAGAGGAGGAGAGAGAGAAGGGGGTAGAAAGTATTTGAAAAACTAATAGCAGAGAAGTTCCCTAGCCTGAGAAAGAAAGCAAAACTCCAGACCCAGGAAGCTCAAAAATTCCAAATAAAAGAAGCCCCAAAAGAACTACACCAAGCACATCATCATTAAAGTATCAAAAATACAAGATAAAGAATCTTAAAAGCAGTTAGGAAAAAAAAATGAGTTGCGCACAAGGATCCCCCGTAAGTATGTCAGCAGATTTCTCAGCATAAATTTTACAGGCCAGATTTTAATGGCATGATGTATTCAAAATGCTGAAAGAAAAAGACTTCCAACCAAGGATGTTCTACCCTGATAGATTATCACTTACAGTTGAAGGAATGATAAAGAGTTTTTTAGACAAAAGTTAAAGGACTCATCAACACAAAAACAGAAGTATTAAAGAAAGTTCTATAAAATGAAAAGAAACAGTTAAAAGCAAGACATCAAAATATAAAATTTGAGTAAGAGGAGAAAAAAAAAGGTGGACTGTTAAAATGAGCTCAAGATTAACTTACTTTCTAGTTAAAACAGGTTGCAAGCATAGAAAATTTTATGTAAACCCAAAGTAATCAACTCCAGGAGAAAAACAAAGAAGAAAACGAAAAAGGAAACCAAAAACAACATAATTGCTTTCAAGTTACCTAAGAAGAGAAAGAGAAGAACAAAGGTACTGTCTGCAACAACACCCAGAAAAAAATAATGAAAAGGCAATAGGAACTCTCCATGGTGACAGCTCCAGGAGAGTATGGGTTAGGCCCTGTAGCAGGTGCCCCACAGGCTGGAGCCTGGAGTCCCTGTGATGCGGTAGGTGCAGACCCATCTGGAGGTCATGCACATCTAGGTTCCAAGATGGTTGGCTGTTAAGAACCCAGGCCTGCCTCCTTCTCACAGCACAACTAAGAAAACACATTTGGCTACCACAACCTTTGAGAAGAAATGGGACTAACATCTTCACAGAGAGAGGAGATATACACCTCCTTAAAAGGTTGAATCTATTTCAAAAAAAGGTTTTTCACCACCTGTTCTGACTTGAACGTGCTGAAAAAAAAATTAGGATCTGCAGAAAGATTATTTTTGCTGATTAAAAAGCAGTTTCCACTTGCTGTTTCTCCTGTTAAGAAAAGGAAAGATATTTAATGATGATCCTGAAAGTTGGCTAAAAGTCATTCCAATTTTGGAAAAATCTTCTTGAACTTGATGCCAAAAAACTTTTCTCAGAGATGCTAACCCACTAAAAAGTGGGAGTAAATGATGTTGTCATTGCTAAGAAATCAAAAACAGAAAATATGCAAGTACAGGAGATGCCAGCTGGAAAAACAAATAGAAGGAACACAGAGCAAGGAGATTTTTATCATTAAAAGAGACAATTTTAAAGAATTTCAGAACAATGTAGCAAAAGCAGCTGATACTCATAACCAGACTGACTGAACTTTCAGTTTCTTGTTGCTGCAGTAGAGCTGTTGCAAAAAGCTTTACTGCACAGGAGACAGAAGAGTAATTGCAATTGTTCTTGAGAGTATTTGGATGGAAATGCTCTTGAAGAATTCAAATTTAAAGATCTTTATACATCTAAAAGACATTTACTCTGTGGTATGAATTCCTGTATTCAGGGTTCAATTAGCTGGCAGAGACAATACCAAGACAGGAGGACTGATCTACCATAACATGGGCAATGGCCTCTCTCACTGAAATTATGGGTCTGACTGACACCTAGGTATCCACAGAACTATGTGCTTCTTCAATCGATGATCTACTGAGTCTAGACGTGCAACTGCTACATTTGTTTTAGATTCAATGTAAGGACTTGGAATAATACTTTAGAAGCTGCTAAAGAATGACCAAATATATTATATTATGTGGGTGCTGATGTTAGCGACTCAAAATTACTAGGTGCATGTGACAATCTAAAGGCTGCAGGCCTTAGGGATAAAACTGAGTTAATTAAAGTCTGTTATAGAATTGCTATTGCCTTCAGAAGATGTCAATCTTATTATCTCTTACATTCCATTTGGGAATACATTCATATTAGAAACAGGCAACAAAAGCATCTACAATGGATACAACAGATGGAAAGAGCAGTAGATGTTGGTGGAATTATTGTATTGCAGCTTAGGAAAGATCACCACAGGCACCCTTAAGACTGTGAAGAGAGCAGCATCCTTTTTATTTCAAGGTCAATCACACAGATGAACCTGAAATTGAAAGGTGTTTGAATCCTGAAGAAAAAAATTGACCTATCAGAGAGTGTCATCTTCCTTTGAGCCAGCAACCAGGAGTGCTTACAAAAGATGCCACCACTTGGCTCTTCAGTGCCTGTGGAATGCTACAGTCAGCTTTGGAAAAACAGATGCTTGCCCCTACAAATATAAGAAGTCGCATTCCTCTGGATGATAGCACAAAATCTATCCTTAAATGTCATCTGTACAGCTGTAAAAGGCAGTTGTGTCTAGGATCTGGAGAGTGCGACAAAGTTCCCAGTACATAAACCCCTAAAGACACAAAGCATGGCTGCTGAACACAGGCTCCTAATGTGAGTTTCTGCTTTGTACTCTAAAGGGCTTCATGTTTCTGACAAAGAACAATTAATGAATACTTAAACAAAAGCCTCTCAAACTCTTAAAAGGACTCTCATTCTATCAGAATACGAAAAGATCTGTTCTGCCTGCACTGTTTTGAGCAGAAGTTTCAGCTTCAAAACAAAAGTTTTGAGAGGTTCACAAGAAATGTATCATAACCATTACTAAGTTTCATTGTTTTTTGTGGTTTTTTTTTGTTTGTTTTAAAGGAAAGGTGCAGGAAGGAATGAAGGCAATCAGAGGCAGACAGGAAAGAAGAAAGAAGAGGAAGAACATTTTATTAATTTTAATGGTTCATCTTAGTTGTTCATGCCAGTTCCAAAATCCTGGGACCTTGGGATATATGTGAACTGCACCCAACCATTATTCCACCAGGGTACACTATGATATTGTTTTGACATTGATTATTTTTAATGTAGAAACTTTTATGTATTACCTCTTTAGATATTAAACTTGATATTTTGAACCTGTAATTTTCTTCCCTACTGCAATGAAAATCATTTTTATTTGCAATTCGTTTTATAAGTCATATTTAAAGGGAAAATTAGAACAGATGTATTTAACACTTCATTCAATGACGGCAGAATTCATTTTTTTCTCAAGTGCTCATGAAACATTCTCAAAGATAGACTGTACGTTGGGGAACAAAGTATGTCTCAACAAATTTACAAAGATTGAAATGCTACCAAGATCTTCTCTGACCACAAAGGCTTAAAACTAGAAATCAACCACAAAGAGAAAGTTAAGTTTCCAAAATATATGGAAGCCAAACAACATGCTTCTGAATAACTCTTGGGCAAAAAAGAAAATCAAAGGAGAATTTAAAAAGTACTTGGAGACATAGAATAAAGACAGGAGCTATCAGAACTTCTGGGATACAGCAAAGGTAGTAATAAGAAGGACTTTTAATGCAATATAGGCCTACCTCAAGAAACAAGAAAAACTACAAATAAGCAATCTAACCCTACACCCAAAGCAATTAGAAAAAAAAAAAAAAAAAGAATGAAACCAAAAGTCAGTAGAAGAAAGGAAATAATAAAAACTCAAGCAAAAATAAACAAAAAGAAATCAAAAAGACAATTCAGAAGATCAATGAAACTGAAAGCTGGCTCTTTGAGAAAATAAACAAAACTGACAAACCTCACTAAAAAGAGACTGTTCTCCTGACTAGAATCAAAAATGAAAGGGGGAAAAGTTACAGTGGAATGCAAAACATCGTTAAGAGACTAATATGAAGAGCTAGTTGGAATAAATTGATAAACATGATATAGACAGATTTTTAGTAACATATGGCTTACTGAGACTGAATCACAAAAAAATAGAATAGAACTATCACAAGCTAGGAAGCTGAAGAAGTAATCTAAAGTTTCTCCAAAAATAAAAGCCTAGGATTAGATGGCTTTACTAGGAGTTTTACCAAACTTTCAGAGAAGAATTAATAGCTACAGATGTCACACTTTTCAAAAAAATTTTAAAAAGAGAATACTTCCCAACACTTTCTGTAAGGTCAAAATTACACTGATACCAAAACAGAAAATTACAGATCAATATCTCTAAGGAACAAAAGTGGAAAAATCCTCAAGCAAATTTAGCAAACCAAATCCAACAATATAGCAAAAGGATCATTCAAGTCGGATTTATCCCTGGGATACAAGGATGACTGAACATACACGAATCTATTAATGTAATATATCACATCAACAAAAGAAGAAAAATAATGATCCTATCAATAGATGCAGAGAAAACACTTGCCAAGATTCAGAACCCATTTATGATAAAAACTCAATAAAAATAGGAATAGAAGGAACATACCTCAAGATAATAAAGGTTGTATATGATAAACCCACAGCCAACATCATATTCAATGGTGAAAAATTGGAAGTGTTGCACTCTCACCACTGTTATTTAACACTGCAGTGGAGGTCTTAGCCTGAGCAATTAGGCAAGAAGAAAAATACAGAAATTCATTATGCAGATGACATAACATATGTAGAAAACCCTGAAAACTCCATCAAAAACTACTTGAATTTATCAATGAGCATAGTAAACTGGCAGGTTACAATATCAATATATAAAAACCTGTTGTAGACAATATGATGGAAGAGAATGAAATCAAGAAAATGATCCCGTTTACAATAAAAACAAAAATAATTAAATATCTTGGAATATACTTAAAAAGGAGGCAAAAAACTCATAATTAAAACTGTAAGACTTTGTTAAGGGAGGAAAAGGAAGATGCAAAGAAATGGAAAGCTATTCCATGTTCATGATTAGGAAAAATTAATGTTGTTAAAAAGGTCATCTTATCTAAAGCAATATACAGGTTTAAAGCAATCCTCATCAAAATCGTGCTGGCATTTTTCAAGAAAAAAGAACCAAAACTTTTTTTAATTTGAATGAATAACGAAAGACTCCAAATAGCCAAAGTACACTTGAGAAAAAAGAACAAAAATGAAGTCAGCACATTTCAGATCTTGAGCTATCCTACAAAGCAATAGTGATCAGAACTGTATGTACCATACTCTGTATGGCAAAGATCAGTGGAATAGAAATGAATCACCAGAAATAGACTCACATATATACATATATATATATATATATATATATATATATAAAACCAGTTAATTTACAGCTAAGGAGTCAAGAGCAAATGATGGAGAAAAGAAAGTATTTTCAATGAATGGTCTTGGGAAAACTGGACAGTTACATGCAAAAGAATGAATCCAGGCCACACTCTAACACAATACACAAAAATTAATTCAAAATGGGTTAACAGATTTGGATATAAGACCCGAAACATTAGATAAAAACGTAACATTAGATAACAAGGCAAGTCATTCCATGACGAAGCCTCAGAGAGGTCGTTGAGGACTCAACTTCCGTAGCAAGGGAAACAGAGAAATGGAACTACATCAAACTAAAAAGCTTCTGTGCAGCAAAAGAAACTATCACCAAAACAAAAAGACAACTTAGGCACATCCTGGTAGAGTAGAGGATTAGTCAGGTGACTTCAACTAACAGTGTCCTGGTGGCCTAGTGGTTTAGTATACCAGGTGTAGTCCACATACACTCCCAAGGACCCAGATACAAGATCTGGGGCTGGTATGAAAACCAAGATGAACAACTAAATAAAAATGCATCTTCTTCTCTCTTTTCCTGCCTGTCTGTCTCTGCTCACCTTCATTCCTGTCTGTACCTTTCCTTTAAAAAAAAAAAAAAACAAAACAAAACCAGACTTACTGACTGGGAGAATATATGCACATCATATATTTGACAAGGACTTAATATCCAAAATAAACAAAGAACTTATTCAACTCAACGACAGAGAACTAAATAATCCAATTTAAAAAGTGGGCAGAAGAAATGGATAGACATTTTTCCAAAGAAGACATGCAAATGGTCAACAAGCATATAAAAAGATGTTCTTTCTTATTTGTTATTAGGGAAATGCAGATCAAAACAACACTGAGCTATCAACCTATACCTGTGAGACTGGCTATTATCCTAAAGTCTAGAAACCACAAATGTGTTGGCAAGGATGCAGAAAAAAGGGAACGCTTATTTTTTCACTGTCAGTGGCAGTATGTATACACACACACACGCGCACACACAATAGAATACTACAGAGCTCTAAAAAATGAAATCCTGTCATTTGAGACAACATGGATAGAATTAAAGGGGATTATGTTAATTGAAAGACGTTAGAAGGAGAAAGACAAATACTGGATGATGTAACTCACGTAGAATATAAAGAAAGAAAGCAAAGGAACAGACTAAACAAAAACCAACACTTTGCCATTAATGACAGAATTGATTAACAGTAGGGAATACGGTGGGAAGAGGGGGCAAGTGTTGTTAGTGTCCAGTGGATAATGTTAAAGGATTTTTGGTAATTTGATAGTAGGCAAAGTACGTTGTCATATATTTGAGGAATGGCGAAACTGCACATATGGGTTTATATTATTTTGTAAATCAAATAATATACATTATAATATACATTAATAACACATACTTAATTGAATTAAATATTCAATTGAAACACAAAAAAAATGTAAAGGAATGCCATATCATGTGTCAAAATTGGAGAAAGGGCAAAATGAAACTGATGAAAATACCATTAAAAATTTTTTTTAAAGGAAAGGTTCAGGCAGAAATGAAGTTGAGCAGAACCAGGCAGCCAGGCAGGAACAAAAGAAGCACTTTATTTTTTTTAGTGTTTCATCTTGGTTGTTTACCCTGGCCCCAGGACAGGAACCCAGGTCCTTGGGATTTGTGTGGATTACACCAGCTGGAGACAAATGAACAAACCACTACTCTACCAGGAGGTGCCTCCCATTTAAAAATATATAAATAAAATAAACTCCATAGAATCTAAGAACCTATTAAACTTCACTTTTCAAAGAAAAAGCATAAATTCTATCAAAAAATCTTTTAAAATTTAACTTTTTAACATGCATCAAATTCAACTTTTTTCTTGTGTATAATTTAATCAATTTTAACACATGTTACCACCATCAATCAGGACACAAAATAATTCCAAAACTCTAAATTCAATTCAAATTTATATCCTGTATTTAAAATTTATTCAGCACATACATGAATACATTGAAAAGTTATTTTTCTGTGATAGCATCCAAACATATATTTATAAAATTAACCATTTCGGAAAATCTAAAAGGCTTGCCATTTCACATTTCCATAATATTGTAAATACTTCTACTCAAATATGAATTATAATAAACAATAAGATCAGTCTTTTTTAACACATATAACTATAAAATGGCTTAAAATTTATCCTTTAAGATTCTAAATTATTGACTGTATTCTAATTTATTATAAAACTACAAAAATCTATAGATATCTCAAGTTACAAAAAGTAAAGCAATTTTATTTTATAACCTGTTCTGTTTTGAATTTGTATACTATACTTAATAAAAAGAATGTTGCACTGATCACTATATGGCATATTAAAGACTAGAAAACTTGCTAAAGAACAAAAAAATAGTAAGCTGATCTGAAACAAAATATTTATTATGTGGCTAAACTCTTGCTACCAGAAACAACAAAAATCAAGAGGACATCTTGTCTGCCCAGATAAAGAGAGTAAAAGCTGTCAATTAAAAGCATAGAGTGGAGAGAATTTCCCCTAGGAATTTCAGTACTCATACAAAGGTTTTCTAGCTAAGAAAGTGAGGTATGACAAGCAGCGCATAGAACTTTAAATTCCCTAAGTAAGCCCAGGAATCTGAAGGACCCTTGGCCAATAGGTGGTGTAGTTGGACTTCTGTTAAGAACAAATGCATCTAGCATCTAGTATCTGGTAGTACACAAACCCAGTTAAGGTTCCAGTTTCCTTTCCTATTCACATGAATCAAATGTAAGCTTACAATCAAAGACTGCCAATAACCATAAGGAAATAAGTACCATAAGGGAGGCATCAGTAGATTTATACACCCCTAAAGACTTCAAATACTGGAACCATCTGATAATGGACATAAAATGTTTAATGTTTAAAGAAAAAAAAGAATGAACCACAGTAACAAGCAAGCAACAAGAGACTATCAAAAGTTTAATATGACAAAGAAAAACCTTTCAGAAATGAAGTATATAATTGGTGAAGTTAAAGTCAATGGACAAATTAAAAAGATGAGATGTAGAATAATTACTAAAATGAAACACAGATTTTTGAAATTACTCAGAATACATCACAGGAAAAACAGAATATAAAAAATATGGAGACACTTAAAAATAATAAAATTCAAGTAACAGTATATCATACTTACAACTAGAATCTCAGGACAGAAAAATGAAAATAAATAAGACACAATTTAGAAAAGATAATGGCTAACAATTTTTCAAAACCAAAGACATGAATTCACAAATAAAGGAAGCATAAACTATGCTAAGAAAAATAAAAATGCAAAATTCTAAAGAGAAACAAGAAAACCTAAAATGCAGTCAAGAGGGATAAGACAGAGCACCTACAGAGAAATGACTTTAGATATACAGCAGACTGACTACTCAGTAGCAATAGTAGCAGGAAAGTCAGAGCAATAATTAAAGAAAACTGTCACTCTACAGTTCCAAATACTCAAAACTACTTTTTCACAAAAGATGAAATAAAGACAATTGGAGAATTTTAAAAACACAGTTTACAATGAACAGATCCTAGAAAGAGAAATTTTCTAAAGAATATAGAAAACAATAAAGTATACAAGAAGGAAATCCTGAGATTCTAAAAACATTAAACAATAAATTAACAACTATCAAAAATCTAAATAAACACTATATTTTTAAAGATAGAAATAAAATATTGTATAAATAAATAAAATACATGTATCTCAGGAGAGGGTGATGAGAAATACAATATATCAAAACTACTTGGATGTAGGGAAAACAGTGCTCAGAGGGTAATTCAGAGCAATAATATCTATATTAAATGAAAGATAAAAATCTCAATCCTTAACCTGAATTTGGAAATGGAAATGGAATGGAAAATAAAGAGAAAGTTAAACTGAAATTCTGCAGAATGAGGTGAAAAGGACACTGGAACTCTGGTGGAGGGTGTTGTGTGAAATACAGAATGAGATACAATGTAAATATCTAAAAATGAATGTAGAATTGTGAATAAAAGAGATAATATTAATAAAAAGTAAATTAAAAAAGAGAACAGAAGGGAGATAAGCAAAAGTAACACTCAACAAATCTAAAAGTTGGTTCTTTGAAAAGACTGACAAAACTGACAAATCTTTAGCTAGAATGACAATTAAAAGAGAGAAGGTACAAATAACTAAAATTAGAAATGAAATTGGGGACACTACCAACCTTACAGAAATTAAAATTATAAGAGAATACTAAGAACAACTATTGTTCTTAGTATAACTATCTCTCTTTACAGAGCCATGGTCTTACACATAAAAAATACTAAGGAATCCACAAAAAAAAAAAAAAAAAATCAATTGGAGTGAATAAAGTCAAGAATGTTGCAGGATACAAAATCGACAAGCACAAATCATTTATATTTTTATATACTAGCAAAGAGTAACACAAAAATGAAATTAAGAAAATAATGCATTAACCTAGCATCAACAAGAATACTTGATTAAGTTACTTGATTAAGAAACAAGAAGGTTCAAGACCTGTACAATGAAATTTAAAATATTGCTGAAGAAAATAAATAAATAAATAAATGCCCATGGAACTGGAAGACAGGAATATTGTTAAAAATGGTGATACTACCCAAAGCAATCTACAGACTCATGCAATCTATAACTAAATTCCAATATCCATTTTTCAGTCACGGAGAAGTCAATACTAAAATTCATATGGAATTGCAACGGATCTGAATAGACAACTTTGAAAAAGAACAAAATTGGAAGACTCATTCTGTCTTCAAAACTTACTAAAACGCCTATAGTACTCAAAAGAATGTGGAACTAATATAAGGATAAACCTTTTATCAATTAACTAGAATTCAGAACCTAGAAATAAACTCATACATCTGTGATCAAATAAAGTTTAATGAAGGTGCTAAGAGTATTTAGGTGGGGGAATAAATAATTTCCCAACAAACAATGCTGGGACAAACTGGAAATCAACATACCAAAAAAAAAAAAAAAAAACTGAAGTGGAATCTCTACTTCACACTTAAAACACACACACATGCAGAGTAAAATAAATATTATCTCTATAGTCAGATGAAATTTTTCCACATTCTTCATAAATTGGTGTTAATTGGTAAGACTGAGTACATTTAAAAAATATGTATATATACAAAGCTTGGAAGCAAACAGATGTCCTTTAATAGATGAATAAACTGTGTTACATCCATACGATGAAATGTTATTCAGGGATAAAATGAAATACCCTATCAAGACAGAAGACAAAGAACCTTACATGCATACTGGTAAGTGAAAGCAGCCAGTCTGAAAAAGCTACATACTACGTGATTCTATATATATGGCATTACTAAAAAGGCAAAACTAGAGGTACACGTAACAATCAGTAGCTGGCAAGGCTGGTGATGTGGGGGTTAGGGAGGGATAAAACAATGAAGCAGTGGGGATTTTTTTATGGTGATGAAATAATTATGGTACCATAATGGTAGCTACATGACATTATACATCTGTCAAAATCCATAAAATTGTATAACATGTTGAAATTTAACTATGGACTTTAGTTCACAATAATGTATCAATATTGATTCACTAATTTTAAGAAACCTAATGCAAGACATTAATAAAAACTGCTGCAGGGGAGAGAAGGAAAATGAAGAGGGGATATGAAAATCCACATTGTCTACTAACTTTTTCTATAATTCTAAAGCTCTTCTAAAAAAGTAAAATCTTTAGTTTACAAAAAAGCAATTAGAATGATTGGGAAGTAAAGCCAGTAACAAACCACTGTATATAACTCCAAAATTAAATTGAAATTTTGGTTACATTATCAAACTCTGGAAAACGTTGCAGTTAGGGTACATAAGAAAACATTTTTTCATCAACTTTTAAAGTAAAAATGGAGAAGTCTTTTAGTAAAACTGCATAAAATAAGATGTTTTGTACTCATATGATATGAGCTTGAATGTCAACTTTATACTTGCTTATCAAATTAGCTAACTACACTGAGCTTTAGTTTGCTCATCTGCAAGTTAGGAATAATAGTGAATCTATCTTATAAGGTTGTTCTAAAGATTAAATAATGTATAGAAAGGGCTTGGACGGTTTCCTAGTTCACTGTCAGTGTTCAATAAATTATTTTAATTAACCAAAGATATACAAACTAAAGTCAAATTTTTAGCTATCTAGGTTAAATAAAACCCTTTGATTCTTAAGGGCAAAAATATGTTAAATACTAGTTATCTCACTGAAGTAATCAAAACTCATCTGGGTATAGTAAGAAGCTTCTAAAAATATCTTTCTATACTGTCTAGAAAAAGTACAAAAATTTTTATATTTTTAAATACCTAATAGGTCTGTTTCAATATAACAGCTTAAAAATTCACATATATCATAAATATAGTAGATAAAGACTATTAGGTCAATCTAAAATTGAAAATAAATCCAAACTGTTAACTTCTTTGAAGTTCAACTTTTAGTTCTTTAAAATGAGGTGTTGGAAGACCAAATTTGTACCTACCAGAGTGAAGGGGAAGAGGGTGGGCAAACTGAGTAACAGGAGTCAATTATATGGTGAAGGATGGAATTGGTTCATTGGTGGTAAACTTAATGCATTATATATAAATGTCCAGTTATAATGTACACTTTAAACATATATATTATTACAAGACAATTGCGATAATTTTTAAATAAAAAGAATCAGTGATTTCTAAGATTCCATCAACTTATACAATTTCATATATCTAATAGTTGATTCTCCAGGTGATTTTTAATCAACATTTTATACGCTTTATTGAAAGCTGACAACTGCAACAGTTAAATACAGTGACACCTTACAACTCCAGAAAACATGCACAGAAATATATGTATACACATACTATAGAGGTAATATGCAGAACCCCTTATTGGGAAATTCATCTCATAAGTAGAACTAATCATTTCTCAAAGTATTCAACCAGCTCAGTCAAGACTTCAGAGAACAAGGACTTACGGATTTCAGATTACACAAAGTGACTAACGGTGCCAGATTCTTTAAGTGTAGTTTTCAAGTAGCATTTTTTAATGTAGTTAAGTATATAAAAGACACTCCACAACTCTTTAAAGTCAATGAAACATCTAGATTTCAATCTGTAAAAATCCATATTTTTAAAATTCATTTAACTATTGTTAATTGGCTGACTTCCAATGTATACTGAGCAGAAAAATAAAAGAACTCTATTCAAAGGGAAAACTTTTATAAATTTAGGTCTCATTTAAAATAAAGACCTACTTATAGACTTACTAAAACTGAAATAATTGTTGTCAAGAATACAATTTAGGCACTCTGGCTTATACTATACTGTTAAGGTGCAGACCATATAAAAGCCCTACGACATGGGTTCAAAACCTAGGGCTGGAGGTTAAAAAAAAAAAAAGAATACTATATAATTTCTTAATGTATATGACATTTAAATAGTCACTGCTTAAAAAATGATTAATAAATATTTTTGAGAACTGTATATTTTTATTTTTAATATAAACACTACTATGATAGAATAAAGATGAATGTTTTTTCCAAAGAAAAGGCACAGGCAGGCATGAAGGTGAGTAGACAGGCAAGCAGGGAGAGAGGAGGAAAAAGCTTTTTATTTTATTTTCATTTAGTTGTTCACATTGGTTGTTCATCCCCAAACCCAGAATGCAAACCAGGGACCTTGGTATATATGTGGACTGTACTCCTCTGGAGGCAGCTGACCAAACCACTACTCCACCAGGTTACACTGAATAAATATGAATTTGTCAAAGTTATAAACTACTTTGATGCTTTTATGCTTAATATTTATTAGATAAAATAATCACTATACTATCTGCAATGTATGACTTATTACCATTTTACACAAAAGAAAACTGAGGCTCACCGCTTTGAGCATTAATAATAATAAAGCACTACGCTAAGTGCTTGACATAGGTCAATTTTATTTAATCCTTTCAGGAACATTATGAATCAGCTACTTGTTCTAATTTACATGTAAGGAAATATTCAGTAACTCTTCCAAGATACAAAAATCCTAAGTGACTGAGCAAGGACTTAAACCTATGTGTATTCCTTACTGAAATAGGAACTTTTTCAAGGTAATGAAGCTTCCTCCATTAGTCATAGATTCAAATTTTTTTTTGATAAACAAATTAAAGATGTTCAAAGTTCTTTGTTTCTTTTTCTTCTCAACTTTTCCCGGCTGAAATTTAATTAGGGTCAGGACCTAACACACAAAAGCCCTCCTGTCAAGCAATCTAAAGATCTCTGACCCCATGCAAAAACTAGAACACTATGCAAGCAGGCACTGCAGACACTGAAAAACATTATATAACTATATTCAAAACCGAGGCCTGAGAAGAAGAGGTAAAAAGTGCAAGTAGCTTAGGTTAAAGAATTCCAAAAACTTATTCCCAGTTTCCTAATAGGTGTCCTGATCTCACTACAAAGTATCCTTAACAAGCCAAATTTCTTTTCATTGTATTTACTTTCTCATACATACCTGAAATTTCATCAATGGAATTTTCACTGGGGTTAATAAGCATTTTCTCTTTAAAAGAACAAACTCTAGAAAGCATTGGTCATTAACAAATTTGTGTACATTTATAGTTCTCTTCCTTTAAGTTAAAAACAGCTACCCTGAAGTTGAATTTAGAAATGAAAAAGCAAATATATTTACTTACAATTAAGTGCACTGAACCTTAAATAAAACGTCATAGGCAAACACTTAGCACAGTGCTTTATTATGGTCAGTGCTCAATAAATGATAACATCTGAGCACTAAGCTAGATGTTATAGTGAAAATGGAGGGCAGGATGAATGTGCCTAGGAAGTGCACTAACGTAAGGATGGTGATGATGCTGACAGAGGAAGACAGTCAAACATAAACTATCTACTTCAGAACGTGGCCTGGGCTGGGATTGTGCCAATGGAAGAAATATAACTTACTTATCTACTGTCTTGTAGGAACTAAAAACTCAAAATTCTCATCTCAGTAGATACTATGGGTACATGGGTTAAATGAGCTTATGTAGTTACACTGGGAATAGCACTTAATGTAGTTTCTATATGGAAAAGTGGGTTTCATTATTCTACCAACTTAATGTGCTGTTTTGATGGAGATACAAAGTACATTTTGAAATTACAATATTTTACAAAAGTAATTTAAATGCAGTGAAAACAAATGTGTTTCTCCTTCCCCTAAAATTTTCATCAATTTGTATTATCCTCATCAATTCTGACAACTGCAGGATGACTAAAAATACCCAATTTTCTCATCTAATCTCAATGTCAGTACATGCTATAAATTACTACCCCTAACTTTCAGCAAACTAAGTCAAAGTAAAGTTTTTAAGAATGAAGATATTAATATTAAATAGTTAGGTATAAAATGTTCTTTCTCAACTGGTAAACCATAAACAGAATAAATTACCTACATACAAAGTATAATTTGATTTCTTCATTAATATGTAATAATAGACAATGTTTAACTTTTATAGAGCTGTTACTTTCAATTAGTTAAAATAAAATTACCTTCAGATAGCAGCCCAAGTTTAAATTCCAGGTCTCAAGCATTCTACAACCCCCAGAAATGACCCCTTTCTTGTCCACTGAAGTTCTTCCTTTTGGGGGCACTAAATCATGATAGTTGTAGCTTCATTTATGTGAAAGCTATCATTTTATCTTCATAGCAGCTTTTTTTTTTCTGTAATGAGAAGGTATTCAATGCATATTTTATTTTCCTACACATAAAAAAACACCATTTTTGTTAGGCAGTTTTTATTGTAAAGCAGCCACTACCAGCCTGGTATAGAAGAACTGTTAACTGACTTGTTTGAAGAGCGCTAAAGTCGAGGACTACCTTTGCAGGTAACTGCATGTTTTCTGGGGGTGATAACCTCTCTGTATCAGTTTCCTTATCTAAAATTAGGGTTTTGTTTCAACTATTACATTCCATACTACTAAAACAAAAGACCTTCAAAGCAAATTATACAATGAATATGTTATTAATATTTTAATAAGGCATCTTTTGGAGCCATAGAAACTTGAGAATAAAAGCTCCCCTCCTCATACCTGAAAACATTCTGGAATTGATGTGACAAAGTTATTTATTAAGCAAGTAGTATTGGAATTAGGGATTAGATAAAGTGAACAAAAAAAAGGATAAAGTGTTAACTAGATAGTTTAGCAAGGATTGATCTTCAAAAAACACACTGAGGCATAAAATTTGCTGGCAAATTGATTTCTAGAATGTTTCATATCACATTAAAGAATGGATTTTATCTTATATTAAAAGTAAAGATTAGGAAGAAACAAATTAGAAATTTGATGTTTTTTATACATAGGAAAATGTTTTATATTTTTATACATATTGAACGTATGGCAGAGAGAGACTATTCAGATTGTAGGCATTCGCATCTCCATGGCCTCTGCTAATCTGATTTTATTCAATAGCATTACTACTTACTCAAAACTTTAGAGGTTGCAATTTCTAAAAACACTGTATTAACATCTGATTATTTTGTTGTCGAGTTCCCCCTATAGGCTTCTGTGTAAATTTACTCATTAAAAAATAATCTGAGAATTCCCAAACAGAAAAACTACAAGATGAGGCAACTTCAAATATAGTCTTAGTAGGTAAGTTGGTTAGATCTAAAGGATTTTAAAAGAGTCAATATTTGTATCAAACTTATTTCAATAAAAATACTGTTCAGAAATACTTCAGAAAATAAAATTTCCCATTTTTATCATAAGTAAATGACATGTTCCTTTATAATATATATAAAAATACTATGAATGGGTGGTGTCAAGTACTAAATCAAGACCCTATTTCACAAATACGTTAGAGGATTTCATTTTTTTATGAGTTTTGAAAGCATGTATAAAAACTTAAATTGTGTGCAAATATACATAAACAATAACCTATTTAACTTTTCACTTTACAGTGGAAAAATATTTAAGGCTAATGTTCATAATGTCTTTTACCTAAAGTTTGCCCTATTAACTTCCCTGTCATCTGTTTCTACCCATACTTTACCCTGTACACATACACCTCATCTTAACCTCTTTGTCTCTTGAGAGGTTTAAAATTATTTCACATAATTCTCACAATGACTCTGAAGTGTATCTTATCATCTCTATAGATAAGATAAAGCAAAGCTGCCAAGTAACTTGCTTAAGATCACAGAGCACATATTAGCTCAGATTCAAAACTAAGAACAAAAAACAGACTGCCAAGTACATTCAGTCACTATAGGATATCAAATCATGTCATCAAACCTATAATAAAAAGAAATACATTTTCCAAGTGTCATTGTCCAGAGGACAACAGTAAATGAATCAAGAAGGAAATCATTTTTAACTTTTAAAGATTTTAACTGATATACTATTAATATTAAAAAAAATTACCTGAAAAAGAACCTATATGGAGATTTTTTTCAGGTTCTGTGAATTTTAACTCAAACAATTTTACCAGTGACACACACTTAATGGAGAATGAAGTTGAAAACTGCCAAATTTCTTTCCACTCCTATCAAATTCAGAAAATACGAACTAAATGGCCAGACTTCAGTTAAGAAAGTGTTCTAAGTGTCAGTGGTCTAACTTACTTAAGGTATATATTTCTCACCAGTATTATTGGTTCACGGTGGAAAAGCTTCTAATTAAACTGACATCTAAATAATAATGATGGTAATGATAGTTAACATTTACTGTGCCGTTTTAATTCTTATAACTGACCAAAGTGTGCCACGCAGAGGTTAGTTAATAAGCAGCTGAGGTAGAATTTAGAAGTCAGGCATTTGGATTCCCAGCGCCCGCATTTTTTAGAGTAAATGGATAATCGTCTAAAAGTCTAATAAAAGTCTAATAAAAGATAATTTTTCGCTTACAGTTGTTTCAATTATTTCTCGAATGCTCTAGGGTTGATTTACTTAACAGTTGTCTACATAAAAGTAGTACATCTTAAAGCAACGTAAAAAAGCAAAGTTTCAGATGTCTTCACTGGTCCACACACCGCTCTGCCCATACATTGTGCAATGCAGTTCTGCCTGATTCTAAACTCTTGAAGGGCCCATCTTGAAGCTTTTCTGACGAACGCCTTTAATAGACTCAGATATCTGGATAGTAGGTCTCCATTCACCCTCCCTCAGAAAAACAACTAAATTCAACTAGAACAATTCTCGGGATCACTGATAGTAAGACACAGGCATTTGGGGTAACCTCGAGACAAAAGTACATTTAAAAAAATGGAAGAATGGACGGGTGCCTTTCACTTTCTATATATAATATGCAAAGGGGCTCATAAAGAAGGCAGGAGGGGGGAACCCTAAGAAGCAAGATGACGGACAGCGCTAAGGACCAGAAACTGAGCGCGCCCACCCAGCGGTCCGGTGCTTTCTGCATTGGCGGCGCTTCCTCGAGCTCCGCAACCCTCAAGATACCTAACCTCCACCTAGTCCAGCCAGTCTCCCTGGGGTCCGCGAGCCCCGTCCCGGGTCGAGGGTAGTAGGCCTTGCCGTACAGGGCACCGAAAAGGCCCAGAGGCCCGGCAAGGAAGGCCGCCAGGGACCAGCTACGGCGGGGGCGGGGGCCGGCGGTTGCCCAGGGACCCGGCGGGTCAGGAGGTGACGGGAGGAGGAGGCAGAAGGGAGAGAGGGGGCTGGGAGGCAGCGTCCGGTCCGTCAGTGCAGACAGCTTTGTCAAACCTCCGCCTCCCCAGGTCCAGCCGCCACCGGGCGCCCTGCAGGACGAGTAGGGAAGTCCACAAAGTACGGGAGCAGAAGGGAGAAAATTCAAAACGAGTCTACTCAACCTCGTCTTGGCTCCGAGGCCCCGCCATGGAGACCCGCACAGTGCGCAGGCGCACCCTCCCGAGCGCGCGCAGCAACGTGCCCTGAGATAAGACCACTAGCAGCCTCCGTCATGTTTCCCTTTTGGTGCGTTCCTTTATTATTTATATTAGTTTGTTTTTATTTTTTGGATTCCTGTCTCTCACCTGGATCTTAAAGCCTGATGGTAGAATCCAAAACAGGTCAAAAATCTCGGTAGAGGTTTTGATTGGGATTACGCGTGAGAAAAGAAACCCGGAAAGGCTTTAGTAAATAAAAGGGAAGGCAGAGGAAATGGAAAGACATTTGGCTGCAGTCTGGAAGGTTTCATGTAAATACGATAACCTGAGGGTAGCGTGGAAGGGGAAATGGACTACAATTCCCAAATGCCACAGGGTCTGAGAGCGGTGCTTTCTGGGTATTATATCCAGGAGGTGTGTTTGAACCTGCGGATCGAAGGCAGGCTCTAACGCTTGAAAAAAAGGCCGGGGGGGGGCGGGGGGGAGAAGCCGCGGATTCGATTTGGACTTTTCCTTCTGTTCACAATCATCTGTAGGCCTACGTATATTGAAAGAAATTTTAATAAAATTAAAGGGACACGCCGCCTTTAAAACTCTGCTTAGTAAATCGACGATGCTTAAATCTAGGAATAGGTAGTTGATGTTTGTGGGCTGAGCCATGTGAAAAAGCAGCCTCGTGGTTCCTCCTGGCTGTGCAGGCGGGTGGGAAGAAAGCGGAAGTTTTGTCTTCGACTCAGCTTCTCCTTGTCCTCTGCAATCCAATTTTGATGGTACCTCTTTTTGTACTTCTCAGAGACCAGAGCACGTATTGTTGATTGCGCCATACGTTTTTGTAGCCGAGTCTTACGTGTTTTCTTCGCCATGGCCCAGCTCCAGACACGCTTCTTCACCGACAACAAGAAGTAAGTAAGCGCCTCTATTTTGATCCTTTCTAAGGACCCTGTCGGTATGACCTTGTGGAACCTGGTCGTCTATGCCTTCTTTACACACACGCGCGCTTCTTGAACGAAGCACATTATGTAATTTAACAGTGGATCAGGTAATTACAGGCAATCTGCTACTAATGTTTCAGTAATGATTTTTTAAACCAGGCTAGAAAGGAGCTCTGAATAGGGAGTCCGTAGATCTGGTTTTTGTTAAGAGGGTGAAGTCACTTAACTTACAGATTTGTGTTATCTGCGTACCTATACACATACACGTTATGTATCGCTCTACAAGTGGGTGTTTATGTGCTTATGCATGCATGTACATATAGTTTTACCAACGGCCCCCGGATCTTTTAGCATTCATTTGAAACCTAATTACTCAGCTTTGTGGTTTTAACTATTTAACAATTAACTATTTGTTCTGTTAACAAACTGTTATCAGCCCTAAGTCAGAAAACTCCCATCTCAATTAAGATTATCTCTTTGAATCTGTGTTTGTAGTTTTATGAATTGACCTGGTAAATCATCTTCACTCCTCTGTATTGCTGCTTACAGTATACATAAATTGTATTATCGATGGATGTGAATATATATACTTAGCCTAAAGACTTCTTAAGGAATGTAGTAAAACTATAGCATGACCACTATATTTTTTTTCTAGTTGAAGTTTTTGAGATATTTCATGATTGACTGAAAGTTTAAAAAATAATAGACCACTTATTTTAACCTCTGAGATAAATTAATGTCATGTATATATGTGCATGGATTTATATATTTAGATTCTTCAAGAACAAAACCTAGAAATTAAAGGTCTTGTTTCTTCTTTTCATGCAATGTATTATTTGGTCAAAATGAGAGGGAAAATAGTTTTATTCACATATATGTATATAATTTGCATTCCCTTTTATATGTTATATATAACATACATAAAGATTACATATATGCATAATATATGTTGTTTATGAATTATACTACTTTTCCTCCCATTTCATTGATCAAGTAAGTGAAAGGAAGTACCAAATTTTTTTGATTTCTAGATTTTGTTACCTTTGGGAGAATCTAAATAACTGCTTGCCTTTTTTGACATGGTAAAAATTTTACTATAACCAAAATAATCCAGTAGAATCAGCTTCACTCCCAAACTTGCTTGGAAGAAGCAGAATCTCAGACTCCACCTCATGCCTGATAATTTAGAATCTACATTTTAACAAGTTCCATAGCTCACTGCCTTCTCTACCCCTTCTCACTGCCTTTCCTGCCATTGTGGCAAAAAAAAGAGACTTATTGTAGCATGTCTTAACCTATCCTGTAGAGTCTTAACATCTTTTGAAGCTTTTCCATTCCTCACAACTACAGCCTTAATTAAGACCTATGGAGACTTTTACTTGATAACAACTTTATTGAGATGTCATTCATATACAGTAGAATTTGCACATGTGAAGTGTCCAATTCAGTAGTTTTAAGACTATGCACATAAATTGTACAACCATCATTATAGTCAATGTTAGAGCATTTTTTAATCACCCTCTAGTTTTCCTGCGCCCTCTGCCAGTCCTTCTAATCCCCTCCAGTTCAAGGCAACCACAAATTGCTTTCTGTCTCTGTGTATTTGTCTGTTCAGGACATTGCATATAAATGGAATTACAGTTGATCCTTGAACAGCTCAGGAGTATGAGATGATGACCCCCTTCTCATAGTTGAAAATCTATAGATAACTTTTTACTCTCCCAAAACTTAGCTACTGATAGCTTGCTGCTGTTTTACTCATAACATAAAGTCGATTACCATATATGTTACATGTATTATACTGTATCTTTGCTATACGCTATAGAAAAGGAAATGTTAATCATATGGAACAGAATTTATGTTTATAGACTATACTGTATTTATCAATAGTGTTAGTTTACATTATCTGTTTACAAGAAAAGCCACCTCTAAGTGGATCCACACAGTTCAAACCCATGTTTAAGGGTCAATTGTATAATATGTAATCTTGTTACTGGATTTTTTTCACTTAATATGATGTTTTTGAAGTTCATTCATATTGTACTTCATTCCATTTTTATGACTAAATACCATTCCATTGTATGGATATACTACTTCTGTTTTATTCATCAATTGATGGACATTTGAGTTATTTCCATATTTCAGCTATTATGAATAGTGGTGATGTGAATGTTCCTTTGAAAGTTCTTGTGTGACCAGATATTTTCATTTCTCTTGGATATATACTAAGGAGTCTCCACCAAGTATGAGTATATGTTTAACTTTTTGAGGAATGGTCAGATTTTTCCAGGGCAGTTACAGCATTTTACAGTTTCATCAGCTATAAAAGTTCAAATTTTACCACATCTTCATCAACCCTTTTTGTTATTGCCATCTTAGAGAGCTACTGGATAGGAAATGGTTTGATTTTCAGTTCTTTGGTGACTAATGATGTTGAGCCTCTGATTTTCATGTGCCTGTTAGTCATATGTATATCTTACATAGAGAAATGTCTGTTTTGATCATTTGTCCATTTAAAAAATCAGGTTTTCTTTTTATTGATCTATTATTTAAATGGAGAGAGAGAGAGAGAGAGAGAGAGAGAGAGAGAGAGAGAGAGAGAGAGAGAGAGAGAGAGATAAGTTCAAGTGCAAGTATTTTCTCCCATTCTTCCTCATAAATGAGCTTCCTAATCTCCCTCCTGTCATGTGTTCATTTAATCCAGTATCCACAGTGCTGCCAAGAAAGATCTAACTAAACAAATACTCTGATAATGTTATTCTTTAACTTGGCTTCCTCCTTCACAGTATATATACCACTCCATGCACATCAGGCTTTTAACCCTTTCTGAGAAGAGTGACCACATCTTAATTCATTTGTGTTAAACCCATGTAGCAAAATGTCAGGCATATATTAGATACCCCATAAATGTTTGCTGAATGAATAAATGAACATTTATTGTAATATCTGTAGACTTGATCTTGACATATCACTTCTTTTTCTATAGATACGCAGTAGACGATGTTCCCTTCTCAATCCCTGCAGCCTCTGAAATTGCTGACCTTAGTAATCTCATCAATAAATTGCTGGAGGCCAAAAATGGTGGGTATATAATACTCTGAAAATCTAGGAGAGAGCACAGTGCCACTAACTACACTAAAAAACAGCACATTTTTATTTACTTTTGGGGTCCTTATTTTATAATACTATATTTATTTTATATTGGTAACATTTATAAATTATATGGATTTCCCTGCTCCATTGATACTTCGAAAAAATGCTTTAAAAGAATAAAATACTTCTCCTCTCCCTTCCTTCCTGTGTGTACCTTTCCTAAAAAAAAATAAAATAAATTTAGAAATAAAAGTTTTCAGAAAAAAATTATTTCAGTTTGATCTGCTTTTAGGAAATGCGGAGGTAAAGTGGTTGAGATTTAAGAATAAAGACTTTAGTACAGTAGTTGTGAGGTAGAGATAATCAAGATGTAATGGTCAAAGGAGACCTGGGTTGATTGGCATGAAACAAGCCTCTTGCTGCTTAGATCTACTTCCTGCACTTCTATGAAGCATAATGACAATAATAGCATTTGAGTGTTTATTTTATATAATAACAAATGCAGTATTAATACTGGTATTTAAAGTACTTAGACTCATAAAAATTTAATGGATAAAATATTTGTAAATATGGAAGACTATGAAGTAAAATATTTATAAAGTATTAAACATCCTATTGTACTAATATAAATATAAATTATTAGACCATAAAATAATATGAACAATGGATACAAAAATATTGATAAAACAAGATTTGCCATAAGTTGATAATTGTTGATGGTGGGTGATAGTAGGAAGATATATTATTCTTCACTTTATTGCATACGTTTGAAATTTTCTATAATAGTGTTTTTAACTAGTAAATCAGTGCATGAAATAGAAATTTTAAACATGAAAAATTGAAAGTAACAAAGTGTGATCTTTAAAAAAAATTGTCAGTGGATTTACCATTTAGAGGCAAGTATATTTTTACCTTGCAAATATTTCCATTGCTTCCACGTTCTTTTGATTCTACCTTAGTTGGAGAAACTGGGGAGGTGAGAGTTATAACTAATGCCTGATATTTCCCCTTCTTCATCTTCAGATAATCCCAAATTTTTTTTTTAAGTTTGAGATGATGTTTTGAACAACTTTTTCAAGGTGAGAGAACAAAGTCTACAGTCTATTAATTGCTGTGGTTCTTGATTCAGAAATATTCACGCAGCATTTCCTATCATTCTGTGTCTTTCATCCTGGATGTATAGAGATTCTTTACTTTCATAAGTTTCAAAACTCACATGTTCTAGTTGTTGAAAATGTCTTTGAAATAGCATAAGGATTTTTCTTGCCATAGAAGCTTTATAATACCAATATATGGTGGTTTATTATTACCTAAATAATTGTATTTCTCTAAATTTATAGAACAATTACTGGTTTGTTTTCATATATTAAATAATAGTCATTGCTCTTTAGTTGAAGATGCAAATGATCCAGATTATTTTTAAGTAACAAATAATCCAAAAAAGTCTAAGTTGCGGCACCATTGAATTATGTTTTTCTTTTTTATTATTACTATTTATATTAATTTTTTTCTTCCTTGGCCCAGGTCCTTGGACTTTACATGGCTTGCTCCTTAGCCACTCATGCCACCTGAGCCACAAGGGGACACCTAATATGAATTTGAGATTTTCAGTTTCATACTTCACCAAATACATGAGATACCACACCCACCACCAGATTTCAAATGTCTTTCACCAATTTAACCATTACCCTTTGCTCTTATGCTTCACCCTCTTCCACTCAAGTCTGTTGTCAGAGTCTCAGGATTACTTTTTGATTTTATGGTTCTGTTCATTTGATTTGTTTCTTTTTATTTCACCTATGAGTGAGCTTATCTGGTATTTTTCCTTCTGACTGATTTTCTTAGCTTAATCCCTCAGTGATCAAATTCTTTCAGTAGAATTATACCTAAGATGCAGAAAGAATGAAGAAATGTTAGCATTTTTAACCTAAAGTGAAATCATGGATTTAAGTGGTGGTTATTAATAACCACAACAGACTGATATAATCTGATCCCAGAGGTGAATCTTAACACAAAGGAGACAGAAAATAATATATTTCCTGATGTAATATAATAATACACAATACTATATTTAAATATTCTTCCCTACCCTCCAAAAAAGAACAGATTAGTGTGCCTTTGTGATTGAGATAACCAGGTATGGACCACGTGAAGCCCGAGGACTTGGTTCTTGATACAGGGTCTGAGGTTGGGGGGGGTACCAAAAATGAATAAATAAAAAATAAATGCAAAATGCTTTTTTCTCCTCCCTCCCTCCTTTCCTCCCCCTCCCCCTTTCTTCCCTCTCTCTTCCTCTCCTCACTTCCTCTCTCTCCCCCTCCCTCCCTCTCTCCCTCTCCCTTCTTTTTAAAAAATTTAAAAAAGCAAACCTGAAATCTAAGTAAGCACTTTTATCTGCCAAATGTACAGAAAGTATTAGTTAGGAAGGGACATGTTAAGGAACACTTTGGAGATGCAATCAATCACACCCAAAATGTAGGCTATAAGACAGATGACCTAGTTTCTTCAATAAATAAATAGCATGGGTAAGTAGAGGAGGAGCTGTTACAGATTGAGTAAAACATGTCAATTAAATGTAATATGTAGATTTTAGATGCTAAGTCTAAAAATTTCTTTATAAAGCATTTATGAAATAAGGAAATATAAACATTGACTATTAGATATTAAATGGAATAATTATCAATATTTTTTCAACTGTGACTTTAAGGAAGAGAGAGGAGGAAGAAGTGCTTTTTTGAAGGAAAGAAGGCTGCAGTCTTGTGTCTCTAACCAGTCCTTGGCCTTTACATGGTCCATGCCCCAACTATAGACTTAGCGCTTAAGCCCCAAGGGCACACCATTGTCACTTTTTTTTTAACTTAAGTTCTCATATGTTTGAAATACATCTTAAAGCATTTTATACATTTAATGGTAACATTTCTGAAGTTTGTTTTAAAATAAACTATCGGGAAAGTGGAAGGCAGAGTCTAGATCATTGTCCACAAGTTGGTAACGGTATGTGATGGAGGCACACCGTGGTGGCTTAGCAGTTAAGTCTATGGCCTCTGACTATGTAGTCCACATCTATCCCAAGGACCCAGGTTTGTGACCCAGGACCTGGGGGAACAACAAAGCTGGACAACTAAATAAAAAAAAAATATTTCTTTCTCCTCTTCCTGCCTGCCTACTTGCCTTTATTCCTACATGCACCTTTCCTTTAGGGAAAAAATAAAATTAAGTGTGATAGAGACGGGTTTTGTCATTCTATTTTATATATGTTTGAAATTTTCCATAAAATAAAAGATTTTTTAAACTTTGGCATGGTAACACTAACAACAACAAAAAAATTATAAAAATAGAACTTTTCATTTTTCCCCCCTTTGGACCCTGGGTCTTTGGGCTTTACACGGACTGCACCTTAACTACTTGGACCACAGAGGTGCACCACTATTTCTATTCTTGCAAATTATGTAGTAATCGAGAATACAAGACTTGATTGTACCATGGGGAAATTCTGGAGAAACTCAAGAGGCCACAGTGGGATAATAGGCACCTGTTTGTTTTTGGGATTTCTCATATACCTCTGCCAATACAACTTCAGGTCCTAAGAATGATAATTTTATTATGTATTTTCTTAGAGTTGCACAAACATGTGGAGTTTGATTTCCTCATCAAGGGCCAATTTCTGCGAATGCCCTTGGTCAAACACATGGAATTGGAAAACATATCATCAGTAAGTTCAAATGATTTTCTATTTTCCTTAAGGTATAAACAGATAATGTAGGTAAACTCCTTTTAGAATCCTACCAACCTGATATCTGCAGCAACCAAGATCCTTTTGATTATTGCTTTTCCCTAGATATTTGAACTTGATTTTGCACAGATTAAGTTTTCTCTTGTGGAGTATGCTATTCAAGAAATGCAGATGAATAAACATAGAAAGGTACCTTCATATTTGTGGGAAGAATTGGCAAGAAATGGAATGAAAACTAAAGGTATAATACTAATACAAGTGTACAAAATGATTGGCTATTTTGTACACCTGTAACTCAAAACCTAAGATTATTGTGCTATATAGTGATTTCTCCCCTTCCTCTAGTTTTCAAACTTACTTTAATAATTGCCTTTATGTTTTAACATATAACTTTTATAACTTTGAGGCAATCTTTAGAACTGTGGTTAAATCTAGATAAAATCTACTATTTTAACTGTTTTTAAATGTACAATCCAGTGGCATTAAGTACATTCACAATGTCATGCAATCATCACCATTATACTTTTCCAAAACTTTTCCATTGTCCTAAATAGCTCTGTACCCATTATACAATATTTTTTATTTTTATAATTTAAAGTTTCTTACATTTTTCTTCTTTAACATAAGTTTTCCAAACTTGTTGATATTACTCTTCGCTTACTATTCATTGAAATAGTTTTCACCTTTTGTATGGCTCCAAGTTTTCTGGTTATGAGGGGACTGAAATGAAAGAACTATATTAACCTTCATAAAGCACTACTTTAAAATTGCACCATCTGATTGGTTGTGGGTTTCTCTGACTAGGAAGAAGTTGTGGAACTAGAATATGTGGAGAAGTACACTGCACCTCAGCCAGAGCAATGCTTGTTCCATGACGACTGGATCAGTTCAATCGAAGGGGCAGAGGAATGGTATTACCAGATAACTTTTTCTATCCATTTTCTTATGCCACTTCCGACTGTCTTTCAAGTGCACTATGAATATTTTTCTCTGATTTTCTGTTGTTGTAAAGGTAATTTTGTGACATGTATACCAAATAGGTTTTCTTTTCTGTCTCAAGATATTGTAGTGACATTTGTCTTCTGAGTAGGTCAAGTGTCTTAGAGCATTTAATGTATTTGAGAATGCTGCTTTTAAGGTCAAGGATACAGTTCGTTTCATAGAGGTGAGGGAAAGCCTTTTATAGTGACAGACTCCTATCCTACTGCCATGAAGATGCAGATCATGCTATTTTAGGGCTAAGAAGGGCAGATCAGAATTAAGGAGATATGGATGACTCACAGCTAATCCTCAGTGGCCGTTCTGGTAGAAAATAACTTGAGTGGATCATAGTAGGGAATTACCTTCAAAGAATGGCTCCCTGGTTTTATTGCACAAAGTTATTTGTTTAATGGTTTTCATGGTTAAATACAAAGGACTTTTATGCTTTGCAAGCAGTTTTCTTAGCTTTCCTGAGACTCGTAGTGTTTACAGTAACAGTGAAAATGAAATCAGAATTTGTCATTAAGTGTAATATCTTCTGATCTATTCCATTGTGTTTTCAAATTTTAACCTTCATAGTAGAGTTTAAAAGTATAATCTTCAAGGTTTACTTTGTCGTTGCCTTAGAAATAGAATTGATTTTATTTAGAGCTTGAAAAGGCTGCTTTTTGTATTTCCTGAGATTTTTTTTCCTCTTATAGGATCTTGACTGGTTCTTATGATAAGACTTCTCGGATCTGGTCTTTGGAAGGAAAGTCAATAATGACAATTGTGGGACATACAGACGTTGTCAAAGATGTGGCCTGGGTGAAGAAAGGTTAGGACTCTTTGCCTCAAGTAAGAGAAATTCTGGACAGGGAATTGGAAATAAGCTGTTTTTAGTACAGGGGCAGAACGGTGAGGAGGTAGGAAATACTTCATGCTCGGGTATTGTGATCTATCAAAAATAAAGGATTTAAGAAGTAAAGGATTATATAAAACATACATTACTAAATTATATAAAACCATACATTACTGGACATGAATCCTTACTAAAATTCTGTCAGATAATAAACATTTCATATTCACTGTGTTAAACTCATATTTTTATATATTTTTAAAGAATCTTCCCTTTATACTGTAAGTTAGCTTCTTTTCAAAGGTGGCCATGTGAGCTTTTATCTTTAGCATTTTTCTCAGCAACAAAAAATTCCATTTTGGTTTCAGAACATGAAGTATTTAAATTTTTTATACTAGTTTGGTATTCTTATATTCTTTCTTCAGATAGTTTGTCTTGCCTCCTACTGAGTGCTTCCATGGATCAGACTATTCTCCTGTGGGAGTGGAATGTAGAGAGAAATAAAGCGAAGGCCCTCCACTGCTGCAGAGGTCATGCTGGAAGTGTAGATTCCATAGCTGTTGATAGCACGGGAACTAAGGTAAGTAACTAGTATGTTACTAGTACTGTGGTGAATACAATTTGAGCTTAGGCAAGCAACTTTTTCCTAAATATATTCATTGTGTGATTGTCCTACCTTCTTAACAATTGGTGTCTAAATATGATTTAAAACCAAAAGTAAATTCTCATATAATAAGCTATACTGAGATTTACTTCTTCAGTTTGGGTATCTTTGTTTTTAAATCTTATTTAAATTGTAGAACTCTTAACAAATCACATAAATAAACAATTTAAGCTTGTTAAATCACAGTAATTGGATTTTTAATTTTTTTAAGAGGAAAGAAGCAATTAGGAATGAAGGCAAGCAGGCAGGCAGGAAGGCAGGAAGGAAAAGAGGAGGAAAACACACACGTTGGTGGCCTAATGGTTTAAACCAGGCACAATTCATATATATCTCAGAGTCCCTGGTTTAAGACCTGGTACCAGGGAAACAAGCAGCGATAAAAAACTGACTAAAATACAGTGCTTCTTCCTGCCTGCCTGTATCTTTCCTTTAAAAAAAAAAAAAAGAGAGGAGAGGAAGAAGCAGTTTTTATTATTTGTTCATTTTGTTTGTCTCCCCTCCACCACTGGCCTGGGTATCAGTTCTCTGCAGCCGCCGATAACCCCTGAGCCACCGGGGTACACCAGTAATCAATATTTTAAGTCTTTCAGCTACTCAGTGTTGTCATCAGTTGAAAATGTCTAGTTAGAACAAAGGGAATGGAGGCTTGAGTGTGGCTAACGCACCATCTTCCTCTTTTGTCTCTGCACGTTGGCTTTATTTCCTTTCACCTCAAATTGGCTTTCTCTTCATGGCAGTAAAACCTGGACTTATTTCCCAGGTTTTATATCCTATGCCATCTGTTCCTGGGGGGAAAAAAACTCTTCAACTCTTTGAATATTAGTTTTCCCCAAAAAGAGGAAGTTCTGTTATCCACCTTTTCTAAGCAGCTGTGCTTAGGGTAAGAATAATAAGAATGGTAGCCTCTTCATTTGCCATGCAAACAAAAAAAAAAATGGTTTCCAGGAGACTGAGAAACCAGGCAGATGATATCTTAGTAGTAAGGATTTCAGAGCAAAATAAAGGTTTTAAGTTATATAGAAAAAACAAAACAACATAACACTGATTATATCAAACATTCTTTTCCCCTTCATATATTTATATCTGTTTAGTTTTGCAGTGGCTCCTGGGATAAGATGCTAAAGATCTGGTCTACAGGTAAATATTTCTTTTACTTTGGTCTATGAATGTTTCAAGAATTTTAGTGAAAGAACTTTTAAACCTGCATTTTGCCATAAAAATCAGTCAGTTTTTTTAGGACACAAAGAAGCATAGTACAAAGAAAAATTTACATAATTCCTTTGTGTTTCAAAAAGAGAAAGGAAGGCAAGCAGGCAGCAGGCAGGGAGAGAGAGGAGGAAGAAGCATTCTATTTTATTTTTAAGTTGTTCCCTGCAGACTGCAAGCCCATGTCCTTGGGCTGTATATGGACTGTCCACAAGTGTGGGCTCAACACCTGAGCCCCCGGGGTACATGTCAAGTTTTTTTACCTCTTCCTGTTATTTATCAGACAATGTCACTGTATTGCCAGTATATTTGGCGCTGTGGGACATAACTGTCTTAGTTGTCAGTTCCCTTAATTAGGAACATGGGAAAATTATAAAATACCTCTGAGTCATTTTGATATACTTTTCTGTTAGAAAATTTCTTAAACTGGTTTACTTTAAAAGAAAAATAAAATCTTTTAATAAGTTTTGCCAAACTTCATTTTCTTACTTGGAAAGATTAAAAGGAACAAATTGAGAGGAGGAGGGGGAGGAGGAAGGTCTCAAGAGTATGTTGCCTTGGTAATAGAAGAAACCACAAATATTTAAATTACTTTTAACTAGTAGTCTGGAACTTTTTTTAATACTGCTGAGTAAGTGAGATTTGTAAATCTTTATTGTATACAGTTAGTTGTTAACCTTAAGGAACATGTATCTAGTTTGGGAAAATCAGATTAATACTTATAAAATCATTGCAAAACATTAAAAGCTATGGTTTTCTATCAAGACTTGCTACCTCCTTGCCATATATGGTGTGTAGTATAGATTTTATAAACTATACAACACTTTTCATTATTTAAAAAGTTAATAAAGGAAAATAAGCATCACTTGGATATATTTATTTTTAACATATTTACATTGTTATTCTCTTCATAATATAATTGCTATCCAGTCAGAACTCTTCTGTAACAGTAAGCAGTTTTCATGGAAATGGTAAAGTACTGAATATTCATAATCTTAAAGCACGATATCAACCTTTAGGTTTTAGCATTTAATGAACTTTTTTACTTTCTCCTTTTAGAAGACTGGTACCTAGCCAGGTACTGTTTTTATATATAATTTTTATTAATTAAAATAAAAAATATCCATTCCCTAACCAGTTGGCATAACATAGACATTAGGAATTCTTTAATATTATTTGCAACTAATATTTATCATAAATTCTAACAATATCAAATTAATTCTGTATGATAGTCCCTACAGATGAAGAAGATGAAATGGAGGAATCCACAAATAGACCAAGAAAGAAACAGAAAACAGAGCAATTGGGACTAACTAGGGTAAATATTTGAGAATTTAACTTAGATCTGTATTGACAAATATGTAATTTAAGGTAATCTTTCCTATTTAAATTTGCTTGTGGATTACATTGCTGCATTGACCATAACTGGACTTTCAGTAGATTTATAAATATTTATTGTACTGTATGACACTACATTTATGTGTGCTTGAATGTAGTAGCATCTTACAGATTGTTATTAGTTGTTAGATTTGATCTCATGATGCTTTTTTTTTCCTTTTTTAAGAGGAAGGGAAGCAGGTGAGATTGAAGGAAAGTAGGCAGGCAGGTGGGCAGAGAGACGAGGAAGAAACATTTTTAATTTGTTCATTTTGGTGGTTCCCTGACCACAGACCATGAACTCAGGTCTTTGGACCGTATGTGGATTACTCAATATCTACAGATTTAATGCTTGAATTATCAGGTTGCTCCTCATGACGCATTATGAAATAGGATCTTTTCATTGTTAAAACTTCCATTAGGCATGCTCTGGTGGAATAGTGGTTTTGTCTACTGTCTCTGGCCAATGTGCAGTCCACATATATCCCAAGGACCTGGGTTTGTGTCCCAGGCTGGAGAGAACAACCAAGATGTACAACTAAATAAAATTAAATAAATTGCTGCTTCTTTCTCTCTCTGCCTGCCTGCCTGCCTGCCTATTCATTCCTACCTGTACCTTTCCTTTAAGAAACAAAAAAAGCTTGCATTAAATCAAGCATCTCAGTACCTGACTGTTTAGTAGTATTTTGTTCATATACCAAGAATGTAATTCTTATTAGGGATGCTAGTTATATCACCTAAATCATTAGAAATCAAGGGTTTTGATTTTGTCATTTAACTGTTAGATTCAGTTAAATCAGACTTCATCCAGATCTTATGTTTTGTAGAAAGGTATTTGTCATAATGTGATCAGACCTGTATTAATACACTTAATGAGAAGAACAGCATTGAGTCAGTTTTAGAGAAGCATTTTGTATTTTTTTTAACAGTTGTAATGAATGTACAAGAAATCAAGAACACATCTATACATTATTTCTTGTTGTCACCATTAGCAAGATATCTTATAAAAATTGTTGAAAATGGGGAATAAAGTGTGATTATAAATGTTTCATCAAACCCATAAAATGTAATAAACAGTGGTACTTAACTGGTTCCAACTGAAGTAATGATATATGATTTCTTAATCCATTTTAACATGGACTGCAAGAGGAACGGTCTGGCAGCTATTCAGCTTTATCACTTACTCTGCCATGACATATTAATGCTAAAATAACCATTAATTAGGTATTATGCCAATTGATGAATATCATTGATCAACCTCTAAAATATAATCTTAGTAGAAAAAGACTTCTTGAATTATGGAAATTCTTTACTCAGAAAGTAGCTTACCCACCCCGCTTCTTTTAATTGAAGATCAGTGGATTTTCTAGACAAGCAAACACTATATAAAGCAAACTATAGAGCACTACCAACATCCTAGGAGAGACTCCCTCTAGCCTCTTGATATTAGTAGCCCCTGAAAGTAATTCTTTTGTGATATATATTAGTTTCACCTGTTTTTAAACTAGATTTAAATCAGCTTTCTTTCATGGAGAGACTCCCTCTAGCCTCTTGATATTAGTAGCCCCTGAAAGTAATTCTTTTGTGATATATATTAGTTTCACCTGTTTTTAAACTA